>OY292532.1:482111-526622 GCA_958496365.1 Subacronicta megacephala | reverse complement strand
ACCTAACTCATTTTTGGTGAATCCATTAAACCATTTCAGACCAATGTATTATATATATCAATTCATCTAATATTGATAACATTTTTGAATTAGCCTTGTTAGCTATCAACAAGTTTTCCTAAATATGTTTCAAAGTCTGTCGAAAATAGGTATAGCACAAAAAAAAAACAATTTTTTTAACTAAATTTATGGAAATTGTCTTGAGCCCACTACAATAAATGAATATACCTAATAACAATATAACCTCACAAGACAAACTTGATTAAATACTCTTACAATTTCCAGGTCTACAAGCAGTACTGGAATGTCTAGACTCTCACCAGCCCGAAGTAACCCAGTCGTTACTGGACAAGCTGCCTGACATATTAGTGGGCATGCAGGAGCACGCCGCCAAGGTGCTGATGCGGGTGTTCGACCTGGGGCTCAAGTCCCGCCATCCTGTCGAGCCCTGCATCGCCAAGTGCGTCACCACTATCAACCTGCACCGAGGATGCTAGACATGCCCAGGAGTTGGAGATGACAGAGAGAATACGAGAACCAGGTCGTTATAGTTTTGGTCTATCTAGTCTACTGTAGCATTAAGCTGGAAACATACAATCGGATGCGGCTGACGGACGCGGCTGACAGCCGTGACTTATAGGAATACCATCACGCCTGTATTCCCCGAAGGGTTAGGCAGAGGTGCACTTAATGTACACCCACAGTTCGCCGGTATGTTTGGGTCCCATGTAATAGGGGGGCGAGAGGGACTTATAGGAATCTAGATAATTAATGTACACTGAGCTGTGCAAAACTATCGGGACGTGTCGTGGACGCAACCTTGTGGTGACCTTGATCGTTCGGACGTCCGATAGGAATCTGGCAAGCCACGTACCAAAAGACTGTGCACACTTATCAGCCGTGGCTGTCAGCCGCGTCGGATAGTTTGTTTCCAGCTTTATGAAGAAGCCAATATGTCCAGCAGCAGAATTCCACCTGGTTTGGAAAATAATAGGATCATTCTTTCCACATTGGTTAAATTGTGAGAATCCAACCAATTATCAATAACTGTGTTTCTTACGGTAGCTCTATGATAGCCCTATTTTGTTTTCCAAAAAAACTCTACAATATTTTTTTTATCCGCGTGCAGCGAAACCCGAAACGGCACGCGAAATAAAGGCGCATAGTGCGTGATAGAGAAGTATTTGTTTTAGAAATAAGGTTATTCCGTGTAAATAATGTCAATAAAATAAATTTTCTGAAAACATGAATTCATTTATTATTCACATAAAACAAATGCTGTCCTAAAGAACTTTGGAGATTTTCACTTTCGAGTTTTTGATTCATAAAGAAACAAGTAAATGATCAACATTTTAAAATGCACTTTGTATCATGCCCACAAAAATATTATTATTGACAACATAGTAGGTAATATTTTTTAATCTCATTGTTGATACAACTGAAATCTTTGTAAGAAACTATACACATTATTTTGGTACAGTAAATAAACTATATTTCATAAAATAATATGTAATACTTTTTCTCATTAAAAATAAATACAACTTAAGCATGTAATCCGACACCAAGCACAATGTTCTACACTCTGGTGACACAGCATCACCTCATCACCAGTCATTGGAGCCAAGGTCAGTGAACATTTTGTCCTTAATCTTTGGTCGAGGGTCTTCTGTTATCTTTGTGTCCACTGCACCAACTTGACCCAAAATGTATTCAAACTCTGAAATAGAGGAACAATTTAATTAAATAAAAATATAGCATAATAAGCATAAACATACTCAGCCTATAATGTTCCTACTACTGGGACACAAATCGTTATCTACCATGAGGGCCCAGTGCAGGTTGGTTACCAAAAATATCTTCAACTTTTAAACATTGAAATAAAAAATACTACACAACTGCATTAGAAGTGATACCAAAAAAAGTAAATTTGCGAAATTGTCCCTCTAACTGTTGTATATGCACCGAACTACCTGCTGTCTTCTAACCAAAGAAGTCATTAATTAAGACTTATAATAATTAGTGCTTATGTTGTTTTCTGTTCCCACAGATAAACAGTGAAAACGGTTTTGTGGGGCCTTGTTTAAAAATTTTATTTTTAAATGTTTAATAAAGATACATACATATTTATAATAATTTTTCAAACCCATTTGGTAATTCCAGAGATTAGTACATTCAAACCAATTCTTCAGCTTTATTATATTAAAGTATATAGATAAGTAGCCAAGTATTTCATCTGATCTGGGTGTTTTAAATTCTGATGTTAGACAAGTTTGATTTATGTTAGATAATGAAGCCATATTATAAGAGACGAGAAGATATGTAATTATTACAGGACATACCTTCAACAGTCAAAGATGTGCCTCTTAATTCAGCACTTCCTATGAACTGCTTCTTCATATCTCCTTCAAAGTAAACAAACACACTGGGCAGGTTCCTCTCGGGGAAGTTAGGAATGCAGGTCTGAGCGACTGCCTTTAAGAACTTTGTGTATGGGAACTTGGCTGCTAGCTGGCGCATAAACTGGTTGATGAGCGCACACTGCTGGATGCTAGAATCAAATGAGAATACTGTGAGCAAAATTTTTCTCTTATTTAAATGTCAGCATTTAATGTAGTCCCCAGCACATCAGGTTAAACAATGCTGTCAAAGTTCTCCAAATTATTTTAAACCTCAAAATGTTAATGATTAAGTTCAAAATCAACTGAGAAAATTTGTCATTTTATGGTAACTCAATGTGCTGGCCACCTTACATAGTAGGTTTGACATAAAAATTTGAAATCAACTCACCCTTGTTTATACAGGTGTATCACCACCCAAATGCCTTCACCAGCCTTGTTGACTTCCTGCACATAGTCCTGTCCTGACACCTCCCTGATGTCACCAAACCGAGGCTTCTCAGATAGTTTCTTCAATTCTGCAATTCGCCTCCTTCTGAATTCTTCTATGACAGCCTCATCTTCGGAATCCTCAAGCTCATCCAGACCATCCAAATCCAGTTCCGATAGTTGCTTGTCCTCTGAAAATATGTTATTTTTAAGTCTAGGTCAAAATTCTAGTAGATTTTAACACAAACTAACTTTCAGGTCAACGAAACACTTGTACTTTTACTGTTAGTCAAGTATATATTATCTCTCAAGTGGAACACTCACGAGTGTACTGTTTCAATTATTGTTCACATAAATTTATACCGTTTATTGAGTTTATACGGAACTTATATTTCGTTCGAGTGAGGAATTATGATAATAATCAAATTTCCAATAAGTTTTTCCATCAATAAAGGCAACAGGTGTCCTCATAACCTATAAGTTTTGTTTACACTTACTTTCTGCTTGTTTCTGTTGGATGGTCTGCTCTATCATATTAATGATTTGGTCCTCTGATACCTCCGCCTCCTTGGGAGGTATGATACCCTTCGCACGAAGGACATCGTTCCATTCTGTATCCTCATTAGGATTCTAAAAATAAACTCCAGTTTAACATTATAATCTACCGCACAGGCTTACTTTCACAGAGAAGTTTTTGAGACCATTTATATTTATTAATTTACCTGCATCGTATGTTAGAATTATATTCGTTTCTGTTTTAAAGAACTCAAAGGGAAGAAATTTACTTCTCAGAAATTTGACACCATCATCATCAACATCAAATAATTTCAATAATTGTCAATTTCAATTCAAATTGACATTGACAGCTGGTGTTTTCACTGTCTATTACACCGACGCGACGGTTAAAAAACAAATAAGTACTAATTTTCGTCGTGAGAAATGATTAGGTTCATAAAAGTAATAAAAGCTCTTCCACTGCTGGATATATGCATCTCTTTGTGAACGCCATAGAGCTGATCTTCGACTTAGGTTATCATCATCATATCAGCCTATCGCTGTGCACTGCTCACTGTTGAACGTAGACTTCCCCCAAAGAGCGGCAACGGAAAAAAGGATATAAATGGGCATCATTGTCTCTCAAAGTCAGTTCTCCGAATGACATAAAGGCCTCTGTACCCATGCCAAAATAAATAACAAAAAAAATGTCTCGGATCCAATGGCCGCGTTCCACTTGGGGATCACAACGATCAAAACTAAAATTGAAGCGGCGGCGGTAGCCTAATGGCTAGGGCATCGGACTTGCGATCATGTGGTTGCCGGTTCGAACCCCACCCGTTGCACTACCGACGTGAACCCATTCGTAACACAAGCATTTAGCTTAGCACGAGGGGTGTAACCCACATTGCTAGTACGTTTTTTAAAAAAAAAAAAAACGCTCCTTTAGCCGTTCCACATGGCGATGGCGACCGCGGTCGTTGTGGTCGCGGCGAAAACGTAATGAGTGACGTCTGACTTACGCCCGCACGACGCCTACGACGACCCATCTAAAAAGGTGGGTCGAAGTGATCGTTGAGAAAATCCTAAACTCCGTTCCACTTGAGATTATGACAGTAACGCTCAGAAGCAAGTGGAGCAGGAAAAACTGTGGTCGTGAGCGTGATCGTTGTGATCGCCAAGTGGAATGCAGCCATTGCAGCCAATATCATGTCAAGTGTCAAGTTGTCAAATAATGTCGTCGTGGGCGTATCTTCTGTCACTTAGCTTAAGTGACATAAGATGTCAAAAAAATTATGGAGAATGATTATTGATTGAGGTCGTTTTTATTTATTAGATAAATCCAACGAAAAAGGCGAGTGTAGTGCCAGTTTATATAAGTTAATACGTATAAAAAGTTGCCACCATGAACCGTGAAAAACGAGAACCGGAGTATCCCACCGAGCTAGAGTCTCAGTTCGTGATGCGTCTGCCTGAAGAGCCTTCAAAAGTATTAAGAGAAGTTTTGAAGTCAGGCGAGAACCTCAAGAATCGTTTGACTATACAAATTGAAAATGATATGCGGCACGGTGAAGTTAGGTTCGACCACTGGCTGATGCACGCCAAGATCGTCGACCTACCAACTATCATAGAATCCTTGAAAACGATCGACAACAAAAGCTTTTACAAAACTGCAGATATATGTCAAATGATGATTTGCAAAGATGAACCGGACCAACCATCTACAGAAGAGGAATCACCAGCAAAAAATAAGAAGAAGGACCCTTACAAAGTAGACAAGAAGTTCCTCTGGCCGCACGGTATAACGCCGCCGACTAAGAACGTGCGCAAGAGACGATTCAGAAAAACACTGAAGAAAAAGTATGTTGAAGCACCAGAGATCGAAAAAGAGGTGAAGAGGTTACTAAGGGCTGATAATGAAGCCGTAAGTGTGACCTGGGAAGTGCTCAAAGAAGAAGATGATCATCCTAAACAGGACCAGAGCACACCTATCAACCTCAAACCAGAAAAGAAGCCCAAAGCTGAGCGCAACCCTAAACGCGAGTCTGTCTCTGTAGATGTATCTAACCATGAATCCTCTAATGTGGTTGACATATTTGGTGGAGCTGTCAGTGATTCTGACTTGGAGGATGATAACATCAATGTCGAGATGGAGGACAGTCGGCTATCTGCTTATGACAGCCGCTTGTCAGACACTAATTCCATGCACGGTGAAGGCCCATCAAAAAGGGAGCCATTACCTACACAGTTCAGATCCCATATGTTCCAGTCTCCTCAAGATTTGGCTCCCAAGTCATTCCCAGGTCATAGTCGGGCAACTACACCTGCAGCATCAGGGATGTCCAAGAGTGGAGGGTTGTCATCTGAGGATGATGGTGATTATCAACCAAGAGATATGTCTAAAGACAATATGACATTGAGGATTGAGCAGTTGCGAACTGAGCTTGAGGAGTTGAAGCAGAGAAGACAAAGAACTCAGCATGAGATTGCAGGTATGGAGAACCTGGCTTTGAGACAGAGATTCCAGGACATCTTGCACACATTGAACCAGGATATTATGTACAAAGAGATGGAATATCAGGGCCTTCTTACATTACAAAACTCTGATGATATCTAGTAGTAACTTTGTTAGATGTAACTAAGCCGCTTAGTTATATCTAACATTAAATATTCTATTTAGAATATTTTGGATTAATAAGTAAATTAATCATAAACTAACTTTCTCTTTTATAATAAAATGCAATTGTATTAAAATGTGGGCTAGTAATTTAAGTATTATTGTTTTCAAAATAAGTGAGTTTCCGAGTGTATACAACCTAAATATCTTCAAAAGTAGGACGAACAGGCATCTGTCCCATTGACCTCAACTTTGTCTCGGGGACAAGACGAGTCAAGAGCAAACCCATCTTCAAAAAAATAGTAAAAGTATAGTAGTAGCCAGTGGCGGCGTAAGACCGAAATTTTATGTGGGCAAGATTCATTTTGCGGGGCCCTCTGCCTCTGCCCTCTCTCTCATAAATTTTGCGGGGCCCTCTGCCTCTGCCTTCTCATAAATTTTCGGGGCGCGAGGCCGTAGGCGGTGGCCCACGTCGCCCACGCCTTACGCCGCCACTGGTAGTAGTAAGCCTTTAGCGAATTATGTACACAAATATTCTGTAATTCAAAATAATATCTGCATCATGTTCAAAAATATCCTACTATAAGATTAATATTAGCCTGGGGTACTTTCGCTAGAATATTATTAATTATAATACACTAGAGAGGAGGTGGATGAATTGAATTTATTGGTAAATAAAATAGTTCTTAGAGCAGCCTTTTCAATTTTTATTCGGTAGGAGGTAACTGTCAGTGTTGCACCATAGAGTAGTACGCACGGCTACTCATCAAGCTATACAAATCCAGTTTACGCTGGCCTCTTATTGTATGGGAAGCCAATGCGAGATCAGCGTAAACTGGATTTGTAATATTTGTATAGGTTGACTTATGGAGTGTAAAAAGAAAGGAGGACCATCTTGTATAGGGGATTAGTCAAAAAAGTGTCCACTTGTATACAGCAAATTATGGTTCGAAAACTCACCGAACTAGCGCTAGTGTAGCAAGTGGAAATGATATGAATGTAGCAGCAGAGTGGTGTGCTGAGTTGAAAATTTGTTTTTTATGCAATTTCGTTGATACATTTTTGTTATTTTAATGATTTTATTGTTGTTAATACAAAAAGAACAAATATAGACGCAATGGGAAAACTTTGTTCAGTGAAAAGTTGTCCAAGGGGACGAAAATAGAAAAGTAAAGGAATTGATACGTCTCAACCAAACCCACAAAAGATCTTTTTTTCGACCAACAGTATGTATAATCAATTTTTATTAACTATTTAAATTTACTTTCCTTTTTTAATTTAGTAAGCTACTCTAATAATTTGTGGCGCTCTTTTTAAAATTCTTCCACTTGCTAATACAGCGTCACCTTAATTTGCTCCCTTTCAATGGACACTTTTCAATACATTGAGATGGTCCTCCTTTCTTTCTACACTCCATACTCCTACTCTACGAATTATTTATTCGTAGCTCCTACTCCTAAAAATAAAAATATGTGGGCACAGATTACATACGTAGTTTCTGTCAGTTTGTGTTACTACGCTGTAAAAAGTACTCTGTACTACATGTAATGTAGAAAGCAAAAACGTAATCGTTGATAGAAAGCTAGTAGTGCCATTGGACTGCCAAGTCGTCGGTCTGGAGTTCGAAACTAAGCCATGCACCTCTACCCTCTTCGTAATGATGTCGCACCCTTAAAAAAAAAAAGATGTAACTCAAAAACTACAACTTGTGGGTATCGGCGATTAAAGTTTTCAACTTGTTCCACTTGTCTTTGATTCAAAAGTTTTAGACCACTTACTAGGTGTTTCGATTTTGACGTATCGAGACGGCTGTTGAATTCTACCTAATCTTTACGCAATGAATATGCGTTTTATTGTAAAAGGTCAAAATTCATAAATTTTGTGTTACATCTTTTTTTTTTAAACGAGCGATGTGTGTATTAATAATAAAATTAATTAGTTATGTCAGTGTGTGTACGTAAATATGAGGAATAAATAAAAAATTTAAACATTTTTTTCAATCAATTTTCACCTCTTAATTCCAGTAGCGTAGTTTTTAAGTTAAGTTAATTTTTTTTCGGAACCTAGAGTTTGTGCACACGTAAAAAATACTACAAAAATCGCCACTATGATAAAATAAATACGGGCGACCAAGAGGCCACACTGTATAGCTTCATGTGTCGTCGTGTGTACCTAAATGAGAGGAATACATTAACATTTTTAACAGTGATAAAAAACCCACCGTCTTCAAAAAAATATATAATAATAGAGTTATTGCAGTAGTGCAGTACCATTTTTAAGCTCTCACGAGAATGATTTATAAATATTACTTATTTTTCTATTGACAAAAATAAGCCAAAATTTTTATAGAATCAAGTCGATCTGACATTGACAGTATGACACGTCTTTTTTTCTCGGCAAGGTTGTCAACTTGCGTCGTGTTGGAAAAATTTTATGTCGCTATGTTCAGTCCAGTTAGATCTCGAAATAAATAAATTGAATATGGCTGAAGTCGAAGGACATAAACATCGAGAAACTAATAACCATGAGGGAGAAGGTAAATTATGTTATGATATTTATGGTTAGGGTGCGTGGTTAGTGTGTATCGCGAACGTCAGTGCGGATCGGCTGTGTCGCTGAGCTCCGTTACCCTCGTGTTACCTTTGTGACATTGAAATTGGGTTCTTTTTATAATTGCTGCGTGGATTTGTGGTGCTGGGGCCGCCAGGAGCTGAGTGCGCCACTCGCCTGACGTGTTGAGTGGTACCGTTGGCCGGAATCTAGTGAAAATGACCGGGGGTGCGGACAGGAGCCTCCACTCAGGTATTGCATTTGTTTTGTTGTAATATTCGATGTTAGCTGAGGTTAAGTGCGATAAAACGTAACTGATGTTGTTTATTTGCGCGGGTCTAATGCGACGTGTTGAACTTTGCTCGTGCGCCGTGTGTTATTGCATTGTTATAGACCACAACACGAACGTTAATAATTCGAAATGTTTCCTTTCTTAACCAATTAGAATGTTTCACAGTGTGTGCACAATCTGAATTTGGTAATTTGCCAGTCATTAGGAGTTGACTACTTGTCAACTCCTAGCACCTAATTTGATAATAATTTTCTTATAGGATTTTTTTTATACAAAGTTTAGTCTCAAGGTTATTATTACATTGAACTATTGTTTTGTTTAATTCATTGTTTTACTTTTCTAACAGTTTTCATATGGTTAGTTTCTATTCTGTAAAAGTTGTCTTTCAAGCTGGTCTGGTTATTTAGTAGTACCGTTTGTTGACTGATGAGTTCATTTGAAATTCTATACCAGTCTTTAGTTTAGTTTCTTAAACTTTGTAGACAACATTTTCCAGTGACTGAGTGTCAATTTGAAATGTGAGAATCTAGATATCTTAATGTTATTTTTTATCTCAATAATTACCTTTGATAAATCTCCTTAGTATGAAAGTCTGATCATTACATCAGATAATTCATTTTGTTTACTTAATTTTGTAAACAAAATGGATTATCTATCATATATATATCTATTGTGATCCTTAGTAAAAACTATTTTCATAACAAAGTTTCAGTATTCTACTGAAACTACGAAAATACATTTATTCAATGCTATTACAAGACTAGCTTTGACCACATATTTGTTTACAGCTGTGTGCTGTGAGATGGATTACAATAAAACATGTCAATCAGATATAATTTACCTTTTTATCTGGAAAAGAATCTTCAAAATTAGATCAAGAACTAGCAGATAGTAACTCTTACAAACAAATAAGTATACAAAACTTACCTCTTTATAAGCAAATAAAGTACTAGGTTTTTTTTTTTAACTACTTCCCACCTACACTTATCCAATTATCAGATATGACATGATTAACAAACTAACAAATAAGTAAAACATATGAATATAGTACTCATTAAATACACCAACATCGTTCTAGCACTTTATATACTGTTATATGTATATGAGCCCATTGTGTCGCACATATTAGCATTTTATGCCTTTGCTGTTATTTGAACCATGTAAAGGTCATTTTCTATCAGAAATAGATTGTTTACAAATTATGCCTTGATCTATCAGACAAAAAATATTATCTCATCATAAATATTATAATTACACACATTTAAATATACTTTAGTTAGTCCCACTGCTGGGAAAAGGCAATAGGCTAATTAAGTTTTTGTTTGTCTTTATGAAACCTCTTGGTTCAAAGATTCAGAAATAAAAATCTGGTGTGCACCATCATTCTGTCTACCTATTTTAAAGTGGTATTATCTGAGCTTAATAATCATCATCAACCCATTACACTGTCCCACTAGTGGTCTAGGGTCTCCTCCCAGAATAAGAGGGAGGAAGAAGCTAAATAAGCAAACTAAATAACCTTTTTTTTTCTTAAATTTGCAGAATTTATATTAATTTTCTTCCCTCTTTTTGCTAATGAAATTGTAGACAGAAACAGCATATTTTGATAAGAAGGTCGAAGGATGTGACTCAACTAGTAGCATGTATCGTGCAACTTATGTCTTCAGAATCAACCAAGTCATGCTGAAATGCCAATTTGGTCTCTGAAATCTGAGCCAATAAACATTACTTTATAATTTACAATAAGAACTTAACACTGCATAAATTAGATAAGAATTTTAATTAAATCATGTCTGGCTGCATAAGTTTTTATTTCCTGAAACTGGTAAGCTTATAAATTAAAAATAATAAATAATATAAAAAAAAATATTTTCATCGAAAACTACATTCACAAAGATTGAACAAAAGTAGTAGGACACAGTGATAGTTTATCTAAGGTACGGAAGCTGACTCCCAAACTAGGCTAAGCCTGTATTTAGGGTGACAGTGTTCAGCTATGAAACCTTGCTAGAAATAGTATTAACATTTTTTTGGTGATATAAATATACAGATAGATAAACTACAAGTAACTATTAAAATCTAGAAGCCATATGGAAGTATCAGTATGGAAAAGACAGAACAATGAACCCACAACAAAACTTTCCATAAGTTCACAATATTCAAAGTTTATAAGTTGTTGATCTAAGTATTCTAAAATGAACAAAAAACATGCTCAAGCAGAAATACCTGTTCCAACACTTGTTTTTGCTATAACCACTGCTATTATTTATTAATGATGTCTTGATACTTATTTTAAAACTCATTTGATGCCTTGAACAGCTAAAGTAAAAAATATTTCGTGTTCATCTTCGATAATCAAAGAAACATAATGTAACTTGATCCTGCAGACACAGCATGATAACATAGACAAAAACTATATCAACCCTTCACTAAAAATAACCGTTATTTGGGGACAATCATAGAACTTGCTATTTATTTAGTGTGGAAGCTAGTTATCTTCAATTTAAGTATTTTTACATAATTAACACGGTTTGTTCGTCTTCATGTTGAGTAAGGAAAATCAACCTATAATATTATTGCATTCTTCAGCAAACTTATCCATTTGCTGGCTGCAACTATAATGTCCTCTGTCTACCTAACATATTCTGCCTCTTAGTAGCCTCACTAATTTGCTCAAACTTTCATTGTGTGTTCAGTTTTACTGCTATAAATTATCTTTACAATATTATTTTGACGTCACAGTTGATTGTAGTATAATTTTAAAATCGTAATTATTCAAGTGCAAACTGTTACATATGACTGAATGATAATAAGTAACTATAGTAAAAGTAGGTATTGTAATGAAGTTCAAAGCGCGCATAACCTGGTTAACTATCATTGATACGTACTCTGTGGTGTGACAAGGTATTGCTCTGTGGTGTGTCAGTGCAGGCAAAGACCTTATTAAAACATAGCTAAAGCAAGCCTTAGTCGATTATTTTCATTATCAACTTTTAAATTTGAATTAATATCGGAATATATCTCGGAGGTAATACGATATGTAAACAGAAAAAAATAATACGAGTGACTGCCAAGTCAAAGGATCCTTCACCTTTGACGTACGCACCTTAAAGGTGAAGGACACATTGTGAGTAAACCTGCATGCCTGAGAGGTTTTCTCGATTACCTGTGAAGTTTGCCAATCCGCACTAGGCCACCGTGGAAGTGTATAGCCTGATACCTCTTGTTCTGAGAGAAGACCCGTGCCCAGCAATGGGAACACAACGTCCAAAGTATCAGTAGGCTTTATAAATTGTATTGTTCCTAGTGGAAATCGCATCCGCAACCTGCAGCGAAGAAGCCGCTACGCTGAACACTGTTTCTCATGTCATTTACTATAACCATAGTGCTCCTTATACGTCTAGGAATATAATTCCGCCCACCATAAGCCCATAGACGTCAGTAGGTACGTGGGTTTGAAACTTCAAACAATGCGACAATTCATATAAATATATTTATGACAGTTAACTTAGGTTCATTGGCCTTTTAATTGATACCAGAAAGTGGTTACAGAAATTTTAGTCTTCAAAAATAACTGTAGAAGCTAGATTTTGAATTATTTTCAATTACTTAATGAAATAAGTAGGGCACACTTGAATAAATTTTCATTATCTTTTCGAGAGTAGGTATCTTGTTTGAGTTTCTTCAATTTCACAAAGAACAATATAAAGGCTACCGTTGGTAAATATGATAATATAGATGTTTACACTTTAACTAGTTTCTCGCCATAAACTGCATAAGATACTTTCGATTTGGATCGAAAGCTTTTGAGTTGGGCTATAACGTAAAACCTATTACTACACTATTGATCGTATCTTGTTTAAAAACGTATGCTCATATAAAACGCCCAAATCTTATTAACTATCTTTAGCCCCTTACACCGTAGATGTCTTCAAAACTAAGGTTCGGACACCAAATAAATTGATATAACATTCTAGAACATACATAATATAAACGAATTGAAAACATTCTCCTTTTTTGTTAAGTCTGTTAAAAATGTATACCCTAATTGCAAGTCAAACCACTGTTAAACTGTAACTGTCCAATGTTTCATACACTATTCATCACCCAGTTCTATTTGATAGTCGTACGCGTACGTAAGTATGCGGTAGTGATCTCCAAACCTACTTTGTGCACCCGGCGGTACCCGGCTTGCTGCCAAGGTCCGCTTGTGTAAAGGTCGGCCGTCGGGTCGCACCTTATTATGCGTACAAATAGTTCCTACAAGATGTAGATGACGTTCTATTTTACCAATTTACCAATAGACACTGAAGCAAAGGACTCGGCAGAAGTAAGAATAGGCTTAAGGATTTTTGGTTCCTCTTTAACGCACAGCTTACCATTAAACTCTTTAATATTAATATAGGTATTTGTCATGTCCAATTGAAAAGCACAGGCTTAGCTTCGTTTAATCATGTTCATCCTAATCCTAGCCTGTTTTATCATCATTATTAGCCAACTATGCATGTTAAGGTCAGTTTCCAGTTAAACCGAAATATTTTCCATTATCATGATGCCACCGTCACACAAAAAAATCCCAATCCCTTCTTAGACCTCATTAAACAAACAGCCTAGGCTGACTTCGCAAAAACCCATCAGCAGCTGCACCAATCAAACCATTTTATTTTGTTCGTACGACATCGATGTTGCCACTTGCGAATCTTTGCATGTAGAATCTGCATAGCATTTTTTTTGTAACGCCCACGCATGCAGATGAAGTGGTCTATTCTTACCGTGAGACCACATAACCAGGTATTCACCGCTAAATATATCAGTATCTGGGACCGGCGGCGACTGGCTCGGTTATCTCTTATTATGCAAAAAATCACCAGCTGTATTGAAATACATGTCTGTCTTTGTGGCTGTCAACTGTTGTTATCTCTCGCGTGATTTGCGTCGTTAATGGCTTTAAAGGGAATTTGATTGTGTTAGCTTATAGGCCCTCTGATCTAAACCATTTCTATATGCATGCAATAGTGTCATTTCCTATTATGTCAGGCTTCATGTTTTTTTTTTAAGCAGGATCGTCTCTCCTTGGGCGCCAAATTATTATTTTTTTGCAAATTTTGGCGACTATAACACATTCTGTAGTTATAGCCTACTTAGTAGGAATTGCAAAATCAACTCTATTGTATTTACAACTGAGTACCAAAACTTTTGGTATAAAAGTTGTTGCCGTAGCAGAAAGTAATGTAAAGTGGAGGATTTGAAAAACCAAATTTGAATTCACGAACCAATGAGAGAAGATCAGCCTTAATAGAACCTCAGGGCTGCCTCCCTTTCTCACAACCTAAAGAAGTTTTCTAAGTTGTGAGAACGAGATTCAGCTCCACAGGATAAACAGCGCCATCCCTCTCTTGTGAAAATCACCTTACGGCCCACGCATATTGTCTGTGTAACATTTTCGACTTTGCGACCTTTATAACAAGGTTCTAAAGTGAGTGACCGCCAACATTGTCAATTTATTGTCCTTACGGGTCATTGACGTGTCCTCGTGACCTTTGTTACTGGTTCACCGCTTTCGTGCATTGCGTGATGTTACTTATTTCGTTATGGTGGCGCTACGGCCTGAGGCAGTGAAAGTGTAAAGGGGTCTACGGTTTAATGCCGTAAAGAGTTTAACATGCGAACTCATTAAAAATAATTGACACTAATATTAATGCAATGTTAGCAAACATGTCAATAAAGCCAGATTATGATCAAGATAAAACCTATTTGCAGAAAAAATAAAATTAGAACTAAATCGTATACCTAAGCTGTTTTCGACGCTTCGCTTCAATAAGCTTTATGGACTAGCCTATCCTAGTTCACGGTCTGCCTCAGCCTGCGCCTGCGCGTGCGATACAACGAATAAACAATAACAAGTCCCCCGACCTAGCGACCGTGTCATAATACGTGCGGTGACCTTCAGCTTCATGACATATTCTCTTACCTCTGACTGATCGTATAAGATTACCATTGATTCCCATATAGTCTGGAAAAGCTATAATTCGTTGGGTGATTTTATCACCGTCAAACATTTCTTGTTTTTCGATGGCTACAATTAAAATACTCGATGGTTTCAATTGAAGGTTGTATCGATTAGAAGTGAGCAGAGTCGCATGCGCAAGCTAATAGAGTATGTAACAATCCATTTTGACCTGTATTGCAAATTGCTAACATTCCAGTTTCATTATGATGTGGGTTCGATTTTGTGTAATATTTAAATGTATTCTTAATTGTTACATTTGGTCCTATCCCAGCCGTCATTGCACTTGTATTATAATTATAACATAACCCATGTTGGCTGTTGTTTAAAGTACAAACTTTTGATCCATTCTCCAGGAGTTTATAGGGTAGTTGTCAAGTTTTTTTTTACGGGATACGGGACAGAGAGGGGATCTGTCCCTTTACCGCCAAGTGTTGGTAAAGAATTTGTACATAAAATTAAAATATAGGTACTTGTTTTTGCACCAACTTTTTATTCATTTTTGTTGATTGGCTTTATTTATGGTCAATGTTTTCATGGAGCCATAAATGATCAGTCAAACAGCCTTCTACCCATGCAATGATGCTGCCAAAATGACTTTCCTATAATTGTGTAAGTTCAATTCAAATCACAATCGTCCCTTTGATAGCGAACAGCGGGTAATCAATGCGCATTGTGAGCTGGCCGCAGACATTCCTATTACGTCCGGAATGTAACAATGTAATAAGATGTGTGCATTGGAACGAACAAACGATATTCACTTACTTGTGGTTTTGTACACTTGAGCTTGACATTGTGACGTGTCGGCTCGTTATAAAACCGCTGAAAGCTAGACATTGTTTTGAAAACGAACCTACATTGAATTGGGAAGAAAAATATGCTATTTTGAATTTTTTTGTAGAGGGCAAAATTAATTGCTAAGAAAAGGCTCTGGTAGACGTTAGGAGTATGAATAATTGGGATTTAAAAGGCGAATGATAGTGAAACAGATGAAAGAGGAAGCCTTAGAAATACCGCCTACGTCAAGCTTATTGTAGAGATCCGTCCTTCAAAACGGTCAGGTGTGTAGTACTCGCAGCTAGGGCCTGTGTATGATGATATGATAAAAATGTCGGAACGTGATAGAAGCAATAGAAATATGAAAATATTCAAGACCTTATTCAAAATTACATAACATACCATCACGCCTCTATCCCCCAAAGAGTTAGGCAGAGGTGTACTCATTTCGGCGGAATGTGGTCCCATGTAATAGGGGGCGAGCCTATTGCCATTAACCGGGTACAAATCCAGACTCCGAGCTGATACTGAGAATTTAATAGAAAAACCCAATTAAACTTTGCTCGACCTGGGTATCGAACCCAGGACCTCTAGCTTAGCAGTCGCGCTTAGGACAACTAGACTGATGAGGCAGTCTTTCAAAATCACAATCCACAATGTAATGGTTTTGCAAATAAGTATATCTACTGACGGTAATGCCACTACCTACACGAGGTAAAATAGTTCGTAGTAGTTATCGTTGATGGAATGTGTCCTAATGACGCTCAGTCAGCCATCGGACTTGCTGATTTAGAAAGCGGTGTCACCGGTTGCGCAACCTTTTTAAATTGCTAACACATGCCCATTTCCGACTCTCGTGTTATGTGGTTGGTTGGTGATTAAGACTTAGTTAAAAGTACACTGAAGAACTGGGCACGTTTGGAGCTAACAGACCGGCTAGAATTAAAAAAAAAAATTGACACTCAACAGAATAAGGTACTCATTTTAATAGACCCTAGTTAAGTCAAGATAGTTTCATATTTTCAACTGGTACATACAATGTAAAACGCTACTATTCAAAAACGATGTGATCCTGCCAAGTTCATTTTTTGAGCACAAATAAAAAATCTTTACAAAAAATAATTTATATGAATTAAATAAAAACATCGACTAGCCACTAACGCACAAACTATTATTGAGTTGTGTCGATGTCGAAAATAGTCAATGTGTTAAATGAAATGATTTTGACGAAAGCAAATAAAACCTGTTTGCCTCCCTGTTGTTGTTGTGTACTTATACAGGATTAAAATAGCATTCATCTGTATTCCCCGAAGGATTAGACACAGGTGTACTAAGGTACACCTACAGTTTACCGGTATTTGTAGGTCCCATGTAATGCGAGTGAGCTTTTTGATGCGACTTCGGAGTAGAACTCAGCACCGCATGGTCGGCAGCTGCACCGGTTACCACTTAAAAATTAAGGCAGTTACGCATAATCAGATAGGTACATATACAATAAAACGATTGCCATTGCTTTGCGCAATCAATAAATATAAAAACGTCCTCAATTAGCAGTTGGATAACGAATTTCCATTTCGGTAGGATGCCAATCCGGTCAATTTCCTACTTTACATAGTGGCTCTACATACGTACGACGTTGGTCAGGCATGAACAAACATGCATTAACATAATCCGCATGCATCTAGGCGTTACCTACTTGTTTTTTTTTACCTCATTTTATAGACTACCCACGGTTCTGTTACTCACGTATCGGTATCGGTATATACCGACGTGACCTGTTTTTTTTTTCTATTTGACCTTAGTTATGTTTGAATTGTTTATTAACACGTAACGGTTAAAGAAAACGCGAGGAACGTGAACGCTTCTAACTTCATGGAACCACAGAATAGAAACCACAATACTATAATCGAGAAACAACTGTTAATACCAAAGGTTTGATGATATCTGACATCTTGTACTGGCCCTTATTACTCTTAGCTTTAATTCTGTAAGAAGTTCTGTACTAGACCCATTCAACATTCGCTGTCTCACTTCATTCTGGCTTGGACATATAGTTTTGTTAATCCACGGTTAATGTTTTGTTAAATGTAACTTCATTTTGTGGGCTGTTGTCATGTGAGGTGGATTCAAGTTCCAGTAAACGAAGACCTACCAAAGGTCAGAATTAGCTAGAAAAAAGAACTGGAATCTCCCCTGCATGGCTCTTAGATATTTCTAAGAAATAAAACCTTGAGACCAGATCTCATAAATTATTATTTTGTAGCTTATTTCCAATTAATCTGAGATGTGATACTATATCACAAGTGAACACCTTGACATACAACACTACAGATCTTAGAGGGGTCAAGTAACATATGTCATGAGGCTTGTCTAAAATATGTAGTCTGTGCCTCTGGTTCACGGATCATTGTCATCCAATTTAAAGTAATTGGCGATGACTGACTCTCTGACGTGTATGATGCAATGCAACAAATGACCATTATTTGGTTATATCGCTAAATACTACTGTAATCAATAAATCGTATCGTATTTATAATAAACAGATTACGTACGTCCAAACGCAAAAGTAAGGGATAGAGTATTATTCACCAGGAATGGTGTAGCAATCTTTGATGTTGTTAGAGTTATAGAATAGCGGTGTTATTTCGTTGCAACATACAGGTAGACTTATCAGCAAAACGTAAATGTATAAGTATTGTACAATGACAAAGGAGTTACATTATTCAGCGATAAACCAGTACATAATTGCAGTCATTAAATATTGAGTAGTCGCTGTATTTGACCCTAGATTGCTGATCGATATTCTGCAGCAAACCATGCTGTTTATGACGAGCTGTTATTCTAAAACTTTGATCAGTACGATCTAAAACGACAATCTTTATTTATTAATCTCAATATTTATCAATGTTTTAAATATGTATGTACTAGCTTCCGCCCGCGGCTTTGCCCGCATGGTTTGTTGATAAAAAAGTAGCCAATGTCCTTCCCCAGGCTAAAGTCTATCCATATCAAATTTCATCACAAACGGCTCAGCAGATTAATTTTTGTATCTACAATATGTTACATGATTTGTTTCGTTCAGCGAAAACATGTGAGCAAGCTACGTATAATTTGGGATATATTGGCTTCAACATAAAAGGTAGATATATACTGTACTGTCTTTTATTTAGAACTGTTTAAGACAAACAATCCCACGATACATTATCTTCTTTTAACTCCAACGGTTTAGGCAGCGCACGCCAAGATAGCTCTCAGAGGGCAGGGCTTATGGTAACATTATGGCCAAAATTAAACAAAATCTTTATGGATTGTAGCTTATGTGTTATTCTGATGTATACGCTTTAGTTGTTGTAATAGTGTAATCATTGTTGAAGAGCCAAATATAAATAAATAAATAAATTACTGTAAAGTTTCATCAAAATCCGTTCAGTAGTTTTTGCGTGAAAGAGTAACAGACATCCATCCAACCATCCTAACAAACTTTCACATTTGTAATATTAGGAGGAAGTATGTGTAAACTGTAAAGCTTGCCTAATAGGTACTAATAAAATAATTGTATTCTTCAAAATATTCGCACATACGTTCTGTACAGTTTGAATTGAATTCAAAGTCAAAAACTTCTCAAATCTCAATCCTATCAAATAACTTGAATATTAATAAAATTAGTTCCATTTGACGATTTACGCGTGTCAAATGCGCCATGAAATCGATTTCATGCTCCAAGGTTTTTATATTATTGCTGGAAATAAAAAAAAAACTATTTACTACTATTGTTTTAAGTATGCTATTTGTTTCCACCCTATTTGTTTTTGTTCAGTGAGCACTAGAATACACAGATATTCTGAGCTGTGTATGCTTATGGCCCATTATGCATTGTGTATTGCGAATTGTGATTCCTGTCACACTCACAAAGTCACAACCGATAATGCGCAGGCGCCACAAATGACATTTTATTTTCCCCTAATATCGCTAGGATGACTATAAATTAGGTATTGTAATCGTCTCGTTATCTTAAGCCAAATGTAGTGCCAAATGATAGCTTTCGTTTGCATTAAAATACGTTTTTAAGATTGTATAATATATAAATAGGTCATATTATTATATCAATTTATGATAATTGCTTTATCATAAAATTATGTGTCATTCATAGGATTAACGTTCCCACCCCGTTTTGGTAAAATTGGTGAATTATATTTCTTTTTATAATATCACTATTTCTTTTATGCAAAATAAATGCATAATAACATAAAAAAAATGTATTGATCTTAATTACTTTAATACAAACGCATGTTTTCGTAATATTTCGTGTTAGTATGTCAGAACTTGGCTGTGTTTGTACTAAAGTTATGGGTTTTAACATGCGGTTTAGTTTCTGTTACTAAGGAATTTATATATTATCAATATGTTGATTTTACGATTATTAGTCATTTCATAAATGTATTTAGTGCATGATAAACCACAATAAATATAAAAATAAAAATACATAAAATAAAGACTTTAGAATAAAGAAGTCTCTAATAACATCCAGTTTCTAAATTAGGTTTTGTTACAAAACCTAGTGTGCCATATTCCGTATCAGATTGAAATAACATAAAACTTATACAAATGTCCTATGTGTTAATACTCAAACAATTAATACATGAAAATAGGTAGGTATATAACATTTTTACATGAATTACCTAAACCACCGCCTGAATTAGTTATCCTTGTCGACTTCCTGATTTTAGAGCTCAATTGAATATATTTCCATATACAATATTGATTATTTCAAATTGCATTTTACCTTGTATTCTGTTACAATTTCATAAGTGAGCCACAAAAAAAATTATAGAGACTTGATATTTTAATTACTTTTTTTTTGATGAATAGTTATCAATGGAGCAGCACAAACATATTTTAAAGCAATAAGGTTATATTAAAGCAGAGAAGATAGAGATACATTGTAATTCTAAATAATACAGTATATATTTTTCTATAAACTTCAAAGCCAAACTCGGTTAAGTCCATATATTGCAAAGGAGCAAATCTAGAGCAGCGTGTGACATCATTAGAATCGATTCAATGAACTCATTTGAATAATTTGCGTGTCCATGATAAAGCGATACAATGTATTCCACATTTATTACGTATTTAGGATTCTGTGATTAATCAATGAGTCAGTGAGATGGTACTTCGCTTTTACATGTAATGTAAATGATAAATTATATTTATTTCTTTAAATACGTCTTTTAAAGACACTTTTACAAGTCGTTTTCTTTACATTTTTTTTAAACTAGGTCGCGCCGACATTTCCTATCTGACGACCTCTGAGATGAAATCAATCAAAACAAACTCAGAGAATCATGTACTGCTTTCTAACACTTACGCGAATATTAGACATTGAAATAAAACTACTTTTTACGGATTTTATCGCGTTATATTGATATTTTTAAATTCCCGACGTTTCGGATCCTTTACAGCATCCATGGTCACGGGTGGACTGAGGTGTTGGTCGTCCTAATGTCAAAATTATTTTTTTGACATTAGGACGTTTGGAATTTAAAAAATATCAATATAACGCGATAAAATCCGTAAAAAGTAGTTTTATTTCAGAGAATCATGATTTCTTTTAAAGTCCAGACAATAGTTATATCATAGATATGCGAGTTTTACAATGTAGGGCAAAATCTGAACTGGCCTTTTGAAGAAAGAGCCATAACAGCTTTGAGTTGACCTGTCCTAACTGTAGTAAATATAGTTATTTATTTTTGATAAATTAACCAAGTAGGTACTTGTACTACTTGTAGAGGAAGTCCCCAATATCAGAGTTGCATCTGCTAATTTTTCGTCCTCACTGGCGCCTTGTGTGATTTGGTCAATCACAGCCGCAGTTCATCATCATCATCAGCCCGTATTTTAGTGAACGGCTTCAGCTCTTTTCATCCAGTTGCTGTGAGCCGCCTTAAATCGCTTAACCGCCGCAAATCGTCACTCAACCTGGCCAATGGGCCGCAGCTTTTTCTCGCGTATTATTCGTACGATAAAATTCCTTCATAACGATGTGTGTGAGAGCGGAAGGCAAAGTCACAAAGATTGTTTTGATATTATATCATTATTCTCACGCCCACGTGGGAAGCACACTTCGTGTTTGCAGTGAGTTTTACTTCTTGTAGTTTCTAATGTTTTTACACAACGGACAGTTTCGACATTTTGTCGTACGTTTACAAATCATCGTCATTCATTGCCCTTTTTCTCATATTTCATATAATATTTCCTCATTTTTATGTCAAACATACTATCAATGAAAATCACATAATAACTTATTCGCAGTTTCTGGTTATTATAATACATACTAATACATACACACAGATTTATTATGCCTCACAGCAACCCAATTTGCTATGATTCTTGCAAATCTCTATTGATTGCTATATGTCTTGCATAAAAATATAATTCAAATAGAAAAGACTGGTATGAAACAAAAATTTAAAACTAAAGTATATATACAAATATGATGCGGTAGTACAATGGTTAATTTTAACTACATATCCAAAAGAATCCAGGAAAAATAATTATTTCACAATACAACCGCCTGACTCCATTTACCTTAATAAAATCATGTATCTGTAGAGAATATCAATTAGCCAACATAAATAGAAATTTGTTCACTGTAACATTAATTGCGTAATCAAATTAGCCGGTAATTAGGACTATTTATACAGTTTTCTGCTTTCATTCACTTTGACACAGTGGCATTTTCTTAAGGCCAATGGCATTGCTTGGACATGATATTGCCTGAAGCAGTAGCTATTAATGTCACCTGCGGACTAAAGTCTGATGATTTATCTTCAGTGAGTTCATAAACATGACGAACACTTAAATAATGATGACATCACTTCCATAATTTAATTTACTCTCTATCGCTTTTGACCTACTAAGGAAAAAAAAACAAATATCAAGTAAACTTATAAGGTAACAGGTTAAACACATGGAATGTATTAAGATATTAATCTGGCATTTTCAGTGTGCCGACTTGTCTCATATTATTTAAATATTCCCAGTTTAAACGCGTAGCTGTCGTAGGAAAGGGACATTTCAATAAGGGGGCATTTTGGAAAATGGACTATTTGAAAGCAAGGGACATTTTGGGAAAGGGAGTTCTCATGTATATCCATATTTTTTATATAATCCCTTATCTGTACGAAACATATACAATATTGTAATTCTATTTTCAGTCGACAACCATAACACATAAAATACATCTATCAGTGTCGAAAAATCAAAATACGTATGCGATTCGCGTAGCAGAATTATTTTCAATCAGCGCCCGGTTCCCGGTTATTGGGTGCATGCCAGCAAAAACATTTACAATACAGACATGGCTTACATATCGTGTAATGTAAGTCGTAACCGAATTTCTGACCTAAGATTGGCAGGGTCATATGTACTGACGCAGAAAAACACGTGCAAGTTATATTTGGATGTTGAGTGACAGTTTTTAAGCCCATTTCCAATAATAAACAGAATATTTCGGGATCTTTTCCTTGTTATTACGTCAAGTGGGTGTGGATGAGTAATTTTGTGGTAGACTTGAAGACAGCTGCATACGTCATAGCCTAGCTAATATGTGTTCTTCAATCTTACAACGTTATTTAAATAGCCTATGTGCAAAAATCTATATGAAAAATACTTTCTCCAAAGTAGAGAATGCTGTGAATTTTGGAGCTCTTCGAGTACTTAAGATTTTTGGCGGTTGGGTGGAGTTATCGAAGATGGAATGGCGATGTTAAACGATTCGTTTTGATAAGACAATAATAAGAGTGGACGGTAGTTGAATTGGCAAAAACCGATTATTTCAGTTCTCCTTTCAAAATACGGCTCACGAATCTAGATTTAATTGTTTTCGCGTTTCTTTTGCTATACATACCTTTATGTGGATCAAAACAGTCGTGCCGAAAGTGCCCTATACGCACTTTCCAACACAAAAGGCCATAAAGCTCTATTCAAATAGTTCTACCCCATTAGGAAGACAGTAACACAGAATATTTTTGGACAGATGAATAGAATTGCAATATTTCCGTGATGAGAGCAATTGGAACAGGTCCAAGCAGGTTATTGACATAGTTCGGCGAAAGCTTGGGAGCTCGCCAGACCTGTGTTTCGGGTGCATCGGTAATTTTTCATTGAGTACATAATCATTTCGGCCAGTGAAAGTCTCAGATGCTTTCTTGACGACTTGCGTACTGCCAGGAACAGGTGAATACTATTTGGGGCATAATCGGACTGGATCTCGTATGATTGGGGTTAATTATTCCCTGGCATTAAGCATAGTTACTCTAGACAATGAACCTGTTGCTTATACCTGTATAAGCAACAGGTACATTGTCTATTGCCACTCACAAAACTCCTGAGTTTTGTGAGTGATAGACACGAGCTTCCCTGCCAAATTGTTGTATAGCGATTTGAGTTCCTCAGGTGACCGATAAAACGTTTCCATACATAACAATTGCCAGCGAGTCTAGTTTACATTGCTTTCTACACTCCTAGCAAGGCTACTGCTCTTGGTATTGGTATAGCGGGCTTTTTCCGCAACTCCACGACTAAGCGCGTATTTTGCGTGTCCGGTACTGCTCTTAAGGCTCTTAAGAGTTTTGTTAAACATAAAAAGGTAAATCTTCCTCCATCTTTAAAGGGAAAATCATGGAATCGTTCTTCTAGCTGTCCATTTCGGAACGCCTTTGAAAACTCCCGGAAAGATTATATACGGACCTTCTAAGTACTTAAAATCCCAACAACGGCTGACTGACAAAGAATCCCAAAGAATTCAACCCGCCTCACAACACCCTGTCGATGCGATGTAACGCCAAAACAGAATTCTCCAATACGATATTCTTACGTCCAGAAGGTTTTTTGTAAGTTGGAAGTACTTGATCTTTGTGACGTGTGTTGCAGGCAGTGAGGTGGTAGGCAAGCTGAGTTTGCGTGTCAATTACAAAGACATACAGAGTAAGTGCGTGTGCGTGTCTGTCTGTGTGTTTAACTTTCTGATGTGGAGTACTTAACACTATCTTGTGTCGAATGTTGTACAAATCGATGTTTCAGCTTGTAAATACAGTGCAGGTATGTTACCTACTTGAAGAGTTTGCTTGGTTGAATATACTCTTGTTTTCTGGATAGAGAATAAATTTGCAGCGTTAATACGATATTGGGTAAATAATAATCGCTTAAACCTCTGTAATCATTTGGTGTTAAATGCGGTAATTTTATAGAAGTCTCAATGCCATCTTATCTCAAGTCTCCATAAATATTAACGAATCATAAATCTAATCCAAAAAAATATAAGTAAACCTATTTGGGTTTTAAGAGCTTAACCCAGTAAATGTAGTTTGCACACCAAGTGTGCAAAAAAAATTGCGATTTTTTTTGTCATGGAAGTTCGTAAAACTATATTTTTCCTGCTCTAATTTGCAAAAATTGTAGGGACACGAAAAGGATGGCAATAATAGTCATATATGCACCTGCATACTGCACATTTTTGCATAGGTTGCATTCTAATCGTGGGAGAGGTTAAAGGGCTTTTATTACATAATCACCTTTTTGATTTCAAGTATAGATTAGAACTTCTTTCAAAGGTACTTTTTTATTCACACAAAAACGTTGTTTTTTTTTAATATCCATTAGCTGCCTTAATCCATTTTACGGTCTATTATGAGAGTATTTCTTGAGAAATCAAAAATTTTAACTGCTGTGTAAAAATTATATAGCATGTTGAATCTGTTTATTATAATAAAGTAAAAGTACTGTGAGAGTCGGTGAATGCTTGGCAATGATGACACTGTACGATGCGCCTGCGCAGGTCGCATGGCCAAAGCGACAGGTGGTATTATATTATCGTGAGTCAAACAACGTTAGCAAGTATAAAATATGTAAATATCGAAGCGAACATTATTAACTTTCTTAATTTTAAAAGGTAAAATATATCTGTTTGATTTTATAATACACATTTAACATGTAGTTGTTTCAATGTCGATATGCAAAAAAATACTGAAAATCATTATTGTAAATTAATAATTCAACAACATTTGGTCATAATAGTAATATTATAGTAACATTGCCAGTAATAAATAGATAATAGTAAGTGTGTTGATGCAATACTGCCTGCCATGTGCAATACACAGTTATACACCAGAACTGTATGGCTTACATACAATAATAGTCTGTCTAGTAGTATGTGCATTTAGTTTTTATACACACGAAACAGGAGATATTCCAATAAGGGTCAAAGTTAAAAAAATATATAGGTATGCGGCAGATACAAGCGTACACTGTCGTCGAGTAGACGTGGCATCGATTAATAAATATCCAGTAGTTATGCCGCATTGTTTAGTATCGCCAATTGAATATTAAAGTTTTAGTTAAGTATACTCTGGGGTTATTGTTCGTATGTTTTGAACATTTTAATGTCAGCACAATAGCGACCATCCAAAGAATTATTTTATATCGAAGAAGAAGAAGAAAGAAAAGTATTTTTTTTCGTACAAATAACGACGCATGACAGTTGGGCTAAAGGCCAATGTGTCAAAAATAAAATCTTAAAAATTAAATTGAATATTACAATTATCGCGACGTCTTCACTCAAAAGGTGTTTAAAATGACCCTCCTCCAAATTATTCCATATTTAGCGCTTCTCCTAAGTTCCAGTCTATCAAATTATAGTCTCAAGAGAACAGAAGACGGCAACAGTAACATGCTGCTTGATAGGAGCACTTGCCGTAGTGTGGAACAAGTTATTTTACAACAAACGACCAATATCCTTTTAACTAATATTGGTGAAGCTTTCCAAAAAGTTGTAGAGTAAAGAGTAAAAATAGAAACAGAGACTTAAGCCAGATTTTGATAAATACCATCCGAGTGTACCTAATAAGGATCAAATTAATGTGGAAAAAAATTACTTTTAACAAAAAAGTTAAACCGCCTTCAAAAAATAATAAAATAATTTTGTCTAAAACAGTTTGGGAAGTCGGTGACTTCTATTTGAGTGGGTCTTTTATTTTCGCCACCGACTTCCCAAACTGTTTTAGACAAAATTATTTTATTATTTTTTGAAGGCGGTTTAACTTTTTTGTTAAAAGTAATTTTATTTTGCAATTTTTAGTGGAAAGTTTTGTTTAGAAGTACTTGTTAGCCAACTAAACGCACTGCTCCAATAAGACATATACCAATAATACGATAATATCATCGATGTAAACAATTTTTAGATTTTTGTTGATATTTTCAAAACTGCTCAAACGATTTCGATAAAATTTAAACGGGACCACCTCTAAAGTATGACCTACCAAACAAAAAAACAATCATTGAAATCGGTCCACAACTGGCGGAGATATCGCGTAACAAACATACAAAAAAAAAAAAAAAAAAACATACAGACGAATTGAGAACCTCCTCCTTTTTGAAGTCGGTTGAAAAGTGACTTGTCCTCTGTATAAAATCATTGCCTAATATGATCCCAAAATTCCAATAAGTAGGATTCACTTGTTCATTGACATTTATCCTTTTAAGGTCTTGTCCTTTTTCTGAAAGCCAATGTCATTTCCAATGGCAACTATCACCATAAAATGACATTTTAAAGTCTTTAATCTCATTTTAATCTTTATGACTTTAGATGTAACTACTATGGTTGTTTGCAGTAACTAAATAACGTAAAGACAAGTTCTAGATTGCGTCCTACGCTTTATATCTACTTGTGATATGAATTTATCTCACTTAAACATTTGATGAACAATCATTTGTAAATTAAATCATCATCCTACGGACTTTCTGTGTAAGCTACCTTCTATGTTCTGCCTTGTAACTCTTTATTTGAATCTCATTAGATTTCCTTCAAGACTACTAAGCTCTACTAGGAATCTAGGATGTAATAGACACATCCGTGCGAGTCCATTACAATACGGACGCAGGCGTCTTGACCTTCGCGCCGCGTCCGCTCTCCGTACGTTACACGTAGAAGTACCAACGAATTATCCTTTTAATTAACCGAGGTTAGGATATCCATTGTTACACGCTTCCGTGTTGCGTATTCGTATGTAAACATACGGGCATATGTATTTGAATATGCAGTATTGATAGTACTCTAGTGACCTACATAAGATGTACAACCGACATGCGAGCAAGTGCGGCTGACTACTTCTCCACATTATGTTCATTATAATAATGTTGAAAAGACGTCAACTGTCAGATTGGAAATTGTATATGGTAGTCAAAACGATTTATCTTTGCATTACTATTTTATACTAGTATGAAACCATTCACCATTACGCTCTATGGAATAATCTGCAGTGCCGTATCATTACTTATAAAAATTTTAAACGTATATAACAAAGTTGAAAATGATGTAGGTATACCTAGCTAGTCTATTGCAGTTTGGTTAACAATATGTAACATTATTCTAATAATTGATAAGCGCAGCGCTTTTGTTACATCGCAATCACGCTTTCGTTGTACGTGTTACGTTGCAGATATTTCATAGATTGATGCTGTGACGAAAACCGATAAAATATTCCATTTCTAGAATCTAGACGCCTGCTTTGCAAAACTTTGTTCGCACATGTCGAACAACAAAGGACATATGTATTTCGTAGGCAGTAAGGCTCCTTTTCCTTCTATCTTCCAAACCAGTGACAGTTTACTTTCTGAGGTCCTCGAAGGTATGTTAATGTATATTCTCTTGTTGTTTCTAGCGTTGTCCCAGCCTGTTGCCAGGGTCGAAGCACCAAGTAAGTCCTTAGTTACGTACGGTGTTGTCTTAACATAAATTAACACTTCACATAAAACAATCCTTGAACACCATACCCTGTTTACAGTAACGTAATGTTTAAATTCATGAATACATCTAAAATACCTTGAACCCTAATCACCTAGCCTCGTAGATTTAAACTCATCTGAACCATGCTTTCAAACCTTTGTTTTTGTGTAGAAACGCCCCCTTAAATAGCTAAAATAAACATATCCAACACACACATTAATGAACGAGGCCTGTTTCACCAATTAACAAACTCGGAGAAACAAGAGTATCTATGGATCTAGTATGGATCAGTTCGATCACACAGATATTATATTAGTCTCGGGTCGGATTCTTTTAATTCAATAAAACAAAATAGACACATAAATTCTCTTTACAATAATTGTTGTAATGCTCAGATCAAATAAAAACTTTTTATTTGATCTGAGTTGTAATTATACAGGGTTATGAAATGTCTATTGTTTGTTTACATTTTACTTCCCTTTACATTTAAATGATAAGGGCTAGCACTAATTGAGTTTAAAAATAATGATTGATTATTTGTACATGTGTGGGATTATATAATAACATATCCTTGATAAGATTTATCTATTGCAGAACGGTAGTCAGATACATAAAATATATCTATAAATTCGTGATATAGTTTTGTAATGCGCGATAAGATATATCGTGCAACAAATATATATGCATGTCAATTTTATCAACTCACTATCTTTATAGCGGCTATATTTTCGAGGATATTTCGGCAAATATCTATGCCAAAATCGTAAGTATATTAGATCTTGGGTTTTCAAATTGTACCTTGGCGGGTTTTTCCGCTACGTAAAAATATTGTGTGAAATATTTTAGTCTAATATTTGCAATAAATGAGATAAAGATCATTGCAGTTGATCTGAGTTTGTTGCATACGGCTGACCTAAGTATTTATTTATAAGTGGAAACCTACTAAGTAACAATAATGTTGATACCTATAATATAATATTGAGGAATCGTCACGGAAACCTCGGCAGTTTTTGCGCTATATTTGAGTACCTCAATGATATGTATGCGTATACGAAACAAAAAATTTGTCTTGATGTCCGAACGTAGCTTGACCTTGACATAAAAAAAATAAAATGAACGGACAATGGCAGCTTCAATATAATAATATTATAAACGCGTAAGTGAGTCCGTCTGTCTAAATTACTACTATGGACTTGTTTGAGGCTCGATTATAGATGTTTGACTTTGTCCTGCTTGAGCACGTTATTCTCGCGGAATAGCTATTAATATTTTTTAACTATTTACCTATGTAACAACATAACATACCATCACGCCTGTATTCTCCAAAGGGCGGTTAATGGTGTATTAATTAAGACCCACACTTCGCCGGTATGTTTAGGTCCAATTCTTCGTCCAATTAAATAGAGGGCGAGCCTTTTGCAATTAACCATGTTTAGGACTACTAGACCAAAGTAACAATATCTATCTTATTAAAGGGCTGACAGCTTCTTTAGCTAAATAATATTATAACTTTCAAGTTAGCATAGATTCGTTTTTATTGCGATAATTCTGTCCTACTTTCGTGGATATGATAGATTTGCTAGTTTTTGGCAATGTGATGTAACTGAAGCGGCGGTAGCCTAATGGCTAGGGCGTCGGACTTGCGATCATGTGTGGTTGCCGGTTCGGAACTCACCCATTGCACTACCGACGTGAACCCACTCGTAATACAAGCATTTAGAGCTTAGTACGAGGGGTTAACAATAATACTACTAATGTGCGACCGACATTGCTAGTAAGCTTTTTTTTAAAATATCTTCTGATATTGCCTTTTAAGACTACGAAAATAAGGTGATTTTTTATTTGAAACCATGTGGCGTGTTATTGGCAGCATTTTTATTATTTGTACAATTACTTGTTAATCAATTATGGTTACTTAATATTTTACATTGGTCTCATGAGGGTTTAAAAGGCGAATTGTAGCAGAATTTACTTGGGAAGTAACCAAGTAAATTCTGCTACAAGAATTCAACATTCAATTAATCAAAATGTTGTCTCGGTCGAGGCCAGTCAGCGTCATCTGAAAGCATTCCGTTCTGTAACTACGAGAGAAACCAGTTATTTTTTTTAGTAAGTACGTTTACGAAATTGACTGATGCATCGTTGCACCTCTCATGTATTGTAAATGGAACAATTTCTGTCGATTAAGAGCCTCCACTAATGATAATCTACGGCATGATACGGCAAGGAGGGAGTGAGCAAGGATGCGCAATACTATCCTATTATTATTATTTCAAAACCACTGCTCCCAAAACGGTGAAGGAAAACATCGTGAGGTAACCGGCATATCCAAGAACCAAAAATTCAAAGATATGTGACATCTACAGACCCGCACTGGGCCTGTAGATAGTGGATTATGGCCTACTCTCTCACCTAGAGGAGGCCTGTGTCCCTGCAGTGGGTACATTATAGGCCGGCAAAGTTGAAAACACTCTTGAATAACTCTCGCCTGCGATTTTTTGGGGGAAGAAACAATGATCTTTGTTGAGAATGTTTCACGCGGCGCCAACCTACATCTTTAGATACGCGTTTTATCTGTATCTTGCTGCACGCGTATCTCCTGGTATTATCGGCGACCTTCCGATACGCCGGCTGAGGTCAGCCACACGATAAGCTGCTCACAATAACCTCGCACTTTCACTAGCATATTATAAAGAGGTTTAATAATTTTGATAGCTTATTAGTTTCTCGGACTCAGTGTCAACCTTGAAAAGTCATGAATATGAAAAAAAACTGGAAAAAAAAACGTTGAAAATATACAACTGCGCCCTGCAGTTTCACTCGCGTGGAAATTTAATAAGCTTTGTCACTCAGGGGTAGTGTAGCTTTTATTCTATTAGTGAATTAATATTTCAAAACTGGAACAGCAGTTGCAGGGATCATCAACATATTTACAGACTAACACTTAATAATACTAACTCTTTATAATACCAACTTAGTATCTATATAATTAATGTATTTTGTGTTTTGCTAACGTTACTTTCAATCAAGAAAATTGCATAAGTATCATAGCTCCAGCATTGATTAAACTCATAAATATTACATGATAGCTATTTGAATGTCTAATTAACTGTTTTGGTGCTCAGCCAAGAGTCTAATAACCTGTCATTATATTACACGCATAATTATGATTTACTTTCCTAATAATAAACTGATAAAATGTTTCTCTGTTATTCAAAGCCTGATGAATTTGCTAACTGGGAATGGAAAGCATGTATACTTTGCTATCAATATATATATCATGGCAGCCATGATTAGGCGCCGTTTTTTTATTACCTACGTAAGACGATTTAGGGGGGTCGACTATTTTTTTTTTTTTCTAACAATGGGGAGGGAGGGAGTCATGTTAGTTCTTACGTAAAATCACAAATGCGCAAAGTTAAGATTATACTAAGAAATTGTTCATTTTAAAGTTTATTAAAATAACTTTAAAATAAAACCAAAGTTGATTATTACCAAAAAATTTTAATTACCTAGTAGCTACAAAACAAAAGTTCTTAAAGATTGTTTCTTTGAAAAAGTGTATTCATTTTTTCTTTTATTCTTATGAAATAAATTTTAGACAGGGGGGATGGGATCGGCCGATTCTTATTTTTTCTTACATGGGGAGGAAGGGATAAAAAATGGCGCGACAGTTATAGTTATAGTTACTGAGATTCCTCTATCTATTCTTTTACATTGTAATTATGAAAACATTTGCTTTCTCGAAACGGTACATCCTGAGTCATACCCGAGCAGCCGACGATGTTTGTTACAATGACTCTTTTACTTTGTTTACACCTTGTTCCAACAATGTACTTTTTTACACTTACCTATTTGATTGTTTGTAATTCACTAAATACGTTTAGAGATGGGGTTATGCCGATTTTTTGGATATTCCCTGTGGATTTTTTTTATCACAGATAGGCTTGCGCTTGACCACAACTCGCCTGATGTTAAACAATATAAAGGGTTAGGATATTATGAGGACTCCTGTATAGAGAGCAGTTTAGCTCTGTAGTAGTCTTAAAATCTAATAAATAATGTTCCACCAGTAACAGAGAAGCCGACGCCAGCGCCGCGCAGCGGTCCCCACGGCGTGCAGGTCGTCAACACCGGCCCCGAGCACACGTTCAGCCTCGACGAGGACGTGCTGAAGGACCTGCTGCTGCAGGACGACATCAGGGACCGGCCGGTCGTCGTGCTGTCCGTGGCCGGCGCCTTCCGGAAGGGCAAGTCCTTCCTGCTCGACTTCTTCCTGCGGTATTTGAATCATAAGGTAAGAATTATTTATATGTATTTGTTGTTATGCGAGTGACCCGCCCCTACCACTTATGCAAATGCAATTTATTAATAAAATAGTTTGAATTAATAAAATAAATTATTATAATAAGCATCCTTACATACTATAAAACAAAGTCCCCCGCCGCGCGTTTCTGTCTGTTCGCGATAAACTCAAAAACTACTGAACTGATTTTTACTAATAAACGGAGTAATTCATGAGGAAGGTTTACGTGTATTTGTAAAGGTTTTGTGTAAAGTGGTTGATCTATAATTATAATTGTTAAAAATGGCGGAAAAAGTTCAGCCGCTCGGGCAGTTAATTCAAGGGTTCCGGGGTTCATGTATTAATAAGAATTTCATTTGACCAGTTCTTGTATCAGTTTTTTTATTTATCCTTCCAGTATGGGTCGGATGGTGGCATGGACTGGCTTGGTGGTGACGAGGAGCCGTTGCAGGGGTTCAACTGGCGCGGCGGCTCCGAACGAGACACCACTGGTATCCTCATGTGGTCTGAGATATTTAAGGCTACACTCGACAATGGAGAGAAGGTGAGTTTGAAAATGATTCTCGTATTTATTCTAGACTGCCTCATTAGATTTATTCGTATCACTTGGAGTTTGGAACTCTGCCTGGTTAGAGACTACGCGCACTTATTCAGCTCTTTTCAGCTTTTGTCCATAGAAAACAACAATTTTGTATGGAGACGTGTACGCGTCGATTCAGCTTTCCGCGTCCATTCTGCTTTCGCGGCAAACCAGAATAAAATGAGGATACATGTGTTGTTGATTTTATTATGCGAATGCTATAGAGAGCGTTCGGTTCGGTTCTATAGAGAGCGATAGAAGCAGAGCTGTATAAGTGTGACCAAAATCGTTCAGCGAAACGCGAATGGAGCTGAATAAGTGCGCGTAGTCCCTTAATGGCAATAGACTCGTCTCCTATTACATCGGACTTAAACATACCTGCGAACTGTGGGTGTACATTAGTACACGTCTGCACTCTTCGGAGAATACAGGCGTGATGTTATTTTATATGATATTTTGAAAATCCTAGTAAAATATATGAGTATTCATCTTCCTCTCTAGGTATAAAGAGTATTCATTCATTCGTAAATTTAATTTTTTTCTCATACGTTTCAAATCTTTAACTTTGAACTTCATGTATGTTTGTCTACACATGAATGCCTGTCTCTGAATAAGGGTTATTTAGTAATTTGGACCACCTTTGCGTATAATCGGCGGTGTATTCTTCCACCGCATTGCACGTTTACAGTTTTTTAAATAGCTTTAATTGTGTTTCCAGGTGGCCATAGTTCTGCTGGACACCCAGGGCGCGTTCGACAGTGAGTCGACGGTGCGCGACTGCGCCACCATCTTCGCGCTGTCCACCATGGTGTCATCAGTACTTATATACAACCTGTCCCAGAACATACAGGAGGATGATCTACAGCACTTACAGGTGACCTACATAGTCATTTTCAGAATTCTACTTCCTTCCTATCCTACTAATACTATTATAAATGTGAAAGTTTGTGACAATGGATGAATGGATGGATGGATATTTGTTACTCTTTCAAGCAAAAACTACTGAGCGGATTTTGAAGAAACTTTACAGTATTATTGTTTATACATCAGAATAACATATAGGCTTTAATTTATAACGATATTCTGTGAAATTCCCACACGATTAGGAAAAATCGATTCCATGCGGACGAAGTCGCGGGCAAAAGCTACTAAGCGATATCTCTATAGTTATATAGAGACATAGTCTAATGGACAGGCAATAAGAGAGAGATGTTGCATTCTAAGCTCAGCGTAGACTTGATACTAAATTTCTCTAAAACTATAGCATAAATATTGCCGTGAAACAACGATTAACCATCCAGAAGCAATTTGAGCCTCTTCGTTCGAATTTGAACCATTCTTATTGCGGCCTGCGATTGTCACGATTGTCAGAAACCTGATATTATTCTTTTTTTTTTTTTTTTTTTTTAATAAAAATGGGTTGAGTTAGAAAATCTAGAAAATGTGAGTACATCGTAGCCATTTATGTCTAAGTAGTTTATAGTTATCATAGTTCATATTTTTTGATGATGTGTATTCTTACACATAGTGTATCTGTTTTAGTTTGACATTGCGTTCTCATTTGCTGAGAGCCTTCTTGTAATTTTAGTCCCGACTTCAGGCTAATTATGACATAAACCTCCAATGCACTCACATCCTGTTATCGGCATAATCTACCAGCAAATTATGTTAAAACAATATATTTTAAAAGAGTGTCCATGGAGTTTCTTGCCGGATTCTTCTCCATAGGGTCAACTTTTTGGAACCGCGCAACTAGAGTCAATAACGTTTCATAAACGCTTGTGAAAGCTTATTTGAAATAAAAACGTTTGATTTGATTTGATTTTGTGGTCAGTTATTCACGGAGTACGGTCGGCTGGCGCTAGAGGACAGCGGTCGCACGCCGTTCCAGCGGCTGCAGTTCCTCGTGAGGGACTGGAGCTTCCCCTACGAGGCGCCCTACGGCGCTGACGGCGGCAGGACTATACTGCAGCGACGACTCAAGGTAAACAACTTGAAAAAAACACGGTTCTATCGTGTTTTTTCGGAAAAAAAAATTGTACATAAACGGGTACTAAATTCGTATTTAAAAGTACAAAAAAAAACATTGTAACATTATATCAACGCCGTATTCCCCAAAAGGCAGCAGAGGTGCGCAAGCCTATTGCCGCTATTGAGAACTTTATGGAAAATCCTAATAACACTGCTCCACCTGGAAATCGAACCTAGGACATCTAGTGTAGCAGTCGCTCAAAGGACCACTAGATTAATGAAGCATTTTAAAAATCGACTTGATTTTTTGTATGTCCGAAATGTTAAAGTTAAAAAAAAAGAACTAATTAGCTACCGTGATAAATGTGAAAGTATAAATGTAATATTATAAATGTGAAAGTTTGTGAGGATGGATGGATGTTACTCTTTTAAGCCAAAACTACTGAACGGATTTTGATGAAACTTTGCAGTATTATTGTTTATACATCAGAATAACAATAGGCATGATGACTGATTTTCAAAAACTGATCTAAAATATTCTTATGTATATACTATTTCCGAAAAATATTTTTTTTCTGCAATTAAAAAAGGTTTTTGATACAAAAATGCGATTTTAATTCAATGTTTTTAAATTAGCGCGAAAACGGTCCCTGGTGTCATGGCGTCTGCTTATGACGTCACTTCTATGTTTTGACATCGTATACAATAGGAGATTAAGGCCGGGTGGTACTGCAAAGCCCACATAAAAATGTTTTTTTTAAGTAGTAAATAGTAAAATTAAAATCTGAGAAAATAAATTTATATTGTTGAGTATATATTCTAGGGAACACATACAAGGGAAACACGATTTGATAAAGTTGGCTCGATAGAATAAATTCACAAAGATACCTCTTTTTTTGTAATTTTATCTTCTATTTTTCATAGTAATTCGTATTTGACATCATGTTTTATTTACTAAAATAAAGTTCATAGATAGCTCGAGAGATTTTACCCGATAGATTTTCTTTATTACATTAAATTTTTAATCAATTATTCAAGTAACTTACGAGGCGAGACACTGACTGAGCCTGAGCCTCGCCGAATGGATCGTAAATTACCTACTTGAATAATCGGTTCTTCACTCCTACGATGGACCCACATGAGAAATGCAATGGCATGTTTGCAGCCTCCTTGTGAGGCAACACAGTCATGGCATGCTACCGATATAACTTCTTCCTTTACTTCATCAACTATTAACGTCACTGCATATAACTTCGCGTGGACCTTGTGTTCTGGGCAGATTTTTGATTTAACTATAAGTACATAGATTTCCATCGCGTTTTAACTGAACGTAGCTAATCGCATCGTCCCCATAAGATGGCCTGGAGGATCTAAAACAAAGAAATCGATAGGAAAGCATATTTTACATACGAAGCTGTGCTTTTTAAAAATGTTTTTTTTTTTAATTATAGTAGGTATAATACAAATAATAATAAATAATACTTACATTGTAGTTTTAACATTTCTAAATTCTGCTGAACAGAACTCTTTGTTTAATACCGGGAACTGTCCCAGCATTAACAAATCAATTCTGGGCAAATTAGAGCTGTTTGCCTTGGTAAACCCTTGTTCCATTACTTAATAAGTTCTTACACAAGTTGTAGGACAAAAGCTAAGTAATATACAATTAGGAAATACATAATAAACAATTTTAAGCGCGGAGATCGTCGAAATTCGTACGAAATTTACGTGACAGCGACAGTTCAACATAGATGTGACGTAATTGAATCTGATTGGTGTTCAACTGAACATGGCGGACTAGTGTATTTTGTAGTTTTATTTTATCAAATAAATTAATAATCCCGTCTTATAAATAAAAATAAATATTCTTTTCTAAACATGTTAATTATATTTCAGTATATGAACATATTATTTTAGTAATTCTTGCTTACTGTCATCATGCCTATTCAATCACTTCACTTCGGCTTCAATTTATAACGATATTTTGGGAAATTGCCACTGGATTGGGAAAAATCTATTCCACGCGGACGAAGTCGCGAGCAAAACCTAGTAAGAAAATAAATGTGAAATGACAGGTTTGCTAGTCAAGTCACCTCTCAGAACATGGTTTATGTGGCTTTATGGTCCCGTCGGCAGGTGTCGAGCAGCCAGCACCCGGAGCTGCAGTCTCTCCGCAAGCACATCACGTCATGCTTCTCTGAGATCGCGTGCTTCCTTATGCCACACCCTGGAATCCGCGTCGCCACCAGCCAGGACTTCGATGGCAGAGTCAAAGGTACCAACTCCCTGTGACAGTCGATACGATGATGGATGTTCGTTGATTTTTTTGTATGAGATTACTCGTCAAACGAGCAAGCGAGCTACCTGTACAAGTAGTCATCGCCGCCCATGGACGTCTGAATTACCAAAGGAGTTGCAGATGCGTTGCCGAGCCAAGGAAAAGGGAGGGGAAGGAGGAGGAAGGGGACTGAGGGAGGAATTTGGCCCCTGGCCCTCCACACTCACCTTACGAATCGCAGCAGTATACATACTGCTACTTGACGTCGATATTCTGTGGGAGGGAAGTACATGCTAGCAGTTATGTCGTGACCAAGGGAAATAGGGATTCAATTTTACATATTGACTATATAGATATATTTGTCTGGACATTGGAAACTTATTTTTTTAGAAAAGGATTATGTAATCGTGTGTTTTTATTAGTTTTGTTAAAATACCGTAACTTTCACATCAAAACGACATATAGAAATGTGCTGCCAGTGAAAATATTAACATATTTATATGCACTGTTTTTCTTTGTGGGTTATATATTAATATTCTGTATTCTCTACAATATCCAGACATCGAGATGGAGTTCAAGTGTTCACTACAGCAGCTGGTGCCGATGCTGTTGGCGCCACAGAACCTAGTGCCGAAGCTCATCAACGGCCAGAAGGTGCGCGCCAAGGACCTCCTGCAGTACTTCAAGTCCTACATGAACATATACAAAGGCAACGAACTGCCCGAACCTAAGAGTATGCTTGTGGTAAGTGTCTCGAATATTTTCTAAATAGATAGAGAAATTAATTGAGGTTTCTATCAACGACAACTTGCAAAATCGTCTATAAAGGGTTCAGATAGAGAATAGAATGCACATAGAGTGGACCTACATTAGTACACCTCTGCCTGACCCTCCGGGGTATGCAGGCTTGATGGTATGTTATTACTAATTCGCTATTACTACATATTATAAAACAAGTCCTCCGCCGCATCTGTCTGTTCGCGATAAACTCAAAAACTACTGCACCGTTTATTATGCTGCTTTCACGAAAGGATAGCGTGGTTCTCGAAGAAGGTTTATATGTACAATACATACATAAATTACATATTATGGTACAGAAAAGTCGAGAAACCACGCGGGCAAAGCCGCGGGCGGATACTAGTGTAGAATAGAATGCAAGAATAGGTTATAGAAATAGACATTTATTCACAGGTATTCATTCGTTGTATTTTTTTTTTTTTTTTTTTTAGAAAAGCTTACTAGCGATGTGGGTCACACATTGCTAGTATTCTTGTTAACCCCTCGTGCTAAGCTAAATGCTTGTGTTACGAGTGGGTTCACGTCGGTAGTGCAATGGGTGGGGTTCGAACCGGCAACCATATGATCGCAAGTCCGACGCCCTAGCCATTAGGCTACCGACGCTTCATGTATATATTTTGCACTGTAATTTGTTTGAGTATGATATTTAACTTGTCCATATCTTTCAAGATATTAACCCGTCAAGTGTAAAACGTACACCCGTGTGTACACTATTAAAATGTGCCCCGCGCGCAGGACGTACACCGGGTGTACGTTATTTATTCCCGTCTAATTGGTCAAGCATTTCTTACGTTTCGCTTTGCTAACACGCAATTGGACAACACAATTCGTTCATTCAATTAATATTCAACCTTATTTCTTCACTTATAACGGAAATCGGAACTGAATGCTACCAAAAAAAATTAATTCAAAATAATTTGTCATCGAGCGCGCCATATTTTTGCGTCGATTCGCGCGCAGTCGATTTATTGTGTGGTAAGTGGCTTACTAAAAATGTCTTCACGACGACATTTGAGTGTATTCCTATAAGATATTTACATAGAATTACTGAGAAATAACTGTAGAATATGTGTTAAGTCATTGTTTTATGAAAAAGTGTCATAAAATTTGAGAAAAACATTACGAACTTTTGATGAGTGTTTATTTTCCCGCAACAGTCCAACGTATTTCGTAATATTTTAATAACAACTTTCTTATTTATGTGTTCAAATGTATATAAATAGCTAGATTATTTATTTGCAAACATATTTTGGTTCACAGTTACATACATTACTGCATATTTACAAGATTATTATAGTTAGTGTGTTAGTTAGTGGAGCATATAGGCGCCCGCCATATTCAAACTAAAATTGTAAGGTTTGCATAAAATTCTTATAACACGCGTGATAGTTTGTTTTTTATGTCTTATTGGAAACTTGCTTATAAGTTACTATTAGTTAGAGGATGATACATAAAATAATATATGTTATTATATTTCCCTATTATGACCATCAGTAGTCAGTGGTCAGTCTGACCACAGGTACATACCAACATTTTTGTTTGATTATCCACGGCTGGCATAACAAAAGTATCGAAGTATCTAAATAATAATAGATATTATGTATGTGTATAGGTACACATTAGTATTGCAGAAACCAATATCAAGTAAAACTAGTACTTACGGGCGACCAATCAGCTACCTACTTTGAAAAGTAGGTAATAATATTATCATAATCTCATTTTTTTAAGTCGTGTAAAATACCTAGTTAATTTCAAGATAAATTGTGTTTCTGATACTATTTACATAGCCAGAAACTGAACTTATAAAAAATCTAATTTATTTAATTTTCTATGAACCATTATTTTACATCGTTATATGATCGATTTAACTAGTTATATTTTATAATAAATTAAAGATGTTCATGTTGTATCATGTTTACGAAATTCATACTTGAATAAAAAGAAACAATTTGAAACATTTTACGCAAAGATTTTACTGCAAGCTGTACATTTTTAGCTGCCTAGAGCGACTGGCTAGCGACCGCGCAGCACGCATGCGCGCGGCGGCCGCGCGCATGCGTGCTGCTGGTCGCCCGCCGCGCGCCGGGAAGATGCCGTTAGTGATAGATAAAAAGTTATGTCGCGCGGGAAACGTAACGTAAATATTAGTTTTATGGTATGTTTATGGTGATAAAAGGTGAATTAGTTGTTGTATTGAGCATGGTAATATGTCTGAGATAGTGTGTAAGTGTTTCTTTTATGTGAAAGTGTTAGAGAATATGATATTTTGTGACCAAGTGGAATGAGTGGCGCGGGAAAAAGTCGTATCCAGCGGATTTACAACCAATTTGTGAGGTATTGTGACTTTTTGGTTATAATCTGTATATTGTAGTGGTTAGGAAATATTATAAGCAACGTAAATAATGTATAACTTATGACACAACAATTATCATACGCACACAATGTTAATTTTTGCGACGACCTTGCAAATGTTTTTTTATTTGCAAAAAAATGGCTGCGTTCCTGGCAATTGCATATAGGGAGGGGGATACGCGGGACGGGTTAATGTTGTCTGTCTCATACATCATCAACTATTTTAGCGATTAGCTCATGTTTAGGTCTATGGATTGTATGGTTTCATTCGAAAAGTACTAGGTAGCCTATGTCCTTTTTCAACGTCATATTCAACTCTATAAATTCCTGTTCAATTAACCATTAATTTTATTTGCCAGGCAACAGCCGAAGCCAACAACTTAACAGCGGTGGCGGAAGCTAAGGAGCTATACACGAAACTGATGGAGGAAGTGTGCGGCGGGGCGAAGCCCTACCTGCAGACACAGCTGCTGGAGACCGAGCACGCGCGCATCAAGGACAAGGCGCTGCACTCGTTCCACGCCAAGCGCAAGATGGGCGGCGACGAGTTCAGCCAGAGCTACTCCAACCAACTATTATTGGTCAGTGGCAACATCGCAAGAATAACGATTTAAGGTCAAACGTTCAGCCTTGGGACCAAATTCAAATATTGGTTCAGTTTTTTGCTGAATCCTATATTTTAGACCAAAAATTGCAAGTGAAACAGTATATTTTCTATACACTGAGACTTTTTATTTCTCTTTATTTTTTACAATCCCTAGTGCATAAAAATATACGAACTTATTTTTAGGCCGTATCTTACAGATACACAAAACAAAAAGACAACTACTTATATGGCTGTTTGACTTCGTATCGGCCATCCGGTGTTGCCTAATGTGATAATAATAATCTGTTTTTTGAGGTTTTTTTTATTCCAACCTTCAACATGTTTTTTTTGGAAAGTACGTCGATAATAATTTGGTATGTTATCTGCAGGATCTCGACGAGCAATTCCAGCAGTTCCGCGCTCAGAACGAGAGCAAGAACATATTCAAGGCTGCCGCGCACGCCGTCAGTGTTCTTGTGCGCTGGCGCTGGTGTTCTATGTGCTGAGCGGGGTGCTGGGGCTGGTGGGGCTGTACCCGCTGGCCAACCTCGCCAACCTGGCCATGGGCGCCGCGCTGCTCACTGCTCGTGCTCTGGGCGTACATCCGGTACATACTTACAACAATCATAACAAATAATGGAGTTATACGACTGTGTCTTGTGCCCAATTAATTATTGTATTATGTTATCTAAGGAGCGTAGCTACCGCCGTATCAGCCGTATAAATGATACGGGGCTACAGAGGCCCCTAACGTGTCGGAAATGATAAAAATTTAAAAAAGCAATCCTTTTTTCCCCGGGTTAAGGGTGCGCTCAAAAGAAAAAGCATCCTACATCAGTTATTATCCCAGTGGAGCTATGAAAAGAAAAAGTAAACAGATCAAGGGAGGAGGCTTAAAAAAAAAATGCCTCAAAATCTTTCGCCTTCATTTGCAATTTTAATACAAATTTTAATACATTGATACAGCCACTCTCGAGTTTTGCGATTAACAGCAGTCTTTAGTTAAAACTCGTGAATAGCTGGACCAACTTATGTTTTTTTATATCTTCGTTAAAGCACAACGGAAGTTCTTACGGTAAAAGTAGAAATCTCCCGAAATTTTGAAAATATTAGAAAACTTAGACTATTTTTATTTCGCGCACCTTATTATCATTTATTCCAGTTCGAATAGAATACTCACATCTATAGGCCGACCGTTTAACTCGCGTATCGCCTGCGCGGTAAGAAGGGAGCGGGGGGAGATGTTAGCGATACTTAAAAAAGATACTTATTATTTTATTCTTTACCAACAATGTCTATCTCGAGATAAATCTTTGGATTATTGACTCAGTGTAGCATTACCCCGCCCCCACTCCCTTCTTACCAGCGCAGGGCGATACGCGAGTTAAAACGGTCGGCCTATAAGACAGGTTAACATCTGTCGGGTCAGCTAAATTAAAGTCAATAAACAGCCAATGTGTAGGTCAATGCCCTTTTATATTTGACAGGTCAATGGCCTCATAATACAAAGGAGGATTTCGTCAGTTTCATAGTATATTTTTGTTGTTGTAGGTATAGCGGGGAGATGCGCGAAATAGGCGTCACAATAGACGACATCGCTAATATGCTGTGGGAGAACGTAAGTAACTTTATTATGTTAATATATAAAAATAAGTCGGGTTTTCCTTCCTGACGCTATAACTCCAGAACGCACGAACCGATTTCCACGGTTTTGCATTCGTTGGAAAGGTCTCGAGCTCCGTGAGGTTTATAGCAAAAAAAAAGTCCGAATACAAAACACGGGCGAAGCCGTGGGCGGAAAGCTAGTGTTAATATATAGATTGCTAATGTGATACTTACGACCTACTTACGACCCAATGACGTACAGTTTGTTCGAAATAAGTAAGCTGATCGGAAGTTACGCGTTCCGAACTACTGCGGAGATAAAATCGCTTAATTGAGTGTTTTAATACATAAATATCGAAATTAGTAAACAAAATAATTAGAAATGTGAATACGACTCTAATTATCTTTTCACCGACTCTTTGCCACTTCTAAACCACTTGCAGACAACTACCCGATCGGCTTACTTATTTCGAACAAACTGTATTCGCCCTATAAGCAGGCAACTTCATTGACTAAAGCTGCAAACAAACTATCGGACGTGGCAGACAGCCGCGACTGATAAGTGTGCAACAGTCCTTTGGGTACGTGGCTTGCGGACGCGTTGCAACAACTGTTGTTGCCAGTGCTGCCATATATACAGATTTATGTGCACCTATCAGTGCTTCCAGATCGCGAACGTAAAATTACAGTGTTAACATATAAAAAATACAGTATTGTCCTGAAAAATACTAGGAGATTTCTAAATTTTAAGGTTAAAGTGTTAGCCTTGGGCTCGAAACTCAATTTTTTTCTTGTTTTAATCTCAATTTATCCGGCTTAACTATTCTAGACACATTGCAGTAGAATTTTTTTCGGCTATATCACATTCAGGTCAACCTATACAATTCCAGTTTAAGCTGATCTCGCATTGTATAGACTTCCGAAACAATAAGCGGCCAGCGGTAAACTGGTTTTGTATTTTGCTTGATGTTTCGCCGAATCCACTAGTTTACCCTAAAATCTCCTAGATAGCGATTTTTTAAGCAAAATGTCGTAATTATAAATAAATTCTTTATTTGCACAGAAAGTAGGTACAAGATACAGCTGTGAATTTCTACTGCTCTATACCTAGATTATTTTATGGCCGAATAAAAACCAAAAAAACGATTTTCGCGCCCAAGACTGATTTGCCTTTAGCCTTTGTTGTCAACCCAGAAAAAAAATAAAAGAGAAGTTTTTTAAGCATGTTTGTAGTCCTTTATGATTATACAGTAATTCCCTCTTGCAAACACACTCGATAATTCGTTCGTCCATTTTTATATAGGTTCCTTCCTTTCTTCCTTCCTTCTGACGTGTCCCCGCACGGCGTGCATACCCGTCCGCGGACGTTCTCGGCTGACAAAAATACCCAGCGTGCCAGATTGTCGTCGGACGTCCGAACTCTCAAAGTTACCCTAAGGTTACGCCCACGACTTACGTCCGATAGTTTGCACAGCTCAGTGTACATTTATTATTTAGATTCCTATTTGTCGCGGCTGTCAGCCGCGTCCGTCAGCCGCGTCCCATAGTATGTTTCCAACTTAATGCTTTGATTTGAGTCGAAAGAGTAATCACGAAATATTATGGTAGGTAATTATAAACTGCGACGTCATTGAGACTCGTGTTATAAGTAGTGCAGTGATGAATGGATGACGAATGTCTTTATCAAGTGC
>OY292532.1:421203-481911 GCA_958496365.1 Subacronicta megacephala | reverse complement strand
GTATCGTTAATAATTACTATAAATAATATGTTAAATTGTTTTACAGTAAAAAAGGTCACACCACAGACCTCTTCGGGTTAGAGAACGTTCCAGATCGTCCATCAACATCCAGTGAGGACCTGGAATCTTCCCTTCTGAGCCGCGTCGCAAACGGCAAGGTGCGGCGAACAGCTAATTTCAGCGGTGACTTATATGTAGAGGTAAAAGTTTACTACAAGGCCGACATCATCTCTACTCAAAGGGAGGATCGGTGGAAGAAGGCAGCCGTTGCACTGAAAGTGCAACTAAATAAAGAGAGTCCCCAGTGGGACACTTTGCAGTCCTTCATGTTACGGACTCATGAATTGTTTAACAATTCAGAACCCGTCTATTTTAGCGATAAAATTAATTTTAAGTAATATTTTTTTTTAAAGTTAGGTTTAAGGTTTAACGTACTTAATAAAGTTTGTACAATGTACCTACTTATATAATAATCAAGTTTTTTCCTTGGAGCACCCGCAGATCATTTTAATTTGTGTCTTTGTAACCTTATATTAAATTATTTCAGTTGCATTTTACAGTCACTATAGAGCTTGTGTGTAAGATAATAATTAACGTAATCGCTATCTAAAATGCCTTTTTGTACAGTTTGTAACACGTCTATTGAGCGCAGTCACTGGACAGGTCACTTACGTAGTACCAATCATAAAAACAGGAATATTTCACATTTGTGCGAAGGTGTTGAAGTTATTCATTCTGCCTTTCGCAATCGTATAGCTTCTTATAGAATTATTGATCTAGATGAGAACTATTCTTTAGAAATATTTTTAAAAAATATTCGAGACAAAATCAAAACATTAATAGATATGTCTCTTAAAAAACATATATCTCTGAAAATTAATTTTGAATATTTTGCTTTGTTTTTAATGGTTAAAAATGATTCTCAGGAGATAAAATCATTTGGTACAAAAAATTATACACTACACCAGAATTATGAATATGATACATTAATATCTCAGGTTAGAAATGCGATAACAAAAAAGCTAGAGGAGTTTCAGGACCGTGACAGTGGTTGGACTTTCTTGAGTAGCTCACATTTAGAAGTCAATATTATCCGAGCTAGTACTGAAAATTTCATAGAAAAACCCAATAACATTTAGTCCATCTGGGAATCGAACCCAAGAACTCTAACATACCAGTTGCGCTTATGACCACTACCACCACACTAAACTCACTGTACGAAAAAAGGTATTGTACGAGTACTTAAAATTTATTCCATCGCTCTCTACACAAAAACCGTACTTAAAGAAAAATAAATAATACCTTGATTTTGGTTTCGGAGGCGTGTTGCGGCTTTCTGATTTGCGCTTCGGCGTGACTTTCTTCTTGGCAGGCTGTGCCTTCCCAACCTCGACAGAGGATTGCTGGGACTCGTATTCAACTTCGGAGTCAGACCTAAAATTGAACACATAAAAATTAATAAACCTTTTACTAAAACCATAATTTCCTAAAGGTTAGAACAGGGAACATACACAACAACACAATAGATACAAGGTCAATAAATGACCTTAATATAATTTAAGTAATAAACTTTCGTACTTAGTACTTACTTACTTACATTTTCAGAAGTCGGTATTATATTATTAGGAGAATAATAATATAATGTTGATAGCAGCGTTGGCACTGGAAAGCACTGGAGCGAATGTATGTTTTAACTTAAATTGCCTGGTTTATATTCATAAAAAATGTAATTTCAGCAAAAATTCTCGAATTATAAAATTAAACCTTAACTGTTCGGTTTACAGTTGTATTCATAATTTACGTTAGTTACGTCGTATTAAATCGTAATGATTGAATACTCATTCCGGAAAGTTCTAAGAAATGAAATATTAAACCACCGTTTTACCCACACCGAGAAAATTGAAGCCGATAGATACGTGTTTGCTACATATGATTATAAATTGATTAAAGTAGGTACCTTTGTTTGTTTAAAATTTTAATGTCTTGATAATTTGGTGAATAGTGTATACGGCTGTAGATAATCAGGTTAGAATCCTGCATCAGGCTGAAATTATTAGTAGTTCGAAATTAGAAAATATTGATTTTGATTAATTATATCAAAAAGTCTGTAGGTACATGTTTTTAAATAAAATATTATGTGTATGATGTATATTATGTGGACGAATTCGCGATAAAAACAAATTTTCAACCATGTTGCAGTTAAACTAAAAAAATATATAAGACCACATAACATACTTTTTCATATGGAGAAATATGCAGTAGGTAATCTGTTGTTAAACTTTAGAAAATATATGTTAAGAATAATTAGGAATAGGTATTATTATTATATTTACCGTAAACAAGATTATATCAAATCTATGCAAGACAGTAGGATGCGAAGTACCTTTAGACAATTCTATAAAACCTAAGTTTTTATTAAATACTACAACATGAACGATAATCATGTTTCATGGGAAAAAAATCTGGTTATCATTATTTTCCCATACACACACATAACCAACCTGCACCCGTGACGCAACGATGTTTAAAACTGCAATGACTGCATGTCGCAAGATTGCAACCTTGCACATATTAAGGACCATTTACACCTACATGGTGACAACTGCCTGATGAAACCGTTTCTGTTAGTATCTATCAAGCGGTTCACGATAAGGAACGGTGCGGTGACCGCCGGATGACGTGTGTGTACTGTTTCGAAAACGGCGTCAGGTAATTCACAACTGAGAACGGCGCGTGTATCGTCGAGTGTAAAACAACCTTATTATAAACTGCAGGGTGTTGGTTTAAGCTAGCTAGTTTAGATTGTTAGTTAGTAGTGAAGTGGCAGGTAGTGTTTACTGTATGAATGAATTGATTAAAATTTGGATGTCCTTGAGCCCATCTGGCCACAGAAAATAGAATGTGTGGGTGCCTTCGGCTATGCACTATTTCTTACTTTTGTGGAGAGACATGAGACAATCTGTCCCAAATTTTAGTTTAGTGTACGCAATCCTAAAGTTCAGATGATCCTCGAACCAATCTGGTCACTTAAGCGGAGTAAGTGTGTAGCCTATTGTGGTCATGCGCTATCTCTAATTTTGTGGAGAGACATGAGACAACCTGTCCTGAATTTTAGGCTAGCGGTTCATATAGTGAATGCTCTTGTTCGTTATGGTGTAAGGTAGTATTTTCTGCTTGAATGAATTAAATTAAAATTCAGATGATCCTCGAGCCAATCTGGTCACTTAAGCGGAGTAAGTGTGTAGCCTATGTGGTTATGCGCTATCTCTAATTTTGTGGAGAGACATGAGACAATCTGTCCTGAATTTTAGTTTAATGTAGGGAACCTAAAGTTCAGATGATCCTCGAGCCAATCTGGTCACTTAAGCGGAGTAAGTGTGTAGCCTATGTGGTTATGCGATATCTCTAATTTTGTGGAGAGACATGAGACAACCTGTCCTGAATTTTAGGTTACCAGTTCAAGTAGCGATCACCCTATTTTTGAGAAATATATAGAGTCAGTGAGTTAATGTGAAAGTTGGTGTTATAAGTAGTGAAATATATCGGTCGTGACATCGGACGCCTCGATGCAAGCGAAGTAAGACGTAAGCCATCAGTTCACTTTGTTAAACGTTCAGACTAACACGTATCAACAGCTATTTAAAATGAATTCAAAATATTACAGTCCTCGATATGAAATTTATAACAAACATCAAATTCGTCTATTTTCATTCAGACATTATTGGGCGACCGCTCATTCACAAAAAAGATTGGTGATGGAAATGGTTGATGCAGGATTTTTTTATTGTGGAAATTGTGTAAACGATAAAGTCATGTGTTTTTCTTGTGGAGGTAGTATCGAAGATTGGGAGATTCACGATGATCCTTGGTTACAACATGCTATAAACTTTCCTCAATGCCATTATTTAAATGCTGTGAAAGGAAGAAAATATGTTGAACGGGCCCTACTCCGTAGGATATTTCCGTAGGGCTTTCTACCACACCGAAAGTCACGGAGGCGCAGTTATTACTCTCTAGTGCTGATATAATGGTGGTTCAGAACCACTGCCCAATTTGGTTTTCAGCTAAAACCTAGAAGTAATAATTTCGGGTCTATAAAAAGTAGTGTAGTGAAACAGCCTACCGTGTTCACAAAAGGTTCTTTTCAGAACCGCAAATTCACCTGTCTCAAAAGAACTCGTCAAAACGTACCATTATACACTGTACAGTCAGGCTCGAGGCAAACAAAATGAGAAGTAAGAACGGTAAGTAAATCAAGTTTTAAAACGGAAATATTGAACGGCTCCTACTCCGTCGGACTCTCTAGTGCTGATATAATAGTGGTTCAGAACCACTGCCCAATTTGGTTTTCAGCTAAAACCTAGAAGTAATAATTTCAGGTCTATAAAAAGTAGTGTAGTGAAACAGACTACCGGGTTCACAAAAGGTTCTTTTCAGAACCGCAAAATCACCTGTCTCAAAAGAACTCGTCAAAACGTACTATTATACACTGAACAGTCAGGCTCAGGGCAAACAAAGTAAGAAGTAAGTAAAGGTAAGTAAATCAAGTTTTAAAACGGAAATGTTGAACGGCTCCTATTCCGTAGGATATTATTGGGCTTTCTACCACACCGAAAGTGACGGAGGCGAACGAAGTGAGACGTAGGAACGGTAGGTGGGGTAGAATGCCCAATAATATCCTACTGCTCTCTCTGTTCATTAATCCACTCTTGTAAAGTACGAGCATTGTGCACTGAGCTGTCTTGAATGAATGTTATTTGTTCATCTTGATAAAATACTTTAGCAGTTGGAAGAAAAGTATTTTCAAGAAGTTCCTTATTAAATAATTCATTGAATTAATTCATACATGTGTGCATGTAATTTTGTGTTGTACACGGCAAGGCGTAGTTTTAGCCGGCCCCACTTCTTTGTTCGCAAAGTTCCATCTTAACTTTTTATTTGATCTGAGCCTACATTAAAAATTTAAAAATTAAAAATTATAATCCAATACCCTTATTACGTTCGTTGCTCGTCTGAATTTAGTCCCATGACATACTTAACATGACAGTAATGACAAGACTGAAAACTACAAAACTGCCTGAGTTACCTTAATATATAAATTAACGAAAGAGTCTCTATTTAACCCATTCAATGCTGAGGCCGCCCATCGGCGTCTGAAATATCTTATATTCAAATGCCGAGGCCGCCTTTCGGCGTCCAAAATATCTTAATGCTACATGCCGAGGCCGCCCATCGGCGCCTTGATTTCAAACTTATTTATCTAGGCCAAAAATCAATAAAAAGAATTGAGATTTTTGTAAATGATTCATTTTACTATAATTAATGCATAGCCAAAACGGTTTGTAGATATCTAAGGTTTTGAAAAAATCTAATTCTTAACTTACATGCCGAAGCCGCCCATAGGCGTCTCATGTATTTTCAGAGATTACCAACATTTTAATTTTTTTAAACAGTTTTATTGTTGTTATGATACTTATTTGTTTTTTTTAAACGTTGACACATTAGGATTGTTTCCTGTATCGTGGGTGCATTTAAAAACACAAAATATCACATTGTGAGTTAGTAGTTTCGATCCCCGCACATAACAAACAGGTAGTTATCTACTACCTGTTTGTTATGTGCGGGAATCGAACTCACAACATGTGTGTAGAAGCCGATCGCTCAGCCACTACGCCAATCGTGTTGTCATTTTGATAAATTATTAATAAAAGTTAATTACCTAGTGGCTCTGGATTACCCGATTTCGGAAGGAGGATAATGTTGTTTCAGTGTTGTATTACAAACATGCCTGGCTGTTTGGGGTATCCTGAAACCTAAACTTTTTATATTTTTATTGTATGAAGTGTCGTGAGACTCAAAGTGAATTAATTATTGTATTTAGAAGGTATGTTTATAAGTTATCTGGTTGCCATAGGCTCTGCCTAGTTTGGGATTATGTAGCCGTATCTGAGTTGTCCCAAGATACACAACTTATAACAGAATTCCGAAATAATACTATAAGGGCGTATGAAGTACCTGTAAGTACTGTACTACGCGTAGTATGGTGCGTATTGTACCAGCACAAAGTAATAGCGGCATTTGAAAGGGCGAAATAAATTGTAACCTGTAAGCACATGAAATCAAATGAATTAGTTTGTATGAAAAAGAAAAATTTGTATTCAATATTTTTACAGGTGATCCTCTACTTGATAAACATGTCCTTCAGTATTATTTCGTAGGCCTGAAGTAACTGTTATGGTACCCTAAAATAATAACCATGGAAATCCGCCTTACCACAAGTTACTCAGCTTGTTGGGTACGTATTTTCGGAAAATATGTTAAATCTAGCAGTGATAGCCTAGTGTTATATGATCATTGACACCTCTGACTTTTCGAAGTAATGTGCGTATTGATAGTTAATTATCACGCGCTTAAACGGTGAAGGAAACATCATGAGGAAACCTGCATGCCTGAGAGATTTTCTCGACGGCGTGTGAAGTCTGCCAACCCGCATTAGGATAGCGTGGTGGACTATAGCCTTATCCCTCTCATTGTGCGAGGAGACCCGTGTACAGCAGTGGGACATATTATGGTTTATGTATCTATATATATAATTATGTTAAATCTAAATTATGGCGTAGGTATCAAAATAATATATATATTTTTGGAATAGAAGTACCTTTAAAAAAATAACAAGTAGCTAAGCCTTAGATAAAACATAATAATATTATGGTAAACAATTAAAACAAAAGAACCGTGCGGTGAGTGGTCTCATTGTTTTCTGTACTCATAATCCGTCTTTTGTCAAAATGTTAACATGGTTTTTATTGTTGCTAAATAAACAAAAAGCCGCCAACTTAACACGTGCATTTTAAAGCTTTGTCGGGATGATGATTTACGATGTTAATTAGTAATTTTGCCGATCGTGGGAAACTAGAAGATTCCCCTTGGAACCCTTTCACTAACCCTTTCACTCGCAACTTGACGTTTGTCGTGATCACAGCTCTAGTTTCGCTGAGTGACATGGATATTCTTTGGCCGCCCTGCCTGATTTGGTGCATCGAGTTGAGAACTTCTCCTCTGCCTAATTCCTGCCGTTGCCTATGAACTTCCATATCCCGTGCATACCAATTTTGTGTATAGACGCTTTATTTGTGCAGTGTTCTGTGTCACTTAACTGTGCAATAATGACCGGAATTACCTGGTAAGTTATATTTTTATTGTTTTTATACCACCTGTAAGAGAATAAGTGCAAGACCTGAAAGTGTTTTGTTCATAATCGACTGCTGAATCGATTACAGTGGGTTTTAATATGTGTTCATGTTTCCCGAAAAGACTTACGTTACATTACAATACCTACCTGAAACTACGTCCCTCTGATACATCAATCTGATACTCTAGTTATGGAAAACTGAAACCTATTTGTACGTATTGTTTGTGAATCAATGACTAGGGTTTCGTTATTATAATAATTATAACTCGATATTCTAATTGATATATTCAAGGGCTTCTGCTTATTCAGTTACACGTACTTATATCGAGCCATGCCAATGACTTATAATAGTGAGCGAAAGAAACATTTTACAGAACATTTTTAAAAATTTTGACATGTAAAATGAAATTTCACGTGTAGTAATGATCTTTGAAGCCTTATGTAGGTAGGTATAACAGTTATAGAGTAAGATCCCAGAGCTCGCAGACTTACTTTATTTTGTGAAAGACAAAATTTCGGGCTTTGAGTAGTGTTTGTATGTATTACCTACCTTGAATGCACTCAATATTCTTTCTGAGGCTTGAAATATAATATGAAAATGAAAAATGAAAATTGTTTATTGCCAGAAATTTTACATTATTGGTTATTGGTTATTGGTTATTGGTTATGCCCTAGATCCTACGCTAGGATTCCCTGTGTTGTAGGACCTAGGCTCTGCGATCCGTTCACAAAAACTTAATTCTAAAACTTAAAACCTAAACTAGAACAATCAACATAATGGTGTGTATGGGGTGTGCGTGTGTGTGTGGAGTGTGTGTGTGGTGTGGTGTGTGTGCTGTTGAGTGTATGTCTGTGTGTGTGTATGTTTGTGTGCGTGTCTGCATTACTTACTCTAGAATTTTGATAAATTCTTCGGTTTGGTTATAATTCAGCGTAAGGAGCCAGTGAGTCACTAATTTTTTGCATTTATTTTTGGTTTCTTTTATGACATTGTGTAGGTTGTTTATTTTCCCATATATGTATGGTCCCATAAAACCAGAAGATTTTCTACCTATAGATTTATAACACCTAATTCTGTCCCATCTTACTTTCCGATGAGAGTGACTTTGAGTACAGTGGTTTAGCGAGGTTTTATGGAACCGTAGAGTAATACTAAGTATGTATAGCTGTCTAACTCTGAGCACCGATATATCAGAGTAAAGTTGGTCAGTGGGGTATCGGAATGGTCGCCTGTATGCCACTTTTAGCAAAGCACGTTGCGCCCTTTCCACATTCATAAGATAAGTTTTCCCAGATATGCCCCACGATGGAATACAATATTGGACAACAGACTGACACAGGGAGAAGTACACCATTTTTACAGTTGAATCATCAGCGGCCTTGCCAAGTCTCTTAAAGATGAATAACAGCTTCCTTATTCTACTGCTCAGGTAATTCAGATGTGTCAACCAGTTCAATCTGTTGTCCAAATGAACACCAAGGTATTTAAGGCAATATAGTGTTACATATGAAAGTATTTCAAAACTATATGTTTTCGTAAGGCTCAGACACCTAAAACATTCAGCAGTGTATATGATACTTTCTTGGAGTCAAATAAAAATGTATGGTATAGGTACATACATATTAGCATTTTATGTTACAAAAAGGCTTATTGGCTTATTATTTAAATATTTATTGTGATAATTTCCGAAAATAATAAGAGAAAATATTTGTTTTTTTTTGTATGTTTGTTTGTAATGGATAAACTTAAAAACTCCTAAACCGTTTTTTTAAATGGTTCTATTCGAATAATTTAAATAAAAATTTTATTTATTTATTTTTATTTATTTTTTTATTTAATAAAAAATATGTATATGTTACGCTCAAAGACCAAAATGGCTCATTGAGCAAAAAAAAAGGCAGCTCACAACGCTTCGTGGCCACTGTAAAACATACACATCGCGGATTTCGTGTTATGATTCTTATGAAAACGCCCACTACGCCTTATGATTATCACAGAAAGAGCACATAGCGAATGCTGCGGTAATTTTCACACTCCAGTCGTATCTCTTTATGATGCTTTCTTTTTGCATGGGAACATGGGTGAGGTACAAATATCTATATATATATAAAAGAAAGTCGTTACACTATTTATAACTTAAGAACGGCTGAACTGATTTGGCTGAAAGTTGGTGGAGAGGTAGCTTAGAACCAGGAGACAGACATAGGATCGGGATTAGGAAAAAAAAACTGTTTATTTGATTGAGTCGGACACGTAAGACTGCAAAATCTTAATGTGTGTCTGTAGAAAAATAATATTTTTAGTACTTTTATGACGACCCCTTGGGTCAGCCCAAGTGAAGTCTGAAGGATGCTAAATCATATCGTAAATGAAAATGTTATTTCAGATCAACAATGGAACCTCAGCCATCTACCTCTCGCGATGAGATATATGAAACGTTGGCGACGTGGGAGGGTGCCTACATTGCAAACGAGGATGTTGTACATACTGTCAACACCGAGACCTTGTCGTACGACGAACTTTACGGTGCACTGGTAGATGACGTCGACGACATCCTAGATAATGAAAATCAGGACTTCGCAGCCATCCATGACTCATTTGATCAGATGCCGCAAGATATTGATCCTCTATTAGATAGTGATACTGAGGAAAATTTGGCTGAGGTATGGCATTATGGCAATGCACCGGATGCTATTCATTTGGATTTTTCTGGCAATCCGGGGCTTAAAGTAGAAGTGGGAGAAGAACCTGTCGACTTTTTTTGGTTGATTTTATGTCCCTCAATAATGAATTTAATGTTAACTTGCACTAATCAGCGCGGCGAGGAGTTAAAAAACATGGCTTCCGGTACATATTGTCGAATGAAAGAGTGGCGACCAATAGACATGGGTACATTAAAGACTTTTATAGCATTGACATTCACATGGCCACAATTAAATATAACAGGATTGTTGACTATTGGAAAACACACTATTTGTACAAAAATGACATTTTTAGAAAATATATGTCTAGAAGTACTTTTCTGAATATAATGAGAGCCTTAAACGTGCAAAATTTACAGGGGAATGCGAGCTTGAATAAAATTAAAACCCAAATCGATAAAATAAATAAAAATATGAAAGACATTTATTATCCCACGAGAGAAATTGCCATCGACGAGTCTTTGATGTTGTGGCGAGGTAGGCTAAGCTACCGTCAATATATGAAGTCAAATCCGAAAAAAATAAATAAATAATAAAATAATAATCAAATTTAAGTTTAATGTCAAAAATCAATAGCCTAGTTCATTAGAACAGTTCAATCCCAAGCATTACTGGCATCCATATAATCTTTTACACTATAGAAACCTTTAGAACTCAGTTTCTGCTTAACAAATGATTTAAATTTGTTGATACTTAGGTTTTGAATGTTGCTTGGGATTTTATTGTACAAGAAACCTAGTATTTACCTAGTTTGTCCAGAATTGGCTACTACTATGAAATTAGACCCAAAGTCGTGAGTTCTATGCAGAAGCGATTCTTTTTATTTCCCTTGTGAAAATGATTTAGTAGCTAGTTGATTCTGAGCAAACTACTTTCGAAAATTGCCTTAATCTATGTTATGTATGGTGGGCCGCATATTGCGCATAACACCTAAACTTTGGATAGTACCTACTGATTACCGTGAAGGTATGGCTTAAGAACGAAACAAATTTTAATGAAAGTAATACCTACAGGTATTTTCTTTATTTTTGTAAAATGTTATTGTTATTGTGTTAGGTTGTGATTTTAATAAAAAAACGTTAATTGAAATTTCTTTTCATTTTACTCCCGTACCAACAATGTAAAAACTATACACGTTTGGCGTAGCGGCAGAGCGATGGGCTTCTGCGCCACTTGTTGTGAGTTCGATTTCCATAAGGAGCAAATGTAAAATAAAAAAGATGTAAGTATTATGATATACAAATAGTAGTCCCAGGTTTAGGAGTTTGTGTAGATATGTGAGATTTTGCGTTTGTAAAAGCACCCGTAATACAGGAGAAAATCCTAGTGTCGGGTATCGTTTAAAAATAAAAGCATTCAAATACTTATATACCTACTTATTTAAAAAATAGGGTTGGAATACTTATTTATATTTTATTTTTAAGAATTTAATTTAACTAAACGTGTGTGTGCATGCACAAACGTGTGATAAACTCATATAAAATTTAAAATAATAATAATAAATAAAATATACATTAAAATAATATTCAAAGAAAATATAAGAAAGGTTGAGCACCTCTGACTTTTTAATAACATCTTTTAAAATATGATTAATTATTAGTTTATAGTATGTTTTAGTTCTTTTTACATAAATATTAATTGATATCGTCAATAAATATATACACTTAATCAATTTTTCGTGATTTTGCTTTATTATAAATAATTTATTAGTTACTTTCACACTTCATCAATATTTGGGTTGATGCTAGGTTGATGATTAATTAAATCGTCGTTGTTTTACCTTAAACAAAATAGAAAACTATGTACCTACTCTTTAAACAAAGCACAGTGTGTGTAAACTAGATTAAAAAAATTGCTCACGTCGATATCTATAGACTCGTGCCGAAGACGCCAATGGGCGGCTAAGAATACTTTAACGAGATGCCGTGGACGCCAATGGGCGGCTGCTTCTAAATGTAAGGCGGCATAGGCGGAAAAGCTTACTCTTCTAGGGTGGCATGGGGGTAAAGTACTTAATTTCTAGGGAGGCAATGAATGGGTTAAAATTGTATTTATAGTGAATTTGCAAGGCACTTCCTCTTGCAATTTTTCTTCAACTACTCAGATATTAAATAAATGGTGCATCCACACATGCCGCCTGCTTTCACATTGACATGGCGCTAACTTTGTGTCGGGCTCAATTTCGTACCACAAGCGAACTGCCACCGGTATCTAAAATAGACACACTTGACGTAAAGTGTTCAGATATTTTTGGTTGTTTATATGTATAGAAATTATTGACAAGCGTTTGCTTAGATATTAATGGAGTAATGAATGTTCAGATATTAATGGTACCTGTAGTGTATCGAACTAATTGACATTTTAAATTGTTCAGAAGTATTTGGTCACCTTATCTGCCACAATATATCTGATGGCGACTGTACAAAGATATTTTCTGTGCCTACTTTTTTTTAGTGAGAATCATATCTACAATGGAAATGTTCATGCTATGCTGTATTTTGGCCAGCTTATCACTTGGGTAATTAACCTTAGGGTGATAATATAAAATAAAACACTTCTTTAATAAACATTTTTTTTAAAGCTTACTAGCAATGTGGGTCACACATTACTAGTATTCTTGTATTACGAGTGGGTTCACATTGGTAGCGCAATGGGTGGGTTTTGAACTGGCAACCACATGATCGCAACTCCGACGCCCCGCCAGGCTACCGCCGCTTTTTATACCGATAGTAGGACGTAGGCAAGCAACGAGCAAATAACGATATGCAACTACTTAATACATACATACATACATATTGTCACGCCTATCTCCCATGGGGGTAGGCAGAGACTGTAGATTTCCACTTGCTACGATCCTGGCACACTACTTTCGCTTCATCTACATTCATTAATCTCTTCATGCATGACCGTCGTTTTAGGGTGCTCGGAACCTGGCCTTTTTTAAGAAAATCCGCAATTTGGTTGCGGTACGTTCGCCGAGGTCTTCCCCTTCCAACTCGTCCATCCATACTCACCATATATACTTGTTTCGTCAATCTCCGTTCATCCATTCTCTCTACATGACCAAACCATCTTAACATACCTTTCTCAATTCTTGTTACTACATCTTCTTTCACTCCACAATGCTCCCTTATCACACTGTTTCTCACTCTATATTTTAGCGTAACACCACACATACTTCTCAAAGCTCTCATCTCTACAGCATTTATTCTGCTTTCATGTTTCTTCTGCCATACCCAACTTTCACTACCACGCATTAGTATCGTCTCCCCCAATCACAGCCAGCCATGCCTTTTCGGACACTTTCTGACTATTCATGAAGGTGTGTAGCGCCCCATTCACCTGGTTACCAGCACTCGCTCTCCTTTCAAGGTCACTCATGTTTACCATTTCTAGTAAACATAGAGCCCAGATATACAAACTCTTTCACTTGTTCTACTCTTACGCCACCTATCAAATTATTGCACGCTGTCATTACTTCATCCCTTTCAAAGACCATCACTTTTGTGTTGCTTACATTCACTTTCATTCCCTTACTCCTAAAAGCACCGACCATAATTGTTACCATCTTCTGTAACACCCCCTCCGATGGAGCAAGGATAACTTGATCATCGGCATAGAGGAGACATTTGACGAGTAACTCATTCATCATTAAACCACATTCACTCTCTTTCAAATCCTTCAGACAACTGTCCATGAATAAGTTGAACATCCACATAAGTTGAATCCATGAATAAGTTGATCATCACGCTTGCACATCCCATATTTTGTCCTCTGTTCCTTTCACCACTCTCTCGATCAAAACTTTTGCATACAATTTACCGACAACACTGAGGAGGCTAATGCCTCGGTAATTTTTGCAGTCTTGCTGTGACCCTTTTCCCTTGTAGAGTGGCACAATCACGGCTTTGCTCCACTCTTTTGGTACAAGCCCGTTACTCCAGCACAAGTTGAAAAGGCGGTACAGTTGACTAGCTACCACGCCTTGTCCAGCCTTCAGCATTTCGGTCGATATACTATCATATCCTGCAGCTTTTCCCAATTTCATACTATCCAACGCTTTCACAATTTCATCCATACCAATACTATCCTCACTTTCTACTGTTTCATCCATCACCGTGGTAGACACCTGTACTAACTCCCTTTCAAACAATCCTTCAAAATATTCTTTCCATCTTTTTAACATGCATTTTTCCCCATTCACGAGACTTCCATCTTGGTCTCTGACTTTATTGAGCTCCGAGGTCTTTGTTTTTCCTCGAGCTCTTTTTATGGATTTCCAGAAAAACTTAATGTTACGCTGGAAATCTTCAGACAACCGTTTATCAAAATCATCCTTCTGCTCATCCTTCTTCTTTTTCACAATTTCTTTTACGATACCTTTCCTTCTTTTATATTCCTCTTTGGCTCCGGACACATCCTCGTCCTACTTACAAACTACTTCCTGTACCTCTATCCCACCATACATTCTCAACTACTTAATAAGCCCTGCAAATTGCTAATGCGCCCGGCCGTCATTTTGGAGACGTAATCTTCTGACATTAAACCAATAAATCCTCTACAGTTAGCAACTCTGGCCAGCCAATACATGTCGATAACGTCATGTGCATGTTAAACAAGGTTCCAACGTATTAGCAACTTGGGCTTATAGCAGTGGTTTAATTCGTGTGCGTTACCCAGGCCAGATGTTGTCGAAAATGGTCATTTGAATCTTATAGATAATTAGTTTTGCGGCTTCTGTAATTGTTGCGCACATTTTTAAATTTGTTGCGCTTATAGTTTTTTAATTATTTCACAAAAACATTTCCTGCTGGGGTAACGTTACCCCAGCCAGACCTTTTTCTTTCTAATGGGAATATTTAAATAATTACTAGCTATAAAATTAGTTGTCTAGATGAAGTAAATGTTGTGCCTATATTTGTATTTGTTCTTTCATCGGTTGCGAAGTTATTCGAGATTTTGCTGGGGTAACGTTTTTGGTTTTGCTAGATCTTTGAAATGGTTAAGCGGATTCTTATCATATTTTGTACATGGCTTCTTGGGAATTAGTTTAAATTTGTTCTGCAATAAAAATACCAAAATAATACATAGCTTAAAGGTTATTTCATTAAATACAAAAACACTTCAATTGGTCCCAGCACTCTCAATAAGAGCTCTAAAGACTTACTTTAAACGTTATTTTAAAGCTTGTAACTGCTTTCAAATGTATGTGAAGTTTCATTAGTATCCTGTAAGTATTTAACAAGTTATGATGATATTGAGTTCTTCACGAGCACGGTCTTGATGCGCGCGGTGTTATTTGGCCACTGGATTGGATATATGAACTGAATGTTATGTCAATTATTAGTTTTTTAGTTCAGTTGTATATCAGTAAAATTTCAGCTCAGTACATTGGATAATTAATGAGATAATACGATTAAAGTCATCAGGAAGTGAATGACCGTGGTAACCCGACCAAGTTTAGGTGGTTACGAAAAAGCGAAAACGCAGAACATTATACTATCTTTTGAAATGTTTAGTATAATACACCTTACAATTTCGGTACAGACGCGTACATTGTTAAATACATTAATAATATAATAATATCTGTACTATGAAAACATTATTATTATCTTCCAGTTGCACAAACTTATCAAAAATCACTGATATAACATGTCTTTCGGTGGGACGTGGAAGGGGTGGGGTGAAGGGGCGCATTGTTTGCATATTGCACTAAATATGCTCCGTAATCACATAATTCATCTTGTAGAGTGCGCATGCGTTTCGGCAGTTCCGTTTCCTGTTTTTGCAAATATTTATAGAGTGCGTGAGAGCTAATGTAAAATAATAAGTGTGGCGAATCACTGCTAATGTGGAGTGCTTCTATTGATGATCATAGTTATGGTGCAGGCTGCTTGATGAATTCACGAACAAGGTAAGCTTGTATAATGTAACTACAGAAATAGTAGCAAAATTATTATTAATATGTACATGTTGTTAGGTACTTATCTAAAACTAACTAACTAAGCAAAATTACTATCTGTAATTTTAATCTGTGATTGTTTTTAAGTATAAGTTTAATAATACTTTAAAAGTTCAATTGAAATGATTATATTACCTGTCAATAAAAATTATTAAATAATCACGTAGTTTTTTTTTAAACTTGTGTACATGTCTGTACTAAATTTGTAACACTGTCCTACATATTTTAGAAGGTACCATAATGTTTTGCGTTTTCGCTTTTTCGTAACCACCTAAACTTGGCCGGGTTACCACGGTCATTCACTTCCTAATGACTTTAATCGTATTATCTCATTAATTATCCAATGTACTGAGCTGAAATTTTACTGATATACAACTGAACTAAAGAACTAATAATTGACATAACATTCAGTTCATATATCCAATCCAGTGGCCAAATAACACCGCGCGCATCAAGACCGTGCTCGTGAAGAACTCAATATCATCATAACTTGTTAAATACTTACAGGATACTAATGAAACTTCACATACATTTGAAAGCAGTTACAAGCTTTAAAATAACGTTTAAAGTAAGTCTTTAGAGCTCTTATTGAGAGTGCTGGGACCAATTGAAGTGTTTTTCTATTTAATGAAATAACCTTTAAGCTATGTATTATTTTGGTATTTTTATTGCAGAACAAATTTAAACTAATTCCCAAGAAGCCATGTACAAAATATGATAAGAATCCGCTTAACCATTTCAAAGATCTAGCAAAACCAAAAACGTTACCCCAGCAAAATCTCGAATAACTTCGCAACCGATGAAAGAACAAATACAAAATAAGGCACAACATTTACTTCATCTAGACAACTAATTTTATAGCTAGTAATTATTTAAATATTCCCATTAGAAAGAAAAATGTCTGGCTGGGGTAACGTTACCCCAGCAGGAAATGTTTTTGTGAAATAATTAAAAAACTATAAGCGCAACAAATTTAAAAATGTGCGCAACAATTACAGAAGCCGCAAAACTAATTATCTATAAGATTCAAATGACTATTTTCGACAACATCTGGCCTGGGTAACGGACACGTTTAATTCCATAGGTAGTCCTATGATGTTTGGGGTGATGTCTTTTTTTAGTTTACCGTGTTCTGTCTGTAATAAAAATTTAAGCTCATGATATAAGGTTTCATTTCATTTTATAATTAACTTTAGCCGCCGAATTGACGCATCATTCTTTACGCAACAAATTTTTTAGAGGTGACAATGTAACAGTCAGTAACTTTCGCAATTATAATATTAAGTATCTATGGAATTATGTATATTTTATCCTGCTTCTGTGGTTTGCTCCAAATAGGAAAACTGCCATAAAGGAAACATAATGTTTAATAAGCTGGCTGCTGGTGATTTTAAAAGATTCTTTGTAATGTTTATTAATATTAACATACCATCACTCCTGTATTCCCTGAAGGGTTATGTTTAGGTCCCATATAATAGGGGGCGAGCCTAGAAGCTAACACAACACTTGAATGCCTAAATATCAAGTTTTTGTTTTATTTGTAGCGGTCATTGCTTACTGTTCTCTCATGGCACTTGGCAGGAGATGAATGGCCAGCTGGATGTCACCTGGGCATCTCGTGCCTACTGTGACTATGTCATTGTGGTTGGAGTTCTGATGTTCATAGTCTGCTGTGTTCAGATTTACAGGTTGGTTAATAATTAAAATTATGTGAATTGAACTTTAATCAGACACTCAACATCCCAGCTGCCACTAATTTCCTAGAAAAAACGAAATGGCATGCTAATAAATAAAATGCCATGATTAATTTGAATTAGTATGTAATGTACTACTAGTAGGCCTGCCTTCAGTAGTGAACTATAATTGGCTGATGACCATGTTAATTTAGTAAAAATGCCCAATTATCAATATCTATAGACTTTGGTTGTTGATGGCTTGTCTTTTAATAACTCTTTTTTTCTGTGCCCAGATTGTCCCTGTTCATGTACAAGGGCCTGGACAGCTCATTCCTGTCAGCTTTCATTGAGGCAGTGGGCTGTATGTTTCTGTGTGGCCTGGCTGTAACTGCTGCCATTATGGTCACATTTGGCTTCATGACCTGGTGCCAGAACATTGTGCAGAGGTTCCCAAGGTATGTTATCACCATAGTTTTTTTTATTTTGCTAGCAATGTGGGTCGCCCATTATTATTATTCTTGTTTAGTCCTCGTGCTAAGCTAAATGCTTGCATTACGAGTGGGTTCACGTCGGGAGTGCAATGGGTGGGTTTTGAACCGGCAAATACATGATCGCAAGTCCGAGGCTCTAGCCATTAGGCTACCGCCCATTTAATATCTGGATGGATGGATGGGACCTGCATGTTATTATGCACAACTATTGGTGTGCTATTAGAGTATATTATGATTACTTTTTAGGGTTCCGTAGCCAAATGGCAAAAAACGGAACCCTTATAGATTCGTCATGTCTGTCTGTCTGTCCGTCCGTATGTCACAGAATTTTTACTCTGGAACTATAAGAGCTATGCTGTTGAAACTTGGTAAGTAGATGTATTCTGTGAACCGCATTAAGATTAGAAAAATAGAAAAATACTAAAAAATATGTTCCCCATACTTAGAACTGAAACTCAAAAAATTTTTTTTCATCAAACCCATACGTGTGAGTTATCTATGGATAGGTCTTCAAAAATGATATTGAGGATTCTAATATCATTTTTTTCTAAACTGAATAGTGTGCGCCCCTGTAACTTCTAAAATAATCTTAAAAAATATATGATGTACATTACCATGTAAACTTCCAACGAAAATTGGTTTGAAAGAGATCTAGTAAGTAGTTTTTTTTTAATACGTTATAAATCGTAATGGTACGGAACCCTCCGTGCGCGAGTCCGACTCGCACTTGGCCGGTTTTTTTTTCTCTTTATAGTAGTCAGTATGACACTACAGATAAAATGATGATGAATAAGTAGATGTTCTGTTTGCGTACAGTTGTGAAGATGCGGCAGGTCAAAACATTGATAAGAAGGATAACATATCCACAAAGAATTTCTACATGGAGATCGGCATGGCGCAGGTACGATGATTTATTAAAAAAATTACGATATTTTTATTTGTAAATATATCTTTTAAAGTCATTTTTTTACTACTTATAAAACATATCATCACGCTTGAATCTCGCAAGTGGTAAGGCAGAAGTGTAGGTAGGTACTAATGTGCATTCATGTAGCAAGAAGTGAGCCTATTACTGCGAACTTATTAACCCACACGCAAAATAGCGGTATGAGCGATAATTAGTCCGTGGAGTTGCGGTTATCAGCCTATCATAGCTGGAAATCAAACCTAGAACCTTTGCAGGATGTTGATGTAATTAATTTATATATTATGGCGTTAATACTGTAGAGAAGTTTCATTACATAATTATGTATTTGGGTATACTACCGGCAAATAGCCGCGGTTATGCCGTATATGGGTTATTGGGTAACCATTGTTATTTCAGAATGCTCTGTGCCTCATCGCATTGGTAAATCCAGCTGTCAACTTGTTACTTGAATAATTAACAAACCTATATATCGGGTGGCGATTAGGTTATCACATTAATTGCAACCGCATATTCTACATGATGTATTTTGACGATACACAACTAAAAAAAAAAACAATAAACATTTTAGCCCTGGGATCGTTTTTTCCATTTTAGTACGCACGGCTACACATCAAGCTAGCTACAAAACCAGTTTACGCTGGCCTTTTATGGTATGGGAAACCTATACAATGCAAGATCTGTTTAAACTGGATTTGTATAGGTTGACCTGTAGCCGTGTGTAACAACATCATGTATTGCATTAAGATAATCACCTGACCTATATAGTAGACTACTATATACATATACTATATACTATATATATAGTAGACTACTATATAGGTCAGTCAGGTACTACTATTAGTAGTTCAAAGACCCGAGAAAATTCAAACGTTGCCGTTGCGTACCTATTACTAGCAATTATAAAAAACGTAAACTAGTTAAGCTAAAAATGACCTTCTCTATGCGCAAAATTAAAAGATAAGGGACCACAATGAAAGATAAATAAAAAACGTTCTTAAGGGTATTGATTTAAGGCATCAATCTTTATGCGCGATACGGGATAGGTAACTGGGGTAGGTGGCGTCATAGTGTAATGAATTCTAATAGTGGGCGCACTCCTTTGTCTGGCTCTAAATGTCGACAATCGGCTAGACACAGTATAAATATATTTTTACTGTGTCGAGGGCGAGGGTGATTTATTTCGAGCCAATATTTACGGTATTTATTCTGTTTGGAAAATTCAGTTTTTTATTTTTAGTAAAATTGATTATTTTATTACTTAAACAGGCTAATGATAACTTTGAATGACTACTGTTTAATTTAATGTGATAACCTAATCGCCACCCGATATATATTTATATATTTAAACCTATTACATCATGTTTCACTTTTATTTGAATGTGATTATTCCTTGGTACTGCCTGATGGAAGGCCGGACTGGCTATGAGATTCAGCACGCAATTATCGAACACTACATAAACACTAAATATACATGGCACAATTCATTTACCGGTTGGCCCGTGTTTGTAACGTAAAATACTAACCATCAGCCACAATATTTGGTTAGGTTTGAAACTCAACCCTATCAGTAAATATTATTATTTCCTCATTCATCTAGTTCGGCACGTGGGCAGCATTCACGACGTGGGTGGGGCTGGCGGTGTTCTCGATGCTGAAGGTGTGTCGCTACCACCAGCTGCAGAACATCCAGGTGTCTATGTACCGCGAGCGACAGCGTCTAGTCAACGAGAGCGGCTCGCCCACCGCATACGAAGGCCGCTGCACACCGCCCATAGACGTCGCACATTAAGTATAGCGTACAAACCTAAGAATGTCAATCGTCATAAAGCAATAGGAGCTATTTTTATGCATAAAATTTGTATCATTATATGATATCTTTATCATCTATTATAGTGATGTCTAAATTGACGTGATGGAACTGATTTCAATTAGCTTGGAACTCTGTCAAAGCTGACAAACCACTTTCTTGGCAGACTGTATTCAGTGTTAAGAAGGATAGTGTTAAGTCTGTTTGCGAATTTGGCTAACCTTGGGCTAACGGTCGATGTATTTTATTGAATTTCTGTAGTCATTTGTATCATGTAATGATGATAAAATGATTAAATAGCTCTCATAGTAAAATTTTGTATATTTCTATGCACGTCAGAAATATGATTTGCTAGATATTTAAATCTAACCGACACTAAAAACTATTTGTTGGTATCAAACCATAGACCCGTTGTTCACACGTCGTAGTCATTCCTCAACATATACGACGTAAAATTTATATAATTATGTTTTATTTATATCTGATGGGCATGATATGTAAATTGGACTACAATATCCAAAGGGTTGATGGTCCATACAAATATAGAGGCTCAAAATCCACAAAGTGCAGTTACTTATACATATTTTTATATTTATTTGATCCTTATAGACTCAGATCAAATAAAAAGTTAAGATGGAACTTTGCGAACAAAAAAGTGAGGCCGGCTATAACTACGTCATGCCGTGTACACGCACACATGTATTAGTTAACTACGCCTTATCTTGTCAGTCAAGCTTTCGATAGCTCGATAGCTCGACTGACAAGAAAAGGCGTAGTTTCGGTAGACGTGTGTGCGTGTAATTGTGTGTTGAGCCGGCCTCAATTATTTGTTCGCAAAGTTCCATCTTTATTTTTTATTTAATCTGAGCTTATAGGTATATTAGTGGTTTTGCAATGCTAACGGTTTTACACTGAATAGTGTTTCTGAAAGTGGTTGTCTTGCAGACCTTTTAAAATATAAATGAACTGATTGTTATGTATTAGAATTGAGGTAATGTTACTTTCCTCAAGTTGCGTAAGACTGCAGTAAAAATTTTATTTGGAAGAGTCAGGGCATAAAGTTATTTGTATATAATTATACAAAAGTTTCAGTTGAATAATAGAAATACCACATTTGGTGTAATCTACTCAGGAAACTACTCACTATTTCCTGCCAATTTTGAACGTGTTTTCAGATAGCAAAAAGTTTATTTGTCAGAAAATAAACATTGTGATAGAAATATGCCTACATGATTTTTCCACAACTACGAAAAAGAAAAATCATTTGCATTGAGGGTGAGATTGGGGTAGGTTTTGATTGACATATCTATCTCATATATTATATGAAAATAAATTGATGTTCGTTAGTCTCGCTAACACTAAAAAACAACTGGAATGATTTTGTTTAAATAATTTCAACTTGAAATTTTTCGTGTTTGAGTGGGTTCCTGGATGGTTTCAATTCACAATTGGATCTGGTACTGTGATCGAGTTTGGGCAAGACAAGGTCTATCGGTTCCATTAGTGTATATAAAAATATTATGTAATAGGCATTAAGTTATTAAATTTCATGATTTTATGTAATTGTATACCAAATGACATTTAATTATTACCCATATTTAATTTAATTTATAGAACATTTGTTGAACGCCTCAGATAAGAGTAGGCTGTAGATCTTTATTTATAGAAGAACCTTATTATTGTTTATAAATTATGTGATAGTATATTAAGTTTTCTGGATTTGTACAAACAAATGCTTTTAAATATAATAAAACAAAATTTTAAAGATATAAAATTTAACCAAGTAGTTACGTACTTTAAGAATCAAACAAAACATAACAATATCTAATGAATAGAAATTAAGTTTTAGAATTAAAAGTAACTCCCTCTCGGTGTAGGAAGACCATAAAGAACTAGGCTTTTGCGTTATTACCACCTAGATATCAAGGAAATGGAATCAGGGATGCATTTCTATACTTATAACATACAGGCCGCGTTTTAAATTTGAATACAATAACGCGTACGCTCTCAGATGGTCAAAACTGCACAAACAAGCGTCACAAAACGACTAAGACCGAGGATACATGAGATAAGGACGCGTCCGCTAAAATATTTTTTTTGATAAAACATGTCTACATTGTGACGACTGATATTCTCTTTATTAACTTCCTAATATCATTGCTATGACATTACCTTATCAATAAATGCTGTATAACTATGCAGATTGCTGGTATTTTAATATCTAAACATTAATCAACACAATGATTTGCAAAAAATATACGACCTTTATTGGTAAGCCAATATGTTTAATTCAGCAAATAAGGGTTAGGGCGCCCGAGAACAATAGATTTTGATTTGTGTCTAATTTCTTATACTTGACAGGTTAATGTATACGTCGCAGCTAACAAGAAAGATTAGCCATACAATTAACTACCTAGCATAAATATAAAAAAAAATGAATGGGCCAGCTGATGCATAAATGACAATTTTGGTCTAGCGCGGCACCGGCCTCTCCTCGATCGGCTCGTGCGTCGTCGGGCACAGTTTTGACCTAACTTAACCGGTAACTGATAAGGCTAGGCAATTAATTGAATGGCTAATTTAACTTATTGACTGCGACATATATAAGCAGAAACGCTAAATAATCCCAGTAAAAATATCATGCATGTATAACTTTAATTATGCTTTAGTAACTTGTTGATTGGAGTTATGTTTTTTTATTATGTATGAATAGTCTTATAATTGCCAGTAAGATAAACGATTAAAAACAATAAACTAAACAAATTATTGAAAAGTTTGTTTTCTTGTTTTGTGATTGTAGTATTAACTGTTGTTACCCTTCACTTAAATGGTTGCGATACTTTCTTATGCTCATGATGGAAATGTACACCCATAAAAGTGTCTCTACCAAAACGTGGTATCCATGGTACCTATTTTTTCGGAAAAAAAAATCCTTGACAAATATACCTAATAACAAAATATTCCATTATTGATGTCATAGGTTGTTTTTGGGTATTTGTTTATTTACGATTTGTCCTTTGTATCCCTGACTAAAATGGTAAGCCTAGTTCTTGGGTTAAAGACATTCAACAGCAACTTCACTTCGTGTGATACCGTCTCTGCATCACGCTAAGGTGGACTGTTATAGAAAATGCCCTAGGCATTAAGTCTGCTCCTGTACTATTTGTGCATATATGTATAATTAACTAAATATATAAAGTATAACATTTTGAAATAGACCTATCATCATCAAATAGGTACTGTAGAAGAAAAGGGTTTTATTTATATTAGGTATATTATGTACCATATACCTAATTTGAATAAAACCCTTTTTTTATAAAAAGGCCTCCCTATAATGGTGGATATGAAGTTTTAGGACAAATGTCAGTATTATGGGCACAACTAGTGGAAAGCGTGAAGTTGCTTTGGTGTTTGGATTTTCACTAGTATTAAACGGCCATTGTTTTTATATTTCTATTGTACTACCAAGAGATATGATTTAACTGCGCGAAAACAACCATTATAACTTGAGCGTGTATAATGTGGCAGGGGAGAACGCCGCTTGGTTTTAGTGATCTGGCGTTCACAAGTCCAAGTTGGGCGTTCATTACGTATTCCCTGTTATTGTTACGGTTTAATTACTTTTACATAATATGTGAAGAACAAAACAAACGCTTACCTTACAGTCTTAAAACTCTGAAAAGTAGGCCTACTAAATCAGTCTTTACTCAGATTCTTGAGCGATATTCGTCGAGTGTTGCTTAACGATATGCACTTTCAAATACCTGAGCTGAGCAAACTGCACCCCACATTTATCACACGTGAAGCTACCGGCGGTGTGCGTACGCGCATGTCTCAGTAAATCACACCGGACAGTGAACCCGCGGCCACAAGTTGTGCAAACGTGACATTTTTCTGCCAAATGCCTCTTCATATGTCTTAACAAATGCGTCTTCCATCTAAACGATATGTGGCATTGGTTGCACGACCAGGATTTTTTACCATTGTGGGTTTGTTCATGGATGTATAGACTAGCTTTGGATTTGAATTGCTTTTTGCACTGTTTGCACTCAAGTTCATATTGGTTCGAGTGTACTGCCTTGTGTTGTGTGAGACTGGCTCTGGTGCCAAACTTCTTGCCACACATATCGCACTCGTGTTCCCTAATGCCTTTGTGGAAGTATTTCATATGGTAGAAGTAGCTAGAGGATGCTGTGTATACTTTGCTGCAGATTGGACATGTGCGGGTCTTTTTCTTGGGATTTTGTCCTTTATCTGGTGGATCAGTTTCATTCATATCATTATTCTCTTGGGCAGGAGTACTGGTCTCACAAGTTTCTCCTGTCAGCGCAAGATTATTTATAGTTGAATTTTCAACTGGCGGTAGTTCATTATTAATATCATTCGTTTCTATTGGTGTCTGAGCAGGACTACTGACGTCATTAGAATCGGTAATTGGGAAAGAGTTACTGATGTTTCCATCATCGAGGGCCGGTTGGTCGGACCCGTTAGACTCATCGCTCAACTGTTCATTCTGTGGCATTTCACTCATTTCTTCTTCTTCAAACGACTGACTATCCTGGGTGTCCTCTATAGCTTCGAACACCGACTCCGGTAGAGGTCCAAAGCCGGACTCCTCGTCACTGTGGTCCGAGAACTCATTCTGTTGGTTTTCAATATCACTGATGTTAAGGTCTTGCATCGGGGCTTCGGCGTTCGTATCTTCACACACTTCGCTTGTGTTTTGATTGACGTCTGTTTCTTCATGTTTCTTTCTAACCTTTTTCCTTTTATCCTTCTTATCGAATCCATTGGTGTAGTGCACCGCGTGGAGCGACATGTGCAGGATGAAGTCCTTCCTGTCGATGTACTTGTCGCACTCCTCGCAGTAGAACAGCAGGTCGGCGTGCGCCGTCACCAGGTGCTCCTTGTAGGCGGCGTGCTGCAGCTCGCTGCTGCAGTAGGAGCAGGCGCGCCGCGGAGACCTGTACTGCGGCGGCTCGAGCCCCTGCACCATGTACTCCGGCATGTCGGAGAACCTGCAACAGAGGGGCTGCATTGCATCTTGTCCTGGTCAAGCTGGGTTTATATATTTGGGAACTTTATACCTTTACGTTAATTGGTTGGGACCAAATTCCAAATGATCAATTCGTATCTCTTGATGTGACGGTAAGTCTCGGCAGTTTGAATTTTTTGGGCTGTCATAAAAACGTCTCTCAATGTTTGCGATATTAGCGTCGTTTTTATTAATTACTCTGGCTTCCTCCTACTGCTGGTCAACGGCCTTCTTTCCAAGCCGCGGTGTCTGATGTCTAAGGGACCCACCCAATCTTGCTCGAAAGAGTCCAGTTCATTGTTTATTAGCGTCGATTTGGTTTTCAGTTCAATTTGTTTATCACCCGCATTCTTTTCTTATAAAAGAGCTCGTAAATTTTGTACTTTGGCTGAATATGATCGTTTCCGTACGTCTGAATTGGCATTTGACATGCGTCACAATATTATCATATGTATAAAGTCATTCCGTACTTAAAATAAAGAGGAAAGGTTTTCAGGATTTATTGTTTTATTTCTAGTAATATAGTATCGAGGTTCGGCATAGTTTTGTCGGAGTGCAGGCGCTCGTGTGCGGTGAGCTGCGCGCGCAGGCGGAAGGTCCTCCCGCAGGCGCAGGCGTGCGGGCGCGCGCCCTCGTGCACGGACACGTGCGCGCGCAGCTCCCCGCGGCGCTTGAAGCGCGCGCCGCACTGCGGGCAGGCCAGCGCGGGGGCCCCGTGCGTGTGCCGGTGCATGCGCAGCGCCGCGCCCGACGTGCAGGCGGCGCCGCACACCTCGCACATGAACGCGCGCCGCCCCGAGTGCGACCTCGCGTGCTCCTCCAGGTGCCCCTTCCTTGAGAAGCGTTTCTGACACGTGGGGCAGGCGAACGGTCGCTCCTTAGCGTGCACGGCTCTCGTGTGCCGCGCGAGGTTCCCGCTGTCGGTGAAGGCGAGCCCGCAGGTGTGGCAGCTGTACCGCTTCTCTCCGCGGTGTATCCGCGCGTGTCTCGCCCACGACCTTAGAGAGACACTCTTGTGGCACACTCTACACTTCGCATATCGCTTCCCGTCCTCGCCGACGGTAAACTCCGGTTTTTCAATATGTTCCGCAACTTGAATTACAGTTTTGGTGTCTTCTGGAACTCTGTTATCTTCTTTCACTTCATCGGCCGTTAATATTCTGGAAAGGGAAAGGATGGGGTCAGGTGTAATGATAAGTTAAATATATAAGTTCACAGTGAGTATATTAAAGGTACATTTAGTAGTGTCCGGCGTGGTTGTATACGAGTTGAGCGACGATGGGAGGCGGCTCGTGGTGGTGCAGGCGCTTGAAGTGGTGGCGCAGCGCCCGGCGCTGGCGGAAGGCGGCGCCGCACGCCGCGCACGCGTAGGGCTTCGCGTCCGAGTGCGACAGGCTGTGGCTGTTGAGCTCGTGTCTCTGCCGGAAGCCCTTCCCGCACTGGCCGCACACGTGGGGCCGCTCCCCTGTATGCTTCAGACTATGCCTCACCAAACCTGACCGCAGCCTAAACTTGGCTCCGCACTCCGCGCAATGGTGAGGAAACTGTTCACTGTGTGTTTTTAGGTGCACGTGTAAGGAACCACTTTGCGTGAAGCGCTTTCCACAATGAGAACACACGAACGGCTTTTCTCCAGTGTGTATCCTTAGGTGTTGCTTCAGATTCTGTGAGTTGGCGAAATTCTTCGGACATATACTGCAGGTGTATCTTCGGATGCGCTCGTGCGTTTCCGTCAAGTGTCGCTGCAGACCGTTCGGCGCTCTGAACTGTTTGCCGCATATATGACACACACACGGCCTCTCGCCAGTGTGGATTCGTTTGTGGAACAAGTACGTGTGCGCAGAGCTCAGGTTCTTGCTACAAATCTTACAAGTGTAGTAAATTTTTTCGTTAACTTTGTTCTGTACTTCAGTTAGTTCTGTTCTTGTCTCTTCATCTAGTCTGTCCCGCCTCATGTTACATTGCGACAGGTCATCGAACCTGTCCACATCGTTACCCTCAGAGCCTGATACACTGGAGTCAGTAAAGTCAGGATAATCTTCCTTATGTTGATCATTGACCAAATGGTTTCTGAAATTAACAAGTGCTCTGTAGAAGTTGTCGTATAGGTGTGTGGGCTTGGTGGCGAGGGTAGCCAGCGGTTCATCATCGGACTGGTCGGAGTATTTGTCAGTGTATCCGCGTGGCTCCAGATCGTGTGGGTCAAAGGGGCTCCTGCAACAAATAATGCCTGTTACTTCATGTGCGTCTTAGCGTGGCAGTCCAGATGACTTTTTTTCCTGAACTTTTTGGAGCAGATCTCACACATGTATTTTCGTAAGTCTGAGTGTATCGCTAGGTGTTGGGTGAGCGTGTTCTTAGCGCGATACGAATTGCCACAGTACTCGCATTTGAACGGTTTCTCTCCGGTGTGGAGTCGCGAGTGTATATCGCGGTCTGAACGTGATGGGAACGTTTCGCCACACTCCAGACACAGGAACTTCAGTATACCTTCGTGGGCTAATCGCCTATGGTTGTTCAGGTTCCCCTGGGTGCGGTAGGTCTTGGAGCACTTTTCGCATGGGAACAGCTTGGTGGCGCCGTGACTCTTCATGTGCTTAAACATGTTATATTTGTTGGAAAACGTCTTGTTGCACTCGGGGCACACCGCAGGGATGTGTTTCTGGTTGTTTGGACTCTCTTTCTTTACTTTGTCGGTTTTTAGATCGTTGTGTGCTTCTCTATAATGTTTTCTTAAATCTTTAACATCGTCTGCCGTGAACTCGCAGCTGACGCACACGAGTTGACCAGAATCGTCGTTGGTCTTATCAACGTGGATGTCCTGCAGATGTTGCACGAAGAGTTTCTTATTGTTGTAAATGATGTCACAACACTTGACGCCATCTGCGATGGACACTTCTATGTGCTTGTTCAGGTGGTGAAGGAGTCGCGACGCTGACGAGAATACGCTGGCACAGAACGGGCAGTTCAAACTCGCTAAAACTGTTCGAGACTTTTCTTTACCGACTGATTGCGTTTCTCTGTCAGAATCCTCTGAAGCCAGCCCTTGTTCGAACGTAATATAGTTAGTGATAAACGTTTTGATAGCTTTATGTTCGCTTATGTCGTTAGAGTGGTCCCGAAGGAGATGTTCCGCGAGCCTTTGTATATTTGTCAGGCTTGGCTTTGGGACGCATTTTTGACAAACGAACTCCACATCTAAGTTATTTTCATCCAGAGTGTTAGGAAAGTAATCGATGAGAGCATTTTCGACGTGCGTGTAAAACAACCTGGAATATGAATACCTGTGTTTGTCGGATTCTGAAGAAAAGCGTATGAAAAGATTATGTATGTAACTTACTTGCTTTGGTCGGCTTCTCTTAGGTTTGCATCTGATTTTGAATTCGTAGAATTTGATTCCTGAAATAGAAAGAATACTCAGTATGTTTTGGTTGCTGGTGATTTTTGAAGTGGAAATGGTAAGGTGAACAAAAGGTTTTTTTTACATTTGAATCACAGCTACAGTATTTATCCACAGTTAAATGCAATGGGAAGTCACAGAAAGATTTAACAATGTTTTTTTTAAAAAAAAAACTTACTTGCTTTGTGGATTGCACATTATAAGGTATGTTCATAAATTACTGCCATAATAAATGAATATACCTAGTAGTCCTTCTTTTCTGGATTTTATGGTTTGATGTAGTTTCTGAGATTATCTAGCGTAATGGGGACTTTTACTTGTACTATGTTGTAAAATTCTGTGCAAATGTATGTATGTATGTAAATTACATTATTATCGTAGAGTCCAATGCAATAAGCACATACCTACATATACAAGCTGTTACGGAAAGGGTATATACATATCAAGTGCACGGCTTCTTTGGATCATAATAAACTATATTGCAAAGGTTTTTAAATCCTATATCTGCATGTTAGGAAGATATGAGGAATGAAACCAAAAACCCAAACATTTCAACTTGAAATTTACACATCACTAGCAACCAAATCAGCTGATCGGTGTAAGTAGGTCACTCACGATACATTCACCTGTGAAAACAAACCTCTTATGCTCTTACTCCTGGTATTTTTGGATAATGGGTTCTGGATATTTTATTTTATTACTCACTTTTTCTGACAAAAACTGATTATGTTTGTGAACAAGCTAAAATACAAATCCTTTAAAAATTAACAAATCATCAATCAATCATCAGTAAATCATTTGTTAGCTTGAAAATGATATTGAATTTAGGTAGGTACTTTATGAAGGGATTAGTAGGGACTAGTAAATAATACTTAGTTACCTATCTACGTAAAACAATCTAGTAACAAACATAACGGAGTATGTAATGTGTGAATCTACGTAATTATTGAAATTAAACCACAGACACAGAATTTGAGTATCCAACATGTCTTTTTTATGTTGGTTGACATACATAGGTACTCTACCAGAAATTAATTGCTTAGGTAAATACTGCGAAAGAACCTAATGGAACCTAGAACAGAAAAAGGATTTCGTAACATAATTTATTTTCAAATGAATCCTAAATAACTTTCCTCCGCAACTTATGTGTGTCCTGGTACATAAATAATGCTAAAGGGTTCTGTGTTTAGTTTAAATTAAATAATTAAAAAACTAGGATTGTTTGTAAACAAGTTCAAATGCAAATGCTTGTTTGCAGCTTGGAAAATTATTTTAAAACTTAGGCTGTAGGTAATAATAATAATACTTAAAGAAAAGTAACAAGAATTACGGAGTAGGTACCTAGTTCACGACTTTCGGTGAACGTGTAAATGTAGGTGCCTAATAATTATGCACATAGTAACTTTCTGCCACATTTTTTTACCTCACAATAACAACAAAACGGGATATAGGATAACGATACGAACGATCCGTTTAATGTTGATTTTTTTATTACCGTAGTAAGTAACTAACTAAAAGATTATGCAATTAGAAATGTTACAGAAAAAATATTTTGTAACATAATTTATTCAAAATGAACCCTAAATAACTTTACTCTATGCAACTTATGTGTCTCCTGGTAGAAATAAAATGCCAGTGTGCAGTGGGTTCCGCTTTTATTTAAATAGGTAGGATTTTAAAATTAAATTATGTTGGTAGTTTTTGCCATTCCAACACGCACACGGCTAAACAACTCGCAGAAGGCCAGCGTGATGAACTAACCCTTAACCTTCTCATTCTGAGAAGAGGTCCGTGCCCAGCTGTGGGACACTAATGAGTTGATAATTATGATGATAACAACACTAAATTACAACTGAAAACATTTAAAACGTATCAGAAGTTTACATTTTGTCGGCGGGCCCATTTGACTGAGACATGGGTTGGTGGTGAGTCTTTATTGTTTAATAAAACACAATAAGAAAATAGGCCGCAAAAATGTATTAAACTATGGAAATAAATTGTTAAAAGTACTAGGACCTCATGAGTAACGAGAGTTGTTCGGACAGCATTTGCGAACAATAATAACTGAACCCTAATTTCATCGGGGGTTACACACACAATGATATTAAGGGTAAATGAGCCAGTTGCAGGTAAATAGTCATAGTCGTAGTGATAGTCTTAGCTGGTAGCCTTCAATAAATAAATAAATCAAATCAATACTCAACTTATCTGTCGCTATTTTGATTAATCAATACTTACAAATTAAGACTATGTACTTATGTAGGTACCACCCCCACAGTCCACATCAAATTATCTTATCGGTTTCGTTTGTCAACTCAGCTCATAGGTTTTATTAATTAACTGATGCCCTGGCCTAACTCTTCTTTAATCGGTGTGCTTCAATGTATTCAATTTATCACAGTTTTCTTGAAATTATTATTAGGTAGCTGGGGGGAAAAGCGATACTGCGCGGCGCTACGATTACTGGATGCAAAAGGCGGGAAACCGTGTGTTGTTTATGGCGCAACTTGAGAGAGGCCTATGTCCAGCAGTGGACTGCGATAGGCTGACTTGATTAGTAAATTAAATTTGACAAAAAATCGAAAATAAATTCAAAATGTACAATAATAATTGGGCCAGCTACCCTATTACTAGGATAGTAGAAGAATAGAAGTTTTATTTTTCGGTTCTTCCGGAGTTTCGTCAGTTGTTTAATAATACTCGTGTGCTTCGGTCGCTCCCTCTATCCGATTCAGTGTACCTAGTTGTGATTTCGTGATTGTTAAAAAAATGTCGTTCAGTAATAGTGAATATTACGAGATGATGATGTGTGTCGGAGCAGTGGACGGTAGTCTGCGAGCCGCCCGAGAGTTGTATCGTCACCGATTCATCCAGGATAGACCAGATGCTGAGCGTCGGCAGCTGCCTTCGTTGGCGTGTTTCAGTCGGATGACACATCGTCTGTACCAAACCGGGTCCTTCCACGCATCTGCTTCGGAAGGTCGTCCGAGCAGAAGCGATCCAGACTTTGAAGAAGCCGTACTGGAGCATTTCCAAAATAATCCACGCACTAGCACACGTCGAGCTGCATTAGCGCTGGGTGCCTCCAACCATATTAAAGTATGGCGAGTGCTGAACAATGACGGCCAGCATCCATACCACTTTCGTCGCACCCAAGAACTGACACCGGCAGATTTTTTGCCTCGCGTGACCTTCTGCGAGTGGTATCGAAGCCAGATAGAAGCTTCACCAAGTTTCGGTTCAAAAGTGCTATGGACCGATGAAGCATCATTCACGAGAGCAGGGATAAGTAATATCCATAATGAACATGTTTGGTCTCACACGAATCCACATGCTTCGACAGAGTCGTCCTTCCAACACCAATGGCGACTAAACGTGTGGGCTGGTATCATCGGAGATGTTGTCGTAGGACCAGTTTTCTTTCCGCAAAGTTTAAATGGCCAAAATTATTTAAACTTTCTGGTTCATGAATGATGGATAACAATATGGTATTCCAACACGACGGTGCACCGGCACACTTTGCACGTGATGTACGCGCGTACTTGGACGTGCGTTTCCCTCGATGGATCGGGCGCGGTAGCAGGAGCGTGGCTTGGCCTCCGCGGTCCCCAGACCTAACTCCGTTAGATTTTTTTTTGTGGGGATACATTAAAAACGTAGTGTATGCAGTGCAGTGTGATACAGTGCAAGAAATGCAAGTGCGGATCGAGGCCGCCTTTAGGACAGTAACACCTGACATGCTGCGAAATGTTCAGTTGTCCATGAACAAGCGCGCGGCCTTGTGCATACAATACCAAGGGCACCACATCGAACCCCATCTTTAAAAATGTAAGTTAATTTGCTAAATTAAGTATGGCTCTTAGATTTTATTGTTTACGTAATAAGGGATTAAAACAAGCTTAGTAGCTACCTACCTAAACCTTGGTGTGAATTTTTATGTACTATTTTATTAACTTAGGGGATGGGTCGGAATAGTTGTTGCTCCACTGCAAGTCGACCAGCAGTCGGCAGCGTGGAGCCTTATTTCACTGCCATCCTTTGCTGGGCAAGAGTGTACCATCGTAGACCGCACCATCACTTAACATCAGGTCAGCTGGCGGTCAAACGCAAGCCCATTCCTTAATAAAAAAAAAAAACTTTTTTACGTCAGTTTTTTTAGTTAAATTCGTAGGTTATTCTGGGTCCATATTAACGTGTATGTAAACCGTAAATAAGTAAATTACGTATTGCATTATTAGTTTTAAACCAAGGAGTACCTAAATGCCTAAAGTATTTACAATTGCGCACACGCGCTCGCTTTGTCGGCTCGTGTGATCCTTTCAGCCCGCGCCGACACAGGGCGGCGCGGCGGCACACTACCTACAGCGTGTACTAGGCGCACAGATCGCGAAAGAGATTTAACTTCAATATTAAGAAATGACGTGAAAAGTTAATGACCCTCGTAGTGCAGGACACGTTTGTTATGGTTTGATTTCAATAAACTTACGAAACCAAAAGTTTGGTATGAATTCCTTGAGTAATTTATTTTGCGTGGAAACTTTGCATAGAGAATCTATACCTGATGTAATCATCACCCCTTTTGGATGAATATGGTCTTTCCGTAACACGTTGTATACAGAATAGACACTACGCACATATGAAGTTGTAGTGATACATCTCCATGGTGCAAATCTTTGTAAATTAATTTTTATTGTAATTAATAAAATCTTAATGTTTGTTTCTATGTAGTTTAATTGAATGACCTTAATTATGTATAATAAAATTTATATTTGAATTATATAAAGTTGTAATATTGCTAACAATGGTGTGCATACCTCTAAGTGACGTATTTACACCGTATAAAAAGTCATGATTGCATAGTTTAAAGTTTCAAATTGTAAATATGTCGTTGGTGTGCCGTGTTTAATAAATAAATACAATCTACAAATTAAAATTGTAGTATGTAGCATCTGTCTGTGTTCATGACTGTTACAGATCTTGTATAAAGTCAGCTTTCTATAACTTGTATTTTGTGTTACCATAATCTATGAAAATTAATAAAATTGGAGTGTCTGTTTGTTAATGGGCTAATTTCTGAAACGGCTGGACTGAAGTTGGCGGGATTTGCACAGGTAGATAGCTGATGTAATAAGGAGTAACTAACATACATAGATATTGTCACGCCTGTCTCCCATGGGGCTAGGCAGAGACTATAGATTTCCACTTGCTACGACCCTAGCACACTACTTTCGCTTCATCTACATTAATTAATCTCTTCATGCATAGGCTACTTCTATTCTAGAAATTTATATCATATTAAATAGAATAAAGCCGAGAAACCACACAAGCGAAGCCGCGGGCGGAAAGCTAGTTTACTATTAAGAACATTCCACCACTTTGATTCCCATGTCTGTATATGAACTAGTAGAAAAGAAAACAGTAATAGTGACCTGTTGTTGTTGCGCGAGTCTTGCGCGCAGGGCGGCGTCGGCCTGCACACAGCACTGCACCAGCTCGTGCCAGGCCAGCAGGGTGCTCGCGCACTGGTAGCACACCACGCGCGGCAGCAAGTCCTCCTCACACACCTATATCATTGCACAATAGGAGAGTTACAGATATATACCATAGTATTTCCTTAAACTAAAGACAGATAAAGTACAGTCAATAAAAGAGATAAGAGGTATATTGATTTATGATTTTTGCCCACCTAATAATGGATCATGCAATATGGTGTCAAACTGCAAGTTTTCGCTGTCAAAGTGCCCACAACTATTTATAATGCAAATTCTATATCAAGATGCAGATGTATACTGAACACTTTTGTAAACTGTACATGGTTTTGTAAGATAGTCAGGTGAACCTATTATTTATTCGTAGGGTGAACCACATAATCTTTTAGCATAAAAACGTTTTGTGATTTTTGAGTAACTCAGTTCTTAGGTCTTTTGAGTTATGAGTTTTAAAATTAAAATAAATCTCTCTGTTTTATTATCAGTTATTTTACAGAAAGAAAGGAAATTTGCTATTACAGTAAATTTCCTTAAATACAATTATTTTATTTAATTTAATTCAGCAGTACCTGTACTGACCCATGGTAGTGAGAACCAGATTTTAAAAATTCATTCTTATTTTTTTTAAAATAAATAATTACCTGTATTGGTAAGTGTTTGTGTATTTTATCAGCTAAGTTGTTCTGTAGCCCCTCTCCTGCAAATATGGGGATAACAAACTCTGTAACGGTGGCACATGTCCGACACACATGTGAGAAGTCTTCCACATCTGAAAATAAAATACTTCATATTGAAATCTGTTCTGAGCACATAAACAGGGAAGAATAAGGACACGGTATATCATAAATTAATATACCTGTCTACATGCTTTATTCATATTACATAAAATAATTTTCTGGTACTTAATATTCAAATATTGGTAATTAATTTTTTAGCTAAACTTAAGTTTCACTTGTTTTTATTAATGGATACTGTAGGAAAAATCTAAATGTTAAGAAATTTATATTTATGTTATAATATTTAATTCAAAAATGGAAACAAAACAACTGAAGCAAGGAAAAGCGACAGCCAGTACTCACTTTCAAGGTGCTGTGAACTGCCCGGTATTTCTATTTCCACGTCGTCCGGCTTCTGAACAGAGCCAGAGGGCTGACTCTCGTCGACATTTAGTATAAATATTTGTTCAGTTTCATCATCCATTTTTGCAATGAAATTATTATACTAACTAAAGCAATCAACAAAACACAAACAAAAGACAAACAACGAAAGTGAAGTGAGTGACATCTTGTTTTTCAATTGACATTTGACAGATATGACGTTTTGTTCGATCGATTCCTCTGGAGGTTTTGGTAGTAGCATGGACTAATATTAGTCCATGGTAGTAGCATATTAAAACTTAAAATAATAAATGTATGATGTTGAATTTTGACGCGTTAATTTTAATTAAAAAAATATTTTCGGACAAAAGTTACTTAAGTACTTACCTACTCAATTATCTACTTACTTATTACCTGAATACGAAAAAGCAAGGGATTAAATAGACTGCACTTGCACCTTTGCAAAATTCACCAAAAAAGTGTCAAATAAAAATAAAGCTAAAAAACTAAAATCCAACCAAAAAAAAAACTACTGAAAAGTATTACACAAGTCCAGAAAAAGTATTTTCTAGTTTACATATAGCTGTAGATAGTCGCATGCCGCTGTGACCTGTGGCTGACAACATAATAATCATGGGGTCTTGTAACATAATTATGTAAACTAGAATTGTATAGGTTGACCTGTAGCCTGTACACACGGCTACAGATCAACTTATACAATTCCAGTTTAAGCTGATCTCGCATTGTCTAGGCTTCCCATACAATAAGAGTCTAGCGTAAACTGGTTTTCGACAGCTTATGTGTACCCGTGCGTACGTTTCAAAAGAATAATAAATAGGTTTATTCAATGAAAGTCGTAGGGACAATTTTAAATGAACTACGTTTTATTAAAATAAATTATAATAAAACCAATTATAAGTACTACCTATGGTACTACAAGTCTATTCAATGATTTTCATGGTCACGTTGCGCAAACACATTACGTCCGGAAGACGCCACCACCAGCGGCGCCACCATCATCGCCTTGTGTTTATACGTTTGTATCACTTGCTAAAAAAATGAAGGATACAAATTAATGAACCGGTAAACTTACGAGCCTTATTTGGAGAAATACGTAGCTTCAGTCTTTACTTTACCGAAGCTTCATTTTAAAAAGATACCATATAATTTCGGTATTCATATAATTTTGAAATGATGTGTGTCTCAGTTGGAAATCGAACCAGTAGGTACATAATACTTGCACAGAGTAAAAGAAGTAATTGGCAAAAATATAATTACTCTGAAATTACCTACTCTTAATCTTAATAGACTTACCAGCACTAGCTTGATGAGAAAAACAGCGAAGGTAAGGAAGGATATGGTCATAAGAGCGCTCTCAGACGAGGGGAACTGCACGTGGCCGCGTGGCGACGCGTGCGCAGACCGAGACTGACGACGTGCACCCGCGCTGTCGTCATCTGGCCATGTTGAATCGATACGCTCCTCTGGAAACAGAGTCATGGGTCTTACCTCAAACTCTACAGTGGTAGTTAGATAGATGCTAGTAACAGTATACGACTAGGGGTTTGCTAAGATTTGTTGGGTCGATTGCCAAAGCATGATTAAAGATTGCTACAAAGAACTTATAGTACTTAATATTGGAGATTTTTCTTACCGATATTAGCCAAGATAGAATCTTTAAGTTCGTGTAAGTACTGCATTTTGCCACCAAAAGTTCTCTGGGAGTTTTTGGATATCGTTTCGGCAACAACCCGCATGAATTTGATTACATTTTCCATTGTTTTCATTTTATCAAATTCAGTTTGGGTTCCTTTTGCCGAGTGTCCTTTTTTGTCTTTATTTTGTTTTTTGTGCGCCCCTTGGTCAGCACTAGCGATACTTACATTTGTATTTAGATCATCGGTAACGTTAAGTGGTTTGTCGTCGTTTGATGATTGATGAGCTTTATTTTCGTATGATTCCGTTTCAAAATCTACGGTTTTGTCAACCTGTTTCTGATCATGTCCTGTAGTAACTTTCTCAGTTGTTACCTTGGAAGCTTGTATGTTTGTACTAACCTCTTCCTCGATAGCGGTGCTTTCTGTAGTAAAAATGTTAAGTTGGTCAATTACTGTAGATTTACTGTTGGTCACCTTCTTATAACGATTGAGTTGAGTTTTGGTATCTTTATAATCTTCAGTGTCAGTTGTAAAAGTTGGTTCACCAGAGAACACAATCTTGACAGCGGTACGGTTATCGTAAGCCTGTTTTAATATTTTCTTAGTCGTTACTTGTTCAGCAATATGTGAAGAATCGTCATCTTCATCTGGTGGAAATGTGGCTGTTTTTTCTGTACTATATTTATTTACATAGATTCTTCTATTATTTTTTGACGTTTTTTGAATACCATCAAACTCGTTCACTTCTGTTTGGATGTCATACTCTTGAGTGGTACTCTTGTAACGATTGGACGATTTCTCTTTGTCCCCCTTATACTTAACAACAGGCGATTTGACAGGGCTATTACTCAGCTGAACCCGTTTTATATTACCCAGATTAGGAACCTTCACAATAATACCTCTTTGCTTTTCCGGTTCATTCAATTCTGTAGTTGGTCGCGTTGATCCATAATTTGGAGTGAGCTCATAGTCTATAATATCTTCATCTAAATCAGGATTTTCATTTTCATAGATGATTTTGTCGGTGGGTTTTAAGGTACTTTCAACATGTTGCACTCGTTTCACGTTACCGATGTTTGCATTTCCAGGACTTTTGTTCCAGTTATACTCGGTCACACTGTGGTTGCGGTACGACCAGGGCTTAGTGGTATCCTCGACTTGCATAGCCCTGTCCGCTGTCGTAAAGGAGCTATGGGTTCTGATGGGTTTCCGGTAATGGTGTTGAGAGATTTCAACCCACTCTGCGCATACTTTGGCGACAAGGAGGAGTGTCAGCGTGCGTATCATTGTGGCGTGTGTCTGTTGACATGTTTATCGGAATGTGAACGTATGTGTGACGCGCCTTGCTTCGTCTGCGGAAGTACTGTTATGTCAGGGGTGCTCCACACGTTTGGTTTAAGAACGTTCTAATAATGTTTTATGTGCTAAGTATGAATTTGACAAAATGTTCAAACTCAATTACCATAATAATAGCATCTATCAAACTCTACCAAGTTCTAGGTATATCTATATATATTATCCAGATATGCCTTGTTTTTTTCTATTTGTATTCTCTATTTCACAGGCGACATGTAGTCACTTTTCTTTCAAAGATCATTATTATCACAATGAACACAATTTGTTATGTTGTATGGTTTGCTTAGATTGTCATAAAGGTACCTACATACTTATCAAAAATGTTTCATGGTAAATTTTAGTAAAATATCTAAAATGTTGTTGATAATCGCGGCTATTATTCGCTCTATGCCTGCGGCGTTTGTGAGCACCGGCCGCCGTCGAGCCGTGAAGTTTGTCTATCTTACACATAAGTTGAGAACATTTAAGTAAAACTTATCTTATTATTGTCGTATGTTAAATATTCCGTGTTGGTAGGTGACAATTAAAATTAACACAGTACGTAGATATGGTGAAAAACTAAACTTAACCATTAATGGTGACTTCTGTAAATAACGTAAAATAAATTCGATAATCGAAATTGCGCTGCTCTTGTGTTTTAGGTAGCCAATTGACAACAGGACGAAGCGTGGCCAAAGATAGGTTTTTATCCAATAAGGATCATTTTATTCGATCTGAGATCCAATAATTTGTTTTTAAACACTTTTTTCACATCGGTAATTAAAGCTCCGACTTTCGAGTTCGAGCGCCAAAGTAGCCGTGACACATGTAAACATAATTAGTATTTAGTTATTCAGTGGTCGCACATTTATCAGTTATAAATACTTTCCGATAATCGGAAACAATGTGGTTTTCTAATGGCGTAAATTCTTACACCATCATTAAAATCGGCTCAGTAGTTTCAAAACTGATCGATTATAAACAAACACATCTATTCTCTTTACAATATCTACTTAGATTAACGAAGTAGTTAGGTAATATCGAAATAATTAAATGAACTTATTATATTCAAAACGGCATTTATTATTTAATTTAATTAATTAATAATAACACAATTTGTATATCGATCTTGTCACAATATTAATCTCTTACTTATACTACAATATCAATAGATCGCGACCAGTGAGTTATATTCGCCATGTAAAACGGCAAATTTTCTTAGTCGATTTTGAACTTAATTATCAATATTTTAAGGTTTAAAATCATTTGGAGAAATTTGACAGTTTTGTATAACCTGATGTGCTGGCGACTGTACCGTGTACTTTGCTACTTATAGCTAAATGGTGTGGTAACCCGAGATATATTAAATTACAGTAAGTATTCGTTTTCGTCAGTTGCCATGAAAAAAAGGGTGCATTCATACCATCATGTACTAATATAGCCACACCCTTAGTTTGCCGGTATATTTAGGTCCAATGTTATAGGTAGTTAGCCTCTTGCCATTAACTGGGTATAAATCGAAACTCGGAGCTGCTACTGATAAAACTGCTCGACCTCGAACAAAAGACCTCTAGCGGAATTGAGGGTAGTTTTATCGTATTCGTGGAACGTATCTACGCATCGTACTATTATAATTGGCCCAGGTCCAGGAAGAGGTAGGTTTTCGATTTAAAAATGCTAGAGCGCGCATCGATAGTTCCCATTTTTTTTTGTTCCCATAGAAAACAACTGACTGAAGACGTATAATTTGTGCCAAGCCTACGCGACAGACTACAGCACATGTACGCGTTTAACCTTGTGGATTGATTGTAAACATATTGGTACGGTGGGCTGAAATAGCGTAAAAGACTGAAGCGCGTCTCTAACGGTACGAATGATGGCGAATACAACGCACTGTCCCGCTCACAGTATCAACAAGCACACACTTAGTATTATGGTCTCTAAACCATCACGTCTATCAATCCATCATGTCTAGCTCAAGCACACAACAGAGATGGGTGCATTAAAACTGCATTAGAGTGCATTTAAGTAGGTACGAGTGACAATACCTACCTACATTTTTATACAATCCTTTTTTTTGACACTGTGTCCTTAATAGACCACCTCAGAATCCCTCCTGTGTAATTACTGTTAGGGCACATCCCTGGTTTACAATCATACGTAGTGCTTAAATATCATTATGCCTGCGGTTATTTAGTAAAAAAAAAAAACGGTTAGGGCCACCTAGAGGTTGAAAACAATAAATGAATGGAATAATTGGTTTGATGAAAACTGCTAACATCAGCCATTGTGCACTTGAGCCGAAACACATACTTATCATCATTCGATTGACACTTGTGGGTATCTATTAGTTTCATTTTGCTACCGATGTATCCAAATGTGTTAGACGAAGTTATAACAATTGATATGTTTGAGCTTTATGTCTGATGAAATGAAATCACGCTTTCCATTGCCATTTCATACACATCCTATAATGTTGTCAAATTAAAAATTATTCCAAAATTCTTACTAGCTCAAAACATACTGTTATTTTTTGTAGCTTTACTGACATCAAAATGACCACGAACAGGTATAAATTGTCATACGCAAATTAAAAGAGTAAAACTCTCTCTTGCCATCCTCAAATCTCCTAAGTTTTCACACAGTTAAAGTTTATATTTGTGTGAATATTTCACCATTTTCAATCTACTATGGCTTACTTCAATAATGTTGATACAACTTCAACCTAACACATTTGTATTTACATCATATTAGGTATATTTTGATGTTATAATTTAATTTTCACTAAGTACGATTACAATTTGGGGTTTGGTCCAAAATTTACGATTTACAACATAACATACAATAAGTCAAGAAAATAAAAAGTAAATATACATTCTGTTTACATTCGCTTGTCCGTTATAACGAAAAAATTATTTAGCATTTTGAAGCAGATACCTGAATTATATAACGCTGCAAATATAGTTGTTATTATTTGCCTCAGTTAATATATTAATTGTTTATTACTATTCAAGTTTCAAAAATAACAGACATACGAATAAATGCAGATATGCATAATTTAATACTAATACAGTAAAGCGTGTGCCATTGCATTGACGATAAAAAACTAAAAACAACAGTTTAAGCTGATCTTGTATCGCTTTTTGGTGAAGATCAGCTTTTACTGAAAATGTACAGCTTGATGTATGTCCTTTGTAACTATAAGATAAAATTGACAGTTGAAATGTATAGTTTAGTATATTAACTTGCGAAGATCTATCCTCTGGCATACATGTCACTATACAACGTTACATTTGAGTAGCCTTTCACGCGAAAGGACCTCGTCATACGCATCATTATGAACAATTTTCACTATAGGACCAACCCTGAAATCGTGAAAAAAGTCAACATTTTTATAGAATAGTGTTCGACAAAATGAAATGTAGGGAACAGCTATTTAAGGGTTGGTCACATAGTAGAAATTGATCAGAATAATCAGTATTAAAACAATCTTTCGGCTGTCAGACGACTATAATTTAACGGTGCATATAAGTAAAATGTATGTTTTTTTTTATTTGGTGACACACAGCAACACACGTGATTTATTCCGCAAGCTTGTAAAACTTAGAAGTATTCGTACAGATACCAAGATAAGCACATTATACATTACATAGACAACATATACATCTAGATATACATATAGTGTATAAATAAATTATAAATAATATTTCACGATAAGCTAGCTGCAAGTAACGTAACGCCAAAGAGATCACAGAAAATGGAAGCTTGTATTGTGAAATATTGTAAAAAGTGTAAAAAATAAAAACTATAATGTATAAAAATCACAGCTTCATGTATATTGTGCGACCGAGAGCGAGTGAAGGCGCTATGTTGCTAATTACAGTACTAAGTTGCACTTGCAATTTAAATAATGTTATTAACAAGATATTCCAAGTAAGCAGAAATCGTCAGTATATTAACAGTAACTTTGCAACAGTAACTGCAATATCTAATTCTAAAAACAATGAGAATAATGAGTAACATGTCACCTTCATCTGATGCGTCAACCCTTAAACAGTACTATCCGCACAATCGCCCCGGATCGCTTCTCTCTTGGAATGACGGCTAAAGACCAGAACATTTATGATACTATCTATATACATGTATACATAAAGATACACACATACGACTACGTATAGACGTATACACTTAACGTAGGTCCCTTCTTGTCACATTCATATTAAAAAACGTTATATTTAAATCAAGCAAGCGAGCTGTCATGCACTACCAGGACACGAGAATGTCACGGGTCTCGTTAGATTGTTTAAAATTCGATTAAACCCTGTGATTTTTAGATTATCTGACCTGTCAGTATAGTGCATGTTAGGTATGCTTACAAAATATATATAATCTCATATTGTCGTATCGTATTTTTTTCGAAATATATGCTTCATGGCAAATTGGTACCTGACTACTATATGAGGGATAATGCAGTCTTAGTTATCGATATTAATCGATAGTATATAGTAAGATTACATTGCATTTTTTATATAGGTGCATTTTTGCGATTATTATTACATTTTCGAAGAGTGTGTTTATTTCCATTTTATGGTTGTGTTGTAAGACGCAAAAACTGCAGAAAAACGAATCACTGAAGTACCTACATAAAATATTGATATTATATACAACTTGACATCGACAGTATAATTTGAGAGACACATTCCATAATACACATTTCGGGTAACCGATTGTTACAAAATATTATTTAACATTGAAATAATTAAAAATAAATATAATATATTTGTTACGTCAAAATATGTACCTAAGTCTTCTAAAATGCAATATCGGAACTATGAACATATTATTTAATGTTTATGTTTAATATAATTATGAACTTTGCATTGAATGTACTTAATGTTATGTCTGTAATTTTTTAACACTGCTATGTCAGTATTATAATGAATTTTAAACTTTGAATAAAATATTCGATATATGTAATAAACACTTCTCATACAAAATGGTCTATATAATAATAAAAATGTATGTTTACGTTATAAAAATACAAATTATAAATGTTGGCACTATTGTTTCTTTTGTTTTGCCACTCGAGATTATATATTTTTCCCTAGCTGCATTCAAAATGAATATGTAACATATTACTATAGGCCGACCGTTTAACTCGCGTATCGCCTGCGCGGTAAGAACGGAGCGGGGGCGGGTAACGCTACACACGGAGTCAATAATATAAAGATTTATCTCGAGATAGACATTGTTGGTAAAGAATAAAATAATAAGTATCTTTTTTAAGTATTTATTTTCGCGACCCCGCTCCTTTCTTACCGCGCAGGCGATACGCGAGTTAAACGGTCGGCCTATAGTTTTCTCACGCATAACATATTACTTTGTTAAAAAAAGTTTCATTACTTGTTAATAAATTACCTTTTATTGTCAAGACCTGGCTCTGAGATGGTGTCTTAGAAGAACGTAAGTTTTTCTATATAGTTTCGTTTATTGGTAAATTATGCCAGTTCATGGCATCTGAACTGCATTAGGCTAAGATTGTATCGATTTTATATAAATAGACGAATGCCAATTAGCTGTGATTTTAATCTCATTGATAAACATTACCACATACTCTCCTCCTCCTAGCTTTAAAATCTACACTAACTTTGTGACGATTCTATATAACAAAGTATAACTACTTAGGCCATCGTTTAATGCGCTCAGGGGCTGTCTGATGAAATCATTATCATAATTATCTATTTTTCTGTACTTAGTTATGATAATTTTCAAAACTATTACCCGAAAACATATTATATTATGTACTTGTTAATAAAATAAAATTGTCAGCAACATTTTTTCAAGAAACATTCGACAAAATATGTGTTTAGTAGGTATTTTAGTTTTTACCTTAGAAGATAGAGTTAAAATTCTTAGACTAGGCATTTGCTTAACATTAAGAAGTGAGTTAGAAACATTTAGGCCAGGCACACACTTATCAACATGTAGATAGTTCTGATTACAGCCTTAGTTACATCTACAGTTATGATAGGTAGGTACCTTATTAGAATAAGTTTATCTACTCAATTGATTTTCATGTATAATGTTTAACAGTTTATTTTACGGAATTACGAGAATCAGACCACTCTCTAAATATAGTAATATAAAATAATCAGGTATTACTATGATTGTGTAGCACGTGCCGACACGAGAGGAAATGACGAAGATAATTCAAATGTATATAATTTATATAAACTATAATATACTAAATAATTGGAGGCGTTGATATGCAAGCTGCCTCGAGGGTTGCGATACTGAGTCTTTGGATAGCGAAATATAATCTTGGAATTGGTTTCTAAGTTCTGGAATATATGTATAGAAATGTAACAGTGTAAAAAAAATGTACTTCTGAGTATGAATGTCACTTACGTAGTAGTTAAATAATATGTTTATTTCTACGGGAAACTTTTTGAATACAATTATCTAGCATATCTATTTGTGACATAAAATATTGGGCAAAAACCCGACATTGTAACACTTAAAAATAATTAACTAATTATAATATTTGTTCAGAACATACCAAAGCAAATGTTAATAAAGTTAAAAATAAACCTATGTTGTGTAAAGAATCTCTATTCAAACAAAATAAATAAAAAATGCTAAAACAGTTAAAATAGGTTATAAAAAATATTTTGCTAATGTAGGAATGCAGTTATTTGACAACCATTGTGGGTATCTTAAAATGATAGATATTTTTTGTTATATCACGAGCATTAAGAATACGAGCAATAACAAAAAAAAAATACCAAGCAGGTATTACAAATCTCAAAAAAAAAATCACTTAAAAAATACAACAGAAAATGCAATTGCTACACCGACATGAGCTGAGCTCTTAAACTAAACATATATAAAGAAGGCGGCTTGTGTGACTGTCAAATACAATTAGTGCTAAACATTACAAAATACAAAGAACTGTGATTTTACATAGTAGTTGAAAACATATCAATAAATTGTGTACAATCATTACATCTTTGCCTATCTCCTAAGAGATATAAGCGAGATTTGCAAAATCTATGATGACACGGCTATTTCTCATTTAATTTATAATAATGTAATTATATTCTGGCATAATACTCGTATTATGACATTTCCATATGTTTAGCACTAAATAAATTATTCCAGCGAGTCCGAGTACCAGTGGTTCATAGAATAAAAATGTAATGTTAATCATTAAACCTTATGTCAAAACAAAAAAAAAAACATTAAAAAATATTTATCCTTATTCATAACACTTTACCTCGCATTTTATTTTCACCATTATCGGCAACACTTACACTACACGTTTAGTGTCAATTTCAAGTTTTTCATTTTTTTGAATAATTCACGCGTAGACATAATTTATAGTTTGCCAGTACACAGCCAGTCATAGGTTCTAATAACCTACTTGTTAAAGTCCGCACTTTGAGGTTTAATTTAATTAAAGTCTGTTATTGGTGTCACCAAACCCTTCAAATATCGAATCATTTATGATTATCTCGCTGCAACTAATAATGCGAAGGATTACATCGCCAGTAATCACTTAGATCAGGATCATGAACAACACTTGCGAAAGAATTATTGATCGATGTTATCGGGGGTCGTGTGGAGGTACTGTCACGAGCAGTGGTGTGCAGCTTACCGCAGGCGGGCGAGCAGCTTGTTCCAGCACAGGCGCGCGCGCAGGGTGCCGGCGCGCGCCCCCGCCCACGGACGCTTCGGTAGCGATCTGTTGCACACAAACATTGTTACACTTAATATTGGTTGCAGATATAGTTAGTACCTGTGGAAATAAATGGTAAAAAATAATACTTTTGGCCGTGTATGTACTGACGACTGGCTGTATTGAGCTCGATGTCCAAATGTTATAACGTGGTCGATAGTGAGTAGGTATCGCGGTGCACTTACAGTCAGCGCTTGGCCCGGCGCGGTACACTTACAGTCAGCGCTCGGGCCGGCGCGGAACACTTACAGTTAGCGCTCTGGCCGGAGGGTACACTTACAGTCAGCGCTCTGGCCGGAGGGTACACTTACAGTCAGCGCTCTGGCCGGAGGGTACACTTACAGTCAGCGCTCTGGCCGGAGGGTACACTTACAGTCAGCGCTCTGGCCGGAGGGTACACTTACAGTCAGCGCTCTGGCCGGAGGGTACACTTACAGTCAGCGCTCTGGCCGGAGGGTACACTTACAGTCAGCGCTCTGGCCGGAGGGTACACTTACAGTCAGCGCTCTGGCCGGAGGGTACACTTACAGTCAGCGCTCTGGCCGGAGGGTACACTTACAGTCAGCGCTCTGGCCGGAGGGTACACTTACAGTCAGCGCTCTGGCCGGAGGGTACACTTACAGTCAGCGCTCTGGCCGGAGGGTACACTTACAGTCAGCGCTCTGGCCGGAGGGTACACTTACAGTCAGCGCTCGGGCCGGAGGGTACACTTACAGTCAGCGCTCGGCCCAGCGCGCGTCGTCGCTGGCATGCGTGAGGTAGCGGGCCCCGACGCGGGCCTCGAGCGCGCGCAGGTCGGCCCAGGCCTCGCGGGTCTGGAGCCACGCGTGCGCCACCGACTTGTCCACTGACAGGCGCTTGCGCTGCTTTACTTGCAGCAGGTTGTTGATCAGGTCGATCGCTGCGAACAATCATCACGTTTAGGTTGTGTTTACACCACAGCGGCGGGTCATTACGTAATATTTATTACGCGTTATTAATATAAATATTGCGTGCAATTATAATAATTAATTTGAATATTTTTTTTTCTAGGTAACGGAATAATTGTTTCTTACTCAATGAACCGCAAAATTTTAAATAATAAATTATGCATTGTGCGTCAATAATTTTTGTTTTCATGAGAATAAACGTGTAATTCAGGACACGTAAAGTAATTTCCTTTTGCTGTTGCTTTTGAGGTAAACCATATACGAATGCAGGATTCAAGATCCTTTGATTTGAGACCTAATTGATTTTCGTGAGTGAAAAAGGTGACGTTAATTAATAATGCTAAATATAATAAAGTATGACTAAAGTAATAAAGTTTGACTGCCTCGTTCGTCTAGTGGTCCAATCGCGACTGCTACGCTAGAGGTCTTGGGTTCTATCCTCAGGTCGAGCACAGTGCTATTGGGTTTTTCTATGAAATTCTCAGTAGCAGCTCGGAGTTTGGATTTGTGCCCGGTGAATGGCAATAGGCTCGCCCCCTATTACATGGGACCTAACATACCGGCGAACTCTGGGTGTACATTAAGTACACCTCTGCCTAACCCTTCGGGGAATACAGGCGTGATGGTATGTTATGTTATAATAAAGCATGTCGTTTAACTGACCTTCAGCGGAGATCTCCCTCCAGGGCGTGGGCGGGTACATGAAGGCTGCGTTCTGTATCTGTTCGTTGATGTCCTCGTCCTCGTTGAAGGGGAAGGTGCCGGACAGCGACACGTAGATGATGACGCCCACCGACCACATGTCCAGGGACCGGTTGTAGCCCTTGTTGCGGAGCACCTCCGGGGCTGCCCGACATGGTGGTGCATCAAAAACCATTAAATGATGCCGAGTGCAATATCAGTGTGAGTGCACTGACAGCCTTGTGATAATGGCCATTGGACTGCCAAGTCAAAGGTCTCGAGTTCAAGGCACGCACCTCTGTTTTTTCGAAGTTATGTGTGTATTAATAATTAATTATCACGCGCTTAAACGGTGAAGGAAAACATCGTGAGGAAACCTGCATGCTTGAGAGATTTTCTTGACGGCATGTGAAGTCTGCCAACCCGCAGTAGGCTAGCGTGGTGGACTAGTCTAATCTCTCTCGTTCTGAGAGGAGACCCGTGCCCAGCAGTGGGACAATGTAATGGGATGATGATGATGATGAGTGCAATAACTAACTGAGCTATCCGTCCGAAACTGTTCGATACCTTATAGAGACTATATATTTAATGATCTGTTTGGCCGGATAGTGTATCTGAAGTTAAGGGATTTGCCAAGAACAGCTGCAATGTTAGCTTTTGGTCCAATGCTTTACAAAATTAGACTACATTTTCATGTCACATCTTTAGTAAGAAACTCACCAAGATATGCTGGTGTGCCAACCACGGATCTTCTGAAAGACTTCTCGCCAATGATCCTGGCGAACCCAAAGTCGCAGAGCTTGACCTGCGGGAACTCCTCGTCGGTGGACAGCAGCACGTTCTCTGGCTTCAGGTCGCAGTGCACTATGTTCTTCTCGTGCAGGTGCTTCAGAGCTACTAGGATCTGGACAAGGACAATATTGCCCATCACGACTATAATTGAAACTCAGGGATATTGAACTCTATGGGCTAATGCTGGCGTTATTACAATGTAAAAAAAACATCCTAATACAAAAAAACTAAACGCACTACATTGAGGAGATCAATCAGAAGTAGGACGAGGCTTATACAAGTTTTAGTATTGGTATATAAATGCAGAATATCGACGTCAAGTAGCAGTATGCATACTAATACGTTTGGTACAGTGAGTGTGAGTGCCGGAAGCCCAATTCTTCCCTCAGTCACCTTCTCCTTCCCCTCCCTTTTTCTCGGAAATTCCTTTGGTATTGTATAGACATGTATGGTTTGAATATGTTGAAAAACGTATAGCTTGTATCATCTTTGTCATACCTGCGCCACCAAGAACTTAGTGATCCTCTCAGTCAGTCTGCCGTTCTCGTGTGAGAGGATCATCTCCAGCATGTCCCCCTTAAGCTTCTCCATCACCACGAAGATCCTCTCGGGCGTCTCGAACATGCGCTCCAGGTTCACCACGCCGTGGTGGGACAGGTTCTGAAGGATCGCTACCTCATTCTTCAGCTGGGCTTCTTGTTTGGTGGGGAAGCGGAGCTTGTCTATAACCTGGGAGGAATATTACTTGAGTTTGAGGCTACATGTCAAGCAATACAGCCAGTATAAACAGACCTCTAACTATATTGAAAGTCTATACAATGGGAGGTCAGCTTATTTTGGATTTATATAGCTTGCGTGTAGCCGTTCCTCCTACGTTCCTCTTAACTCTTAGACGTTTCGACAATAGTGTTGAAATGATCTATAAACGTTAACATTTTCAGCGTATCGAGAGGACGTTAATCTTGCCGGGACGTCAATTTGTCGTCGTAATGTTACCTTGATGGCCACAGGTCTCTTGGAGCGGCGGTGCAGGCCGCCGTACACGATGCCGAACTGTCCGGAGCCCAGCACCTCGTCCGGGTAGATCTGGTACAGCTGGGCCATGTCCGTCACGCGCTCCTCTGTGCTGCCTTCACCTTCCGCTTCCGCTACTGCACAACCACGCGCCTCCGCTAAAAGTATTTTAATCTCCTGTATTCTTATTTTTACGCTCTCAAGGCGGGTCGTTTCTGATTGGGCTCTAATGAAATGATTTTTTTTTGGCTTTCGCAAATTCACATTATAGGATCGTGGCAGTAAGACATTTTTAAGCAAAAGTTTTAGTACTCAATTGTGAATAAGTTATTGTTGATGTCGCAATTTCTACTGCCATGTACGCACGGCTACACATAAAGCTATACAAAACCAGTTTACGCTGGCCTGTTATTGTGTGGGAAGCCTATACAATAAGTGAGGTTAGCTTAAATTGCATTCGTATAGGTTGAGTGTAGGCGTGTACCAAGCATGCGTTATAAACGAACAATTTGCGAAGAACCAAAAAATATTGTATTTGGCGAACAAGGCTGAACATTCAGCTTAAGGATAAGCACGGAGTGGCATTTCCGCTATTAACTCATCAGGGCGCCTCCAGCGAGTGTATGGATCTGTCGTAGTGAGTAGTCCCGTAGTGAGCAGGTACCTGAGTGGTGTGTGACGGGCATGAGCGCCTGTCGCAGCGCGGTCTCCCAGGAGCGCGCCAGGTAGGCGCCCCGCCCCGCGTCGGGGGGCGGGGGCGCGCCGCCCGCCCACGCCTCCTCCACGCCCACCAGGTAGTCCACGTTGGCCGTGCGCACCTCGAAGCAGTGCATCACGTCTGCAACACAACACATTAATACAGATCTACACAGATCATTGTACACTCGACGACTACGAAATTTGTTTCATCACCCTGGAACCTATAATTACTATTAATTAAATCTTTCGCAAAACAAGGTAACAGTACTACTAACATGAAAAGTTACTTTCGAAGCGGTGGTAGCCTAATGACTACGGCGTTGGACTTGCGATCATGTAGTTGCCGGTTCGGAGCCCACCCATTGAACTACCGACGTGAACCCACTCGTAATACAGGCATTGAGCTTAGTGCGAGGGGTTAACAAGATTACTAGTAACATGCGACCCATATTGCTAGTAAGGTTTTTTTTTAATAGTTTTAAAATGTTCAGTAGTTTGATAAATAGAATTGCCATCCAAACAAACTATTTTTTTTTGCAATACAGATATTGGCACAGGTGTTAGAATGTTCATATAATAACCAGGCTCGATAACTTAAATTGCTCTCTAAAACGGGGGGAAGTCTCGAAGTTTTAAGAATGGTCACCCATCTAGAGAATGATTCAGGCAAGCAGAGCTTAGCCTGATAAATAGATTAATGAACGCATTTTTTACTTAAACACCTCCTAAAATAACTGTGAATACTAAACAAGCAAGTAAATATTGTCAAACCAGTTTTACCCATCCTATTGACCTTAAATATATTATTATTAAGTACAACTGCATTCCCTGTAATAGGTACTTGTATTTGTATAATATTACTATAACGTTCTTGTCCATATTTATTCTTAAAGGTCAATCATGATATAATTGCAGACAGCTAGTGCTATGAGAATCCGCGTATAAAAAAGGCATCGTCCTTTCGAAGGGCACATTCACTTGTACGAAGCATCCACATCTAGCAACATGTTTAAATTGGTAAGATAAAAACTGTTTGGCAACTATCTTTCTGTATCAAAATTTGTAATTACCATGAAGTACCTACATTGCTCTAAGACTGATGCCTTCGTTTAGCCTGTCAAATTTAAAAATACTATTTTGTTTTTCCATAAATTTAATCTCAATTTTTTTTCTGCCTGGTCTGCCTCGTTGGTCTAGTGGTCCCAATCGCGACTGCTACGCTAGAGGTCTTGGGTTCGATCCCCAGGTCGAGCAAAGTGTTATTGAGTTTTTCTATGAAATTCTCAGTAGCAGCTCGGAGTCTGGATTTGTGCCCGGTGAATGGCAATAGGCTCGCCCCCTATTACATGGGACCCAAACATACCGGCGAACTGTGGGTGTACATTAAGTACACCTCTGCCTAACCCTTCGGGGAATACAGGCGTGATGGTATGTTATGTTATATTAATTTTTTTTCTTTAAGAGGATAGTATCCGCTTCGCGCCCCATACAAACGCAGTTTGGCCCTTGCTTGAATTTTAAACAATGAAAGTCATTGAAATTTTGCAGTAACAATCTTATCATTAATATACGTGTTTCTGTAATATAAAATTTCATTTCAATATACGGTTAAAAAGTTACACGAGCTCAAAGATTGGCAATTTTCGTTGAAAAACGGCCCAACTTTATGCTAGTATTTCTCGACAATGTATCAATACAGAAACATTCTGATTCGAAGGAAACCCAGATAATATAGTGAATATTTTTTTACAAGATTTTTTTTTTACATATTAGCAATATTATAGGAGTAATCTCCAAAATTCGGAACATACGAAATACGCGTGAAAATGTTGTTGTTTCTCCTCTCGGGCACGCGTTCGCATCGCGAGGGATAGAGACAGCGACAACTGTGCAACATTGTTGCGTTCGCGAGGGACACTCCTCTTAAAGAAAGCTTACTAGCAATGTGGTTCGCACATTACTAGTATTCTTGTTAACCCCTTGTACTAAGCTAAATGCTTGTATTACGAGTGGGTTCACGTCGGTAGTGCAATGGGTGGGTTTCGAACCAGCAACCAGCACCACATGATCGCAAGTCCGACGCCCTAGCCATTAGGCTACCGCCGCTTAATATGTTTAAGGCCAGTCGCTACAGTGTTTATTTCGAAGTTGTTAATTTGTTGAAATGTTATTGCAGGTGTGTCTATTGTTCCTTGTATCGGTGACGACGTCAGCGCCGCCCAAAAAACCGCCCCTCACTCCCAAGCCCAGTGTACCACCATTTCTGCCCAGCATTATACCGGGAGCATCGGGCCATGGCGGCAGCTCTTCAGAACCCATACTGCCTCCTGGGCGAATTGAGCAGTTATACATGCGAGCCTAGCCATTCATTTATTTAAAGGGGCGTGTAGTTTCATTTCAGATAGCCACCATTTTATTTGTTTTAATTACTAGAGGTTTAAAACATCATTCATACTTAATAAAATCATGCAACATTTGTCTGATTCTACGGTAACATTAATATTTATAACCATCTACTGCTTATCAGTCTGTAATATTAAAATGACTGAAGTATATTGGAAGTAGTTTTAATAATACTAGTAGACGAAATTAGACCGCTATAATTTTCTGCACTCATCTACATGAATGTTAATTATGTCAAATCCCACATTCCTCCCTCCTTCCGTGCGGAAATGTGCTTAAAAATGGGTACAAAGTTTTTCTTCACGTATTAATACATAGATTCTCACGGTAGAATAGTAGCACCTGCACCGCTTGTCGTTTATGCCTGAGCTACATGTGTATATCTGCTAAGTGAAGCCAAATACAGATTGAAATTAATGCATATCATGTAAATATTCGTCTAAAAACCAAATAAAACTTCCCTATCTATGGAACAGTTTTGTTTTTACCTGCATGCGGTTGTCTTGCGGTGTCGATGGCGAGTATTTCGTTAAGTGGGATCTCCTTGTAATACTTGCTGCCTTGCTCCGACGTGAACAGCGTGATAGACTTGCTGTCAAGCCGCCAGTAGTGGCGCTTGAGCTGCAACATAACATGAAAAACCACTCGTTTTATAAACGCTTTGTCTTAGCAAAGCGCCCCCCATCAAAATAAGAATAGGTTAGTAACTATTTTTGGCCTACTCATTTCTAACGTATACCTACGTGAATAATAAAAACTAACACAAATGTAAATCCCCAAGTTAATAAATAATTGTAATATACCGCGATAAAATCCGTAAAAGCAGTTTTATTTCAATATTTACCGGTTCTAACCAATAACGTATTCAATAATCTGAGGTAAGGAGTTCTTAGTAGTAACTTTTGAGGTCGATTTCGTCTATCTACTATTATAGTTGAAACGCCGAGCACTCGCAACACGTTGCGACTTTCTTTAAAAGCTGCGTTAGCGTCTTTACTCTCAAACTTCTACGATCCCTACCGAATTTTCTATGGTAACTGTAATTATTTATTTTTATAGCAGTTAAACTTGTGGGCATTGTTTTAATTATTTTATCAAAACGCACGACGTCAACGGAACACAAACGCAGCGTAACGTCGTCTACGCGGTGAATACGGAATACGAACAGGCCCGTAATGTATCTTGAATGGGGGCCTTTTAAAAAATATATCTGGAAGGAAGTTTATCTTCGATATCAAATAGCAGTATGCATACTGTTGCGTTTCGTAAGATGAGTGTGGAGTGCTGGAGGTCCAATTTCTCCCACAGTCCACTTCCTTCTCCTTTCCTCCTTACCCTCCCTTTTCCTTAATTAGGCTCGGCTACGCATCTGCAACTTCTTTGGTTTTGCACATGTGGCAGATGGGCGGCGATGACTACTTACCATCTTTACATCAGGTAGGTCGCCTGCTCGTTTACTAAGTTATCTCATTAAAAAAACTGAGGGATATAAAAACATACCAACACGCCTGTATTCCCCGAAGGGTTAGGCAGAGGTGTACTAATGTACACTCACATTTTGCCGGTATGTTTAGGTCCCATGTAATAGGGGGTGAGCCTATTGCGATTAACCGGGCACAAATCCAGAGTCTGAGCTGCTACTGGTGAACCCAATAACACCTAGCTCGACCTGAGGATCGAACCCGGCACCTCTAGCGGAGCGGTCGCGTTGAGGACCACTAGACTAATGAGGCAGTCACTGAGGGATATATACTTACAGTTTTATCCTTGTTAGTGAAGTGCACGAGCCAGCCCTCCTTGAGCCACTGTCCCTCCCTCTTCTTGGTGTGCTTGACGGACTGCACGATGCGCATGAGCGGGATGTTGGCGCTGGGCGACGACGACGAGCTGCAACGTGCACCCAGTCAGGTCTACTAGGCCGGGGGGCGGGGGCCACGGTAGGGGGTGTGTGGTGGTGGGGTCGGTACGTCAGTCTCTAATTTGATTTTTATTTGGTTTCTTTTTCATACAAGCCTATGGTCTACTATTAAGTTCCTGTAAAAATCATGCTCTTCCGAGCTTACTGCCCGACCTTTTACACATGCAGATTGCAGCCAATGGGGTTAGATATACTCAGTTGTTGCGCCATCTTTCACGGGACGGCGCAGCAATTATTGATTTATATTTACTTCTAACACAGATTTAAGTTTTACTAACATAATGAGTCTTGGTCTGTTAAATAAATGTGTCTTTTATTCTATTCTATAGCAGCTTGATGGTATATTCCACTTTATTCGCGTTTGCCTTAAATAACAATGCTTTTAGAATTTTCTTATTTTATTTGGTTTCAAGCCAGTCAAATACCTAGTTTTATTATTATTTAGCAAACATCTTTTTGGTGGAATATTTATAAGTAAGTCAAAATTGTATTAAGCTTTATAAACATTAGTTACTTTTAAGGATTCCAATTTTTTATGAGCTCAGTAAGGGTAAGCGTACTAAAAATGTCAGACGTTACAAATGAAGCTATCCAGTTCAATTATTACGAAAATATAAAGAATTTTTAGTAAACGGTCTATTCATAGGTTAGGAAAGAATTTGTTGTAATTCTAGGACTGAACAATAAGTGGTACAGTAGGTATAGCTTACATAATCATTATGACTAGTTTAGATAATCTACAGGAATATGTCATTATGACAGCATTAATATGAATGTTATCATGGAAATTAAACAGACATACATATAAACAGACAGTTTCAAGCAAAAAGCAATTAAGGACCAAAACACAATAATTTACCCTTCACCAACCTGCAAATTACCATAACCATCAATTTATCACAAATGATTCCGCCTCACTTTCAACAGCCCTACACCAAATTAAAGTTTAGGTATCCAGTAAGCCGAGAAGGCAACACAAAGGCTGTGAACATGACACACAAAGGCTTCACTGGCAGCTAGTTCAGTAGTGACCACCACCACACACAGGCCGGCGCAGGCGCAAGCGTAGGCGCACTCACCTGCTGGGTCGGCTGGCCGACCGCTCCGGCAGTGTGTCGCGCTGCGGCTCCTCCTCGCGACGACGCAGCTGCACCTGCCATGCAATAAACAACCTTCAAACTATTGCAAAAGGTATTATCTTAAACAAAGAGCTGAACATCCTCACTGGATCATCATTCTTTTCTTTTCTTTTTTAAAAAAACGCTTACTAGCAATGTGGGTCACACATTACTAGTATTCTTGTTAACCTCTCCTGCTAAGCTAAATGCTTGTGTTATGAGTGGGTTCACGTCGGTAGTGCAATGGGTGGGGTTCGAACCGGCAACTACATGATCGCAAGTCCGACGCGCTAGCCATTAGGCTACCGCCGCTTATGATCTACTAAATATATGGAATTATGCATACTGTAATCCAAAATTTGTCATAATAGTATGTTCAAGATTGAAACTAATATTTATCTGTTTGATTTTTGAAATAAAAAATATGGTATAAAACAAACACACACAAGTAATACCTATGGAAAAAAAGAAAATGTGAGTATATTTAAAATTTGTGTGACCAACCGTACAAAAAGAGTCTCCAGCTTAGCATAGTGTTGGATCCCTGCTAGATTATCGATTTTTTTTCGTGTTCTCAAATTCTTAAGCATATATCTTAAGAACTTGACAACATGTAGAAAATATCTTAAATTGACAAATATTTATTGTGTCTAATTACCTAGGTAACAAAAATTTGGGTATGAAATGTAGTGCATAGTATAAGTTGACCTCGCATTGTTTGTCATTACTGTTCAGTAAGAGGTGAGATTATACTGGATATATAGCGAGATGTGTAGCCGTGGTTTATTGAGTAGGATAGTTACCTCTCCGTCGTCGCCGGCGGCGCCCTCGGCGGCTTCGTTCCCGCCGTCGTCGGACTCGTCGTCGGGCATGCGCGCGGACTCCGACAGCTCGCTGCCGGTGCTGCTGTCCTGGTACTCACCTGACACAACGTATATTATTGTTATTATTATTCTAGCCCATTTCGCCCAACTGCTGGGCAAAGGCCTCCCTTGTCTCTCTCCAAGTCGGCGGTATTGGATGTTTTAGCGACCCAATATTTTTCAAAAGAGTCCAGTTCATCGTGCCACCTCCGTCTGCGTCTATGTCCGTTTTTGATAAAAAACTTATCTATTTATTTATAAGAAAAATATGAATAGCTTAGTAGTAGCGTTTTGCTACTGCGCTTCGTTTGGTGAGCGAGAGGGCCGGAGGCCCTATTCCTCCCTCAATCTTCTTCCTTCTCCTTTTCTCCATCCCCTACCTTTCCCTAAATAGGCTCAGTAACGCATCTGCAACTCCTTTGGTTTTGCAGACAACCATGGGCGGCGATGACTACTTAGGTACCATCAGGTAACTCGTCTGCTCGTTTGCCGAGTTATCCCATAAAAAATCCTCGCTAATCTTTTTTTTTATAAAATAAATGATATTTTTGTATGGAACTAAAGAACCGCAGCTTCACATCCAAAGAGCCGCATGTGGCTCATGAGCCGCGGGTTGCCGTTAACTACGTTTTATTCAAAATTTTCTAATATCAGATGACACAGAACGTGTCGAAGTCTTGTCGTGTCGAAGTCTGTTTTATTCAAAACTAGCTTTCCGCCCGCAGCTTCGCCCGCGTGGACAACATGATTTTGCCGGTTTAGGTATTTCCAAAGTAACATGTACTATATTTGTTATTAAATGAGCAGCATCCGTGTTCTTACAGCTAGAGCGATAGTCTATCACTCTGGAGTTCTCGTAGGATCGATTTCCTCGGGGAGGTACAAATAGTGATAAACCACTTTGCTCATTGGTGCTTTTTCTGTCTGGTGTCAAAATGACCAGACTGCTATTAGTACGGACTCTGTAAAAGGCAACGTAGAATTGCTCATGAAGGAAGCAATGTTCTCTGAAATCTATGCCTGCCACCCTTAAGGACTCACCCTGAATTATTTTTATGGGCATTGCAAAGTAGAAATCGTACTCAAAAACATAGTCGGATGGTATCAGTGGTATTTGAGGTAGGAAAAGTGATTCCCACGAATACATCCAGTTATCACAGTGGCTCTTTAATATTTTTGTGCAATGCGGTTACTCGCAGTCTAGTCCCGTTACATAGTTTAAATCGTTTAATGAGACGCAGCAGCATTACAGGTGTCCCAAGGAAGGTTAACACTGTTAAGGAACTCTACATGATAGTAAATTGCTTCATCCGCTTGTAGCACTGAATCGATAGACCTGTATTCAATTTCTGAGCCCTCCAACGACTTAAGAAGTATGTAATTAATAGCAGCTGCAATGTTTTTTTTATGGAGTTAGTATTGCACGTTTGCACAGCCAATCTATAAACTTGTTTGTTTATTAGAAAAATCAGGGTACACTCTAACTATTAAAACTATCATTGCCACCTGTCACTACTGTTACCAGCAGAGATGGTATACATATTTTCCTTTCGGATTCGGGATAATCCGCATTTCCTTCATGGATCCATACTTAATCTCAAGTAATTTTGATAATAAATAATTTATTTTTGTACAACCTTTAACACCCCTTTTTAACCCTTTTAGGGATGAAATTCAAAAAGTCCTAAAATATGTGATTCTTTAATTATATTGAAGAGCATAAATATTAAGGTTCAAGTAATTTTGATTGTATATAAAACATTCTTCACACAAATTTTAAAACCCCTTTTTACCCATTTAAGGGATGAAATTAAAAAAATCCAAAAATACGTATTTCTTTAATTGTATTGAAGAGCATAAATATTAAATTTCAAGTAATTTTGATAATAAAAAAATATTTTCCATACAAACTTTAACACCCATTTTTACCCATTTAAGGGATGAAATTAAAAAAATCCAAAAATACGTAAATCATTAATTATATTGAAATGCATAAATTTTCAATTTCAAGTAATTTTGATAATAAACAAAAAAATATCCATACAAACTTTAACACCCCTTTTTACCCATTTAAGGGATGAAATTTAAAAAATCTTTAACGATGTGTTTTATTATTTTGTATTTAGAGGCTTAATACCAAATTTCATTAAATTCAAATTAGAAATGACAGAGTTTCATACAAACTGTAAACCCCCATTTCACCCCTTTAGGGGATGAATTTCGAAAAATCCTTTCTTAAATGACGCCTAGAATATAAAAGCAATATCCTCACAAAATTTCAAACTTCTAGCATTAGTGGTTTCGGCTGGGCGATGATATGTCAGTCGGGACATTGCCTTTTATATATATAGATAGATTTTCTAATATCAGATGACACAGAACGTGTCGAAGGTGTTGTCATACTCACTATGTGCATCTCTGATCTCTGCGCCGCAGTCCTTGGGTATGAAGGGGATGCACTTGCGGTGCGCGTTGTAGTGGCAGTCGCGGCACTGTAGGCCCTGCTTGAACAGGCCGCGGAGCAGCTTCTTGCAGTGGCGGCACACGGTGGGGCGCGTGTACGAGTGCACCTCGAACGTGTGCGGGATGGCGGGCGCCCCGCCCCCCGCGCCCCCGGCCCCGGCCACGCCCCCCCAGCCGCCCGACACCGACCCCGCGCGCGACCCCGACCGGCTGCGCTTGCCGCTCACCTGTATGCCGCGGACAGTGACAACTATATCTCAACAGGTATTCACGTCATTGACACTTTATCAGGCCGATTATCGGGTAATAAGTAGGTACTTAGCATTATCCTTATTAACTACATTAATTAATTTAAATTGAATATGCATGGCGAATTTCATAGGTCCTTAGGTATTTTTTATAATGCAGAAAATATTATATACTCAGTAATTGATTTTTTAAATTGTTTATACAAAATTCAAATGGATCGTACGCCACTAGGGAAGTAAGTAGAGTATTTCGGATTAACATAAACAGAGCTGATCAAATAGCGTCAATCAATAATTGCCTGACCTGGGAATTGAACCCTAGATCCCTCACACGTATTCAGGTTTAGGCAACTAAACCGATCAGAATCGCCGCTATTACCTTTTTTGGTTTTTCGCAATTTGTTCGGCTATAACACATTCCAGGTACAGGTACATGGCAGTAGAAATAACGACATCAAAAAAAATTTATTCACAATTTAACAATAAACTTTTGCTGAAATATTATTGTGACTTAGCGTAAAGACGTGTAAATTTTTATTTTTGGCAGAATCCTCTATTTTACACGAAAATCTTCTACGATAACGATTTTTAAGCAAAAGTTTTAATACTCAATTGTGAATAAGTTATTGTTGATTTCGTCTATTTTTTTATTTTATTCGTTGGTAGTCTGAATGTTTTTTTCATAGTGTCATACTTTGACTCCGATGAATCAATTTTCACATTATAAGCTTGGCTTACTTATTGCCTGAGAACAGCCGTGTGGCTAATTATTGCTAGACTTAGCCTGGCCAGTCTTCACCAAGGCTATTTATTCGAATTGGATGATGGGTAACATGGGAATTCAAAATAAAACTCAATAAATCAAATAAATTATTTATTTTAAAACAAAAATATATATTTTCCACAAATGCTACCCACCACCCGATTCGTGTTAGTTTCACAATAAAATGTTGCAAGTAAACATAATTTGCATCAGAATGATAAAATAATAAGTATCTCGGAATGATAAAACACTAAATAGTATACAATCTGAAATCGTATAAATTTCAGTAAAAATATCAACTAGTCA
>OY292532.1:208236-421003 GCA_958496365.1 Subacronicta megacephala | reverse complement strand
CACGCGCCGAGCGCTGGCTCCCCCCGCGCCCGTCACCGGCGATGTGCAGTTTGATGGCACCTTCACGGCGCAGCGTTTGTGATAATTTAGTCCACATCCTGGAATAAATGAAAACTGATATTAACAGCAAGGAATTTATGTCAACATCTGCTTGGAGACATCATCTATGCTTGGAGCATCCGTTTTTTTTAACCCAAAGAATATAAAAATTCTTCTTTACAAAATTATTACAGACAGTACAAATCAAAGCTTTGTTACTTTATGTTTACCTAAAAGAGAGAGTCAGTTTAGAAGACTATTGATTCTTATACTCTTATTTATAGTGAATCATTTACCTTCACACTTGAGGCCCTGCCTGACCAGTCCGAACAGCATCTCCCCACAGAAGTCACAGAAGGTGGGCGCCTTATACGAGTGCACGGCCAGCGCGTGCGGCCGCGGCGCCGGCGCAGCCTCCAGACCACCGTCGCATATCAACGCTACAGCAATACAAAGTGATCTGATCAAAGGGGTTGTATTGATATAGACAGATCGCTATTTAAAAAAAAATATATGTCATATTTTTAACTCATTATAAATTAATGAATGGTTCAAGTAAGGCCCAACTTCTCCCGCAGTCCCATTCCTTCTCCTTTCCACTTCCTTTTCCTGAAATAGACTCGGCAACGCATCTGCAGCCCTTTTGGTATTGTAGCTGTCCATGGGCGGCGACAACTACTGACCATCAGGTAGCTCGCCTGCTCATTTGCCGAGTAATCCAATAAAAAAACCGTTAACCACTGTTAAAATATTTTCTATAAAATACCAGTAGATAAGTACAGGCAATTCGAAATGCAATCAAAATGCTTAACTACTAGCAAAATACATAACTGGACAATTTTGAAAATGACATGAACTCACGGTTGGCGGTGAGCACGATCTCGACGAGCGTCTCGTCGGTGACGTCACACGCCGCGTTGATGAGCTGCAGCACGTTGGGCGAGCAGTAGTCGTGGCGGAACAGCAGGATGCGGTCCGACAGACGGTTCAGACCGTTGTCCGGTATCTGCATTGACCATATCATTAGTTTCGATACGGCAGCTAAGACGGTTTAAAACCTACACTATTGCATCGACAACGTTGTTTGTAATTTTTATAAAGTACAGTTTAAAAGCATCCCAGTCTTCGATAAAGTTGGCAACACCGGTGGGGGCGGTTTCCTCAAAATAGCCGTAATTTGATAGTCGTTGGTGCAATAGTAGAGTTTAAAAATTGTCCAATGCATAATTATTATTTAAAAAATGTCACAATATCCTTAACGTTAGGTACCTTCTCGTGTACGAATTTGACGGCGAGTTCCTTGAGGTGCGCAAGCGTGAGCAGATGCGCGGGCGCTGCCACAGCGTCGCGCACCACGCCCAGCTGGAACATGAACGTCACGTCGTCCTCCATGGCTGGCTCGAGCGACCGTAACGCTGCAAATAACAAAACACAATTGTCCGTTAATCATGATTATCAAGACTTGCGATTCGAGGCCGTATATGTCATCACACACAGGTGAGGTAGCTGTCACAGTGTGACCTTTTGTTATCTTAGGTATTTGTAAGTCATTAGCTAATTATTAACAACCATTAAATGATGACTCGAAGTCATTTACGGCAGATAATTTGGACGTTTAAATACAACTCAGTATAATTGTATGATGACTTTGGTTTGGGAAAGTTGGAAGATATGTCGAAGATATCTATGCCACAAACAATGACACTATGAACTTTACGAACACGCCATTTTCCTGCTATTATCTACCTTTATCATTACCATAATATTTTGGCAGCACATTTGTTAAATATTAATAAATATTAAATGTAAGTTGACCGAGCGTGGCGCTAGCCGTGACATTGGGCTGAGAAATTGTTACATTGTTGCGTTTTGTTGATACAGAGTGCGATTGAAGTGCACGTGAACTAATGCTCAGTGGAACAACTTTCACTAAAGGCCACGTCACTCTCCCATAAAAGAAGATAAATTAAACGTTTTGTATTATTAATCATTACAGGTTCATCGTTATAGATTCTAGACAGCTGGATAACTATTAGTAAATTATTAATGGTATTTATTTATCTAAATAAATATTTGAAAGACACTTTTTAAAGTCGAGTTGTTATACTTTTTTATATAGCATTTCCTATTTGCCGAACTTTAAGACATAACGCCGAAACCAACACAGAGGATCATGGTTTCTTTTAAAGTTGAGACAGTAGTATTATCAGATATGCGAGTTTTACAATGTAGGGAAAATGTCTGAACAATGTAAAAGATGGAAGAAAAATCTTGCACCAGCACTGTTATACAATGCTACGAACTTGCTACGAAAGTGATGCTACACCGTAGCTAACGAGTAGCTGAGGGCATGAGTGACACGTTACGTTCACTGAAGATCGTCTCCTGTATGAAAGCTTTGCAATAATTTGTTTTAGTAACATTTGAGTACGTTGGCTTCTTCAGATAATATTACTTACTGGCTGGTTGAATAAGCAAAGTAAGATTGATTATTTTGAAGTAATGGGATCTAGAGTGCCTTTATTGTCCGATACTACACAGAGCAGATACATCAAGCGTTGGAGCGTTTGTAGTATTGTTCCATTAAGATAAAACAAACGATTAAACAAATATATGTATTAAATAATGTGCATCCAAACTAATGAAAAAGTAACTCCGTTTATGTTACCTTTTTCATGTCTAAATTATTGAACAGATTTCGATTCAATTTGTCAAGTAGTTGGATTGCATTCTGAAAGAGGAAAAAGGCTAACTTTTTTCAGTCAATCTATATTGATGTAAGATTGGATCACAATTGTGGATAAAACAAGATTTCGCCGGTGCAGGAGCAGGGTCCCGCCCGTTTGCGAACTGACTTATCGTCAGTCAATAATAGCAAAACACTGATTACCACTATCTTAATATATATGTTACTGTAAAAGCTCGAACTGCAGTAAATCCTAAGATATTCCAGTAAAACCTAAGATCTACCAATTCCTAATGGTGAATGTCCCAAAAGGTTTGCGATTCGAACTTTTACCACCATTCCGTTGGTAAATATTTGGATTTCCATTAATGGCACGGTAAATGTTGAAAAACAAAACATGTCATAAGTATAAAGTAAAAACTGCAAAGAACATTAAAAAGAAGGAAGCTGTTCATTATCGGTTTGGATCGGTTACAAAATTCAATATTCCTGTACTAGGAGAATTTAGGCTACAAGAGCGAGCGTAGCGAGCTTGGAACTTGGGGCATCCCGACTCGGAGAGGTTAGGTTAGAAGGGGATGGGATCCCCTTCGTGGTTATTTTTTTTAAACCACTCAGAAGTAGGATTTTTATTCCTAAAACCAACATCTACCAGCTGACAGTGGTAAAACCTAGCATATACTGAATTCGAATGGTATAAGCTCGAAAAAATCGTCGTATTTTCAGAAATACTTACATTTACCAACTCATGTCGGTAAATCCTAAGACTTACACTTAAATCTTAAGATTTACCGTAGTTCGAGCTTTTACAGTAACATATATGTATATAACAAACTATATGTGTATTGTGTACCTACCTAGGGTACCATCAATAGTGGTCCATCAAGAAATCTTAGTGTTATATCTTTAGTACTGCCTCAGTATACTTAATAGCTATTTATAACACCCATATCGGTACTAGGGCCGAGTGTTTTGCCATTTGTAATTCAGATTTATTTTACGAATACAAGAGGGTAACCGCAACAGCGTATTAGTAAGCATTCATAGGAATTAAACTACTTAGTTGTATCCGCACAATGCACATGTAATCTGTTTAAATGCGATTCGTGAAAGTCATGTGCTCACGGCCAGATTAACAGACCACAATCGCGAAGCATGATCAATAATCTTGTATTTGTTGCTACATTTATTCGGCTTCGTCTGGTCTGGCCTGTGGTTTACGTGTAATACTAAGTATTGTTTAAACCAACATTTGAACATAAGTATTCTGCGAAAATACTCCGCTCCGCACTCTCTACTTCATGTTTATGTTTTTTATAAATCGTGCATGAAGTAGATAATTGCCTTTGCAAGGCAGTTGGGTTAAACAATTTATTGTTCAACAAATGAGGAGTTCAGAATATATATTTCTGTTTTGTTTTACAATAGCAAATGTATGATTTTTTATGGACTAAATTTGAATATTCTTATTAATTTTGTGTGATACTTCCTATATAAAGTCAATGACAATCAGTTCTGATACCCTAACGTGCTTGATCTTAAACATTTAATAGACGGAGACGAGATTCATAGATATAATCAGAGATATCAGATACATTTTGTATAAAACGCGACAGGTCGGTAAAATATGTACCGACATAATTGTGGTAATATAGGTAGGTACTTAATAGAAAGTCAGTACCTTCAAAGAAACTGCGCCTTAAGGCTGCTATTATATTACGTTAAAATCGTCATACATTGAGAATTGTAAATTTTTGATTGTTTTGTCTATCGAATCCGTCAGTGATTTGTGTCATTCAATATCATTGGATTGCCATTCCGAAGAATTTTAAAAGCAGGCTTGGGCGGCGGGTAATTTGAAGAGGAGTGTTACTCGCGTAGGCAACAATGTTGTTCCGAAATTTGGAGATTACTGTGTTATATAGAATATTTTTTTGGAAAAGGATATTCAACATATTATCTGGGTAACTATGACTCAAAATGGTTCTGTTGATACATTATCTTAAAATCTAGTATTTTTACATTAAGTTAGGTCGTTTTTATTGAAAATTAGCTCTTGTAACTTTCCAACAGTATATTGAAAAGAAGTTTTATGTACAAGGTACACGTATTTTAATGATGAGATTGTTACTACAAAATTTCAAAGAACTAGGTTAAATTAAAGATAGGTCATAACTATTATTGTATGTAGCGCGGAGCGCAGACTATCCTCTTAAGTAGTTATTATGTTGAAATATGATATATCAATAAGTTGTCAACATTTTTAAAGGTTAATATTTTGAGTTATTGACATTTTGAAACGTAAATATATTCAGAGACTGACATTTTGAATTATTCGTATCTTGAATTGTTGTTATATCAAAGTTGTTTATGTTGTCACACCTTCAATTATAATTTAAAGTAGATGTATGATTATTATCAAAGCATGCCAATGTGGGTAGCTTTATTTATTTATTTACGACTTACTATTATAAATATATTATTTTACTAATTAAACAAGACTTAAATAAGGTAATGATGACATTCTCATTTAGAGAAGTGCACAGCTATCATTTATGTTCCAGAAGTAAGAACAAGAATAATACACCTGTATGAACGTTGAAGGTTTTATTCAGGGAACATTGTTTTTACTTTATCTTTACACTGATAGATGGCATTGAAGCAATGACGTCACCCGCTGCATGGCGGTGTTAAGAGTCTCCGCCAGTTATATATAAGTACGGTGAAACTTTGTGATTATCTCTTATTCCTACCTAAATAAACCGCTGGAACAGGGTGTTTGTTTTTAATTAAATTCAGCTCCCTAATTCCATCCGATCGCCCCAGTGGTGACTCGTCATTTGGTTGACATCATCGGGTCATTCATTTATGTATAATTCTAATCAACATATGCACCCTTACGGTCTCAACCCTAAGACTGATGCACCTCTTAGCCGCAATTTGTACTAAATGAATTGAATCATGCTTATTCCATTATTTATTAAAGTTTTTAATTGCTTGCTTATTTATAAGCATTAATTATGACCTGCAAAATCAAGAAATACCTAAGTGTAATAAATAGCTGTTGATGAGAAATACATATCTGAATCTGGATAGGTAACTGCAACAAAAGCTGATTGGCTAGTAATAGTGCAATGTGAAAAGGTTAATATTGCGCGATACGTTCCGGTATCTGGTACCTTTGGCCCCACTTTTGCTTTTAGTTTGATTAATTAAGCATTAACACCTACTTATAATTACGTGTCCGTATCTGGCTGCATAAGAGCCAATCGAATTAAACTTCTCCCTAGTAACTGGTCCATCTTCTGTTTATCCATACGTTTAAACTTTTCACGGTAAATCTTGGATGAGTGACTCTTGAAATTCGTTCGTTCGACCTGGGAAATGAACGCTACAACTTTAGCATAGCAGTCGCGCTTGTAGCCACTAGCCTAATAAGGCAGATTACGATAATGATGAAAAAGCTTGGCTGGTAGACCAACCTCTTAGGTGAACATAATACAATAGTGAAACTTATTTATTAAGGGATAGGCAAACGAGCCGACTGATTGCCTGGTGGTAAGCGATTAACACGTGCAACATCAGAGGAGTCACAAGTGCGTTGCTGACCTTTTAAAGGTTTGGACCTCCGGTATCCTTACTCACTCGGCGAAATACAAGTCTATATTAAGTCTGACCCAAGCTGCAAGCGTGTGTCCCCGTCATACGTCATACAGCTGTTATGTTTACACGACCGTGCCTCCACTATTCCCCACCACTCTCACATACACGTGGCGCTGTCGGAGATTACACGATAACGTGTTGCCATGTTGGTAAACATATTTCACCCTCTGTCAACACATCATGCTATAAGGGTTGGTTTACCCTTTATTTACCAGCCTGTTGAAGTCTATTAACAGACGACTTATCAAGGCCGATGTCGGCCCAAATGGTGCAATGGTGAACGGCTTCGTGCCGGGTCGAGGATTCAATTCCCGCAGTATTCTTGGTATGGGCTACAAGTATTAGTTCCTGCTCTGTTTGTGTATGTCTCTTTATACGCTGGATGCGTATATGCTATTGTAAGATAAACTCCAAGTGTGGGTATAAACAGATTTATTAAACACACAATTACTTAGCGAACTCGTACTTATAATATAGCCACAGATATTGGGAGACACTCCAGCCACTAGATAAGAATCCGGCCAAACTGTTTCGCTGCTCCCAACTCAATGCCTGAATCGATTCGCCGTGCCGCGATCCCCACTTTCGATCTCCCCACCAACTTTGACAGTTTAGTGTTGCCACATAAATGAACCGTTTATTAGTTTGGTACATTTAAAAAAAATGTAACAATTCAACCTAACACTATACAAGAGAAAGCCTTGTATGTGGCGATAAAATAAAATATACAACAATAATCTTCTAGACTGCCTCAGTAGCCTAGTGGTCTTAACCCCTTCGGGGAATACAGGCGTGATGGCATGTAATAATCGTTTTAGATGAAAGTATTAGTAGACAGCCTATAGCTTTTTCTGTGCGGAACCGACTAAAGAGTTTTCAGTCTTTAAAAGTCTTACGCGTTATTTAATTTTCACAGTATTTGCGACGATGATAAATCAAGATTTTTTGCATCTGCCAACCCTATAAATAGTTATTTTCACAACTGTTGTTAATGACTGCACGTTACGTAACACCACACGTCACGCCACGGGTCGCCTCCGTACTGCACAAACACGGGTTTGAGTCCCGCGCATGTCACCGCGTCATCGGCAGATGTTGCAAGGTTGGTGTTTTTCCTTTGTTTGTCGTATTGCCTTGTTTATGTTATCATAATATGTTAATCGCGTGAAGGATTCTTATCCCTTCAGTCTATGTAAGTACAGTGGCCAGCACATCAAGTTACCACAATATGTCAAATTTTCTCAGTTGATTTTGAACTTTATTTTTAACACTTTAAGGTTTAAAATCATTTGGAGAAATTTGACAGTTTTGTATACGTTGACCTGCTGGCGACTGTACGTTCCTACGGCAATGCTCAAAGCCTTCTTTCTAGGGTAGGCACTGACTGCTACATACGCGTTGCTGATTAGATTTTTATACCATGCGCCTCCTGGGGCGTAATTGAGAAGAATTTGTCCAGTAATTTCAATAGCTACAAACGATTATCTTTTATATTCTCACGTTTATTTTTTCAGCTTCGAATAAGTTAATAGCCTAATAACTGTCTTATGTTCAGCATTGTTATTAGGTAATAGCTACGTAATTAGGTAATATATAAAAAATAAGCATAATACGGTAAGGCAACATCGTTCGACATTGAACTACCTGTAAAGGCAGTCGTGTTGGTTGAAAGACATAGTAATGTCTTCAATAGATGGTGCTGACGTCGCCTGAAGACGTAAAAAAAATCGACATTACAGGCAGTGGTCTCGGTAGCTTAGTTGGCAAAGCTTCTGGTGTATTTAACCAGAGAGACGCAGGTTCAAGCCCTATAATAGCCTATTGTTAGTACAGTACATAGAAATGTGGGTATACATCAGTACACCTCTACCTATATCTTTGGGCAATTCAGGCGTGATGGTATGTTATGAACGGTTCTATTCATAATACAAGACACATCGGTGGCCGCATGCTTTGTATCAAGTGCGATTGCACTCGTATAGATTTATTGTAGATTCGCACAGTGTTAACGATCGCGCGATCTATTCTTATCGTTCTTACTCACGACTAACTTCAACAAAAATCTACTGAAAGAAATGGAAAAAGCTCATATGAGATATGTAGGATCGGCTTTATCCACAACACACTTATAAACTACTGCTGGATAATAAAATGTGTCTAAATCACAGGTCTTAGATTATCGCCGAATTACACGATGACTAATGCCTGCCATATCGTTAGCTGGGACTGGTATATTCAAAGTTACGGCTCTTACTTTAAAAGGTCATCTAAGCAATTGCCCTTCATTGTTACACTCACATAATTATGTCTAGACTAACAAAACTATGTCTGGACTTTAAAAATGAGACCATGATCGTCTGAGTTTTTTTCGATGTTCAGAGGTCGTCATTTAGGAAATGTCGACGCCATCTAGTTTAAAAATAATTTAAAAGTTTGTAAAAGTGTATGTAAAAGATATTTACATAAATGAATATAATTTATCATTACACGTGCCATACTTGCACTTTTACGTAAGGATGACATAAGCGTTCGATATTACTCCGCGCTGCAGCTCCAGTTAAACAATTTACTATACTAAGTATAGTCGATTGGCATAGCAACGATAATAAATCAGCACATAATATTGTTTGTCCTTACAGTGACATAACATATTGCGACGGCACGAGTAAAGTGACAGCTGATATGTGCGCGGGCGCCAGTAACCGTCAAACACAGTGACCCACGCGCGGGTTCACGGGACCACTACCACAACGTTTTACTTCCTATTAGTCATTATTTAGGTACCTATTTCATTTTAAAGTGTTATTGCAGTTTATTTGATCGAAAGAAAGTTATGTCCCTGGCATGGCCAATGTCCTTGGCACACGGTTCCCCTTGCCCTCAAGTAGGCCACATGCGGGGCTATGACGTAAGTCTCGTCTGTCAGTTGCAATGACTCAAGGCATCCCTTACTTCGCTTATTATATTTTATCATGATATGATACATTTATTAGTTCGCAACGTCACATTTTTGTGACACAACACAGGGTAAATCGTAGTTATTAAGAAAAACTGGCAGAGTCCACTCAGACAGCACAATAATTATAGTCGTAATTATGTTGTTCTATTATTATTATACTTTGGATACACGTGTGTTCGCATAATTATGATAACCATTGATGATAGTAACACGTTATATATTCGGACTGTTTTTGTTTAGATATAATCCTGAGCGTGTGCATCACATTAAATAAGATAAATTTAACTGAATATAGTTATATACTAGCTTCCGTATACAACTCATAAACTTGATATACACGTGTAAGGACCAATCAGATTATTTAAGAGGGTACAATTAGCCAGCAACGTCCATTACTGTGACTAGATAGATAATAATCGTTGCAAATACTTGGGTAGTTAAAATTCGGAACCTGATGGCTAGATGTTGTACCGTAATTATGTTGCAGACACCCCGTAGCAGCTGTACCGTGTAATAGTGATGTTCAGACGCTTTTAAACTAAAAGCCAGTCAGTCAGTCACAGTTAAGTGTCAAAACTGATTCTATATGGCAATCTGCAATAGGTAAAAAAATATTAAAGCAGTAGATATAATCAGTTATCTGGTATAGACGCAAATGTAGATATTTTTACGAAATACGCCCAATGCTAGTGGAATTTTACAAATCGATTAATATGTAGGTTAATTTTATGATCTATTTGTGGATACAGTACACACATTTGTCACATCTGATTACAGAAGGGCCACTTTTAAAAACGGTTCCTTATAAGACCTGCTAATTCTAAACCATCGCCTAACTTTCACTATTCTGGTAATAATGTTACGGATTGGAAATAGTTTTTATTGAGAAATTTGGATTATAATTATCTCTATTGTTCTATTATTTTTGTATGCTATCTAAGTAGGATCTTTCGTGACCCTTTTCAGTTCATTCAATCCATCTATCAAGATCAGAGGTTGTTCTTACCGATAAGACTAGATTTATTACCTGCCTCTACTGAGTGGTTGAAAGATGGACATATTCTAAGGCATAATTTACTATAATAAAAACTATGGATTTTCCCTCTACGAGTCAAAAGATAATTAAATTATTTCAGATACAAAAAAATACAAAATTAAACCTAAAGAATATAGAAGAACTATTAAAACGGTAAGATGGAGTGATGATTTGCGAAAGGTTGCTGGCAGAAGCTGGATGCGAAAAGCGGAGGACAGGGTGAAATGGCGCACACTAGGGGAGGCCTACGTCCAGCAGTGGACTAATATAGGCTGATGATGATGATGATACATAGAAATTACATCAGCAGATCGATGAGTGTTAGTCGACGAGTTTTTGGTGAATTTCCAGAAATCACAGAAAAACTGTTTTCAATATAAGAATTTGCCGTAGAATATGTATACTCTACAACCAGTTTAAAAAAATGTGTGTTAGTATACCTCTGATCTGAGCAATTCTATTGCAGCTGTCTCTGAGGTCTCAGCTCACTGGACTATGGATCGCGTTTAGTTACCACATTAAATGTTTAATAATAAAGCAACCACGAGAGGTGTATTGAAAGTGAACCAGTGACTACACATACATTTTTTATCATATGACGTATCCAGGGAAAGCCCAGGGTGTGGCTATCAACCCTTTGACTGGCCTTTTACAACGGCTCGTAGAGTCTAGTTCTAGAGTGCTCTCTGACACGATACAAGAAGCAAATATGGTGTGCCAAGAAATAGTTTCTCCGATTTTGGACGATAAGTATTGTTGCGACTTATCAGTTACGTTTGCCATGTTACTTAAACGATGATTATGATAAGAAATTAATGCCTGAGATCCACTACCTAATTTGACGTATTGTTAAGTACTCTTTTTTCTCTTCTAGTCTTACTAGATGCTGAATATATGTATATCTATAGTGATAGAAGCACTGGTCAGGCTTTTTGGGCTTCCAACTATTATGTCCGATTGTTATATGGCTTTGTATGATAACAGATCTCGATCTTGATAAGTGAAGATTAGCCATCCAACCATAGACTAACCCAGGCTCGTGTTGTTTCTCCACGAGCCCCTCTAGTGAGGCAATGTCCTACGTAGTCCATCCGTCCGTCTACCGAGTGGCCCTTCTGGGAGCAGCGGGTGTATCACGTGTATCACAGCAGCCCTCACCTACTTGTGTACTGTATCAACAAGTAGATCATAAAATTAACCTACATAATAATCTATTTGTAAAATTCCATTATATTAATGTATTGGGCTTATATCAGTTAAACATACTTTTGCGGCTGTATGATATCCTACAAACAAAGTAACACGGAACTTTTTCCATCTCCCGTTTGATGGAATATCAGACAAAGAAATTGGAAACTAACTGAAGTATTTAAAATTTCTTTGAATTTATCTTCTGAAGTGGTTGTAAGTGCGATTGCTATGCTAGACGTGCCTGGTTTCGATTCCTTGGTCGTGTAAAGTTTTTTTTTGTATACAATTCTCAGTAGCGGTTCGGTGTTTGGATTACTGCCCGTTAATTGCATCAAGCTCGCCCTCGACAACATGGGACCTAAACCTGCAGGCGAACTGTGAGTGTACAACTAGTACGTCTCTGCCCAATGCTTCGGAGAATACAGGCGTCATTATATGTTATGTTGTATGAGATATCTTAGAGAGAGGAAGTTTTTTGGATTTGGATGAAATTTGGCACACGGGTGGTTTAAAACTAGCACATAGCATACTTTTTATCCATGTTGCAGCCAATTCTGAAATCCCGCGGCTTCGTCACTAGTAGTGTATGTTTCCTAGTCCCTACAAGATCTCACAGTATGCATTACGTAATTCGTTCAGCTTTTCTTTTGTTTGCCAGATATTTCTGTGGAAACGAGTTACGTATATAATTGTCTGGGACGACACGTGTTTGTTGCGTGTGCAGGTACTACCCAACCCAATAACGAAAAGCTATTATCTTTGCACGTGTCACACGCGGAAACCTTTTCCTTAATGCTGTAATTTTTTCAAAATATTACTCTTTATTTTAAGTGTTAGAGTGGAGACCGCGTTTGGGCAAGCGTAGTGGGACATGGGACACCATGCGACTCGATGGACCAACGATTCGAAGATGGTGGCTGGCAGTGGATGGTTGCGAGATGCTCGGGGTGGTTAGCGATCCTTGGCTACGTTCAGTAGTGGACGGCAATAGGCCGATATGGTGATTCAAACAGTAACTCATTCAGGTTGCTGAAAAAATATAATTAAGTGCAGGTTTCCGCGCAAATATTAAATTAAGTATCGAAAAAATATAAGTGGCTGTTGCCAGCGGCATAATAATAGCGTATGATGATTTTCTTCGATCATGTGTTTCGTAATTACAGCATAAGATAGGTGTACAACATGTAATAATATTGATAAGTGTGTAATCACGCAAGCGACACGCTAAATAGTTCAGACGATACTGCACTGGTGATAAATGCATCTGTAAAGGCTGGACAAGGTGCAAAAGCCATTGTCTTATGTTTACTTTTTGTTACCACACCGGACTTTAAAATTATTCGTTACACACCCACAAAATTTATGTTATTTTTGTACCAAAACACAGAGCATTGGCCTCGGATTAGCAAAAAAACAATATTGTAGTTGTTATCAGCGAAAACGTGGTGGTTTTCGCAAATTTGCAATAAAAAGTCAGGTATTTCCCATTGACTATGGTAGATTACACTTACAGGTCATTCAACTTTTTCTACACGTGTCTAGAATTTGTACACGCGGAAGAATAGATAAGTTTGCAGATAAACTTAACAATAAATTCGTACCTTTCATTTTTGCCAACAACGATCAATGTAATATGTATATAGTAAGGAAACTGCCGTATTTTATGGTACGAAAGACATGGGTCCTCTGAATTTTTAGGGGTAAATAAAGGAGATAATTAAGTTATGAAATTGTTTAAACTCCAAGGTTTTTTCGCGATCTAGCGTTGTTGTAATAACATGATGTATAATAGGTTATTGATAAAGATTTGAGCGTACAGTTATGCAATATTCTTTCAGATTTACTTAGCTGTTACATGTTTCTTTGTCTTTTGCTTGACGGTACGAATAAAGCAGGTTCGAGGCCTTTCAAAGGCGTCTCTGTTATGTTATTGCACAGCTTGCATGCGTATACATAGCGCCAATATGTCCAGACAAAACAACCTATGTAAGTAAGAGAAACTCTTCTCACCATTGAAGAAAATGTACCAGTTATGATAACAGGCTTGTTGTGTCTGTCTGTGTCTTTGTCTGGAACTCAGCGTCAGGATTCGTGAACTAGACAAAGCAGGCGGATGTCTGCTGAGTTCTAGACAAAGCTCTGAAGTAGCCAATGGGTTACATGCACAAACTAGACATTGGAGACAGGTTGATAATTTTATAGCTATATTTTAAATTGATTTGGTATTTAAAAAAATATGTGATTGAGAGTGAATGGAGCGGTCTCGATGAATTAACAATATTTTTTCGAGGCATGGCTCAGAGGATCTAGCCGAGTGTACCTACTGAGTATAGTGTGTAGTATCTGATGAACAGGACAGTGACTCCGAATACCGCCTAAGACACGTTTGAGGAGGACAGGGGAGTGCCCTGTGGGAGAGTCTGAGCGGCGAGACTTGATCAACCAAAGTGAGTAGGATGCCTGCGGCGGTTTTGGTTATGCTATCGGAAACAGATTCCGGAAGAATAACTTATTTGATGTGAAGGTTTTCGTGTCGCAATAAAAATTGTGTAGGATACCCGCCGTATAAAAGGCTCGCCCCCTATTACATACGACCTAACTATACCGGCGAAATATGGGTGTAAATTAGTACCCCTTTGCCTAACCCTTCGGGGAATACAGGTGTGATGTTATGTATGTATGACGCCTGCTGTCGTGGTGGTGAATATTTGGCAGGGGGTTACTACATATGTCTATAATTTGGTCTATAACTAAGAGAGATATGTGCCATCATACATATTATACAATATATTTAACCCATTTCAATCTATGTGCATATTGCTAGGAACGTGACACAGGTCACATATTGTTTACTGCACTTTTCGTCAATATCTGCCACCTTGATTAGTAGATAGTTAATTGAAGTTGACTCCTGACCTGACGATAAGTTATATTGGCAATAAGTGCATCACTAGGAGTGGGTTTCTTATGAGTGGCTCGTGGCTCAATAGCTCATACCTACACAACATGAAAGGGTGAACTGAAGTCTCCGTGGCATCGACTTTTTTACTGCATTAAAGGATTATTTGTATCAAAATCATCGTTCAATGACCGTAGATGACACGACGCAGGGTCCAACAAACAGATTTGCCAGACACGACTGTCGATTTCACAAATCAACAATTCCAAAATTAATAAATGTCAATTTTGACACCACAAAATAACGGACTTGGATTCTGTAAATGTAAATACGATAGTCAGGAGGTGGAAAATCGAATCGAACTTTAGCAGCACCGTTGGTCATCATCGATCCATTACTTTGTCCCAATGCTGGGCACTGGTCTCCTCTCAGTACTCAGAGGGATTAGGCTATAGTCCGCCACGCTAGCCTACTGCGGGTTGGCAGACTTAACAAGTTGTGAAGAAAATCTCTCAGGCATACAGCTTTCCTCACGATGTTTTCCTTTGCCGTTTTGCGTGCTAATAATTATTAATACGCACATGACTTCGAAAAGTCAGAGGTGCGTGGGGTGAAGTCGAGAACTTTGACTTGGCAGTCCCAATGGTCATAACACAAGGCTATCACTCCACTCACCGTTTGGTATGAGTCAGAAATCCAGTTGAGAAGGTTGGTGATCCTTGTGGTGTACGTGACCTACAAGATTAAGTATAGTTTTACGTGTTTTGTTTATATTCATTTTACGCATTTTTTTTTTATTTCTATTCATTATCATGAAATTGTAACAGTCAAGAATGAGAATTTACATTTTATTTATAAAATGTCTGGATTTTTTGACGGATTTTTCCCTAAAGGTCTCTTTGGAATAGTACAACTAGTTTTAACCTTTGAGTCATCTGCCTTGTTTCAATATAATTCATTGATATAAAATAAATAACAAAGTGTATATTTATTTTGCAATAAGCCATTTGGTGTCCCACTGAAGTAATCATACTAGAACAAGGCGCTATTATCTACAGAATGAGTTCTTATCTGATGGTGTTTCCGCATAGCAACAGGTGGTCGTGGGTCACCGGCCATATTTTATCGATACAAGTTTATCTGAGGTTTATATTTTTGCTGCGGTTAATTAGTCGATATATTATTATTAATAATTTGATCGATTGCTTATCGTTATTAAAGATGCATCGCAATGGCTGTTGGTTACTTAATAACCGCGAGATATCGAAACAGAAGATAGCGGTATACCTATCTTGGAGATACTTTAACGAGAGGAAAACTTTGAGAGATAACAGCAGATTTATTTATAGTCTTAAATTTTATGGATGGACTAAGTAGCTCTCAGGTTTTCGCTTGAGATTTTTCACCGTCCGTCATTAACTTTCTAGTCGCAGGTGCCACAGAACACGCATGTCTTCAAGCGTGTGCCGTGTAGTGATAATGCTCAAAGAAAAAACGATAACAAATCTCATCTTCTATAAGTTAACATAACAAAATGTCAGTCTTTATTATTTTCCATAACATAAACACTAGCCACAAGGCCAGGGTAGCCACGTGTGAATCAATTCGACACGTGTTGTCTTGCACAGTTCATCTGCCGCCTTAAACATCGATCGATTGAGACATCGGGAATCACTGATGACTTGCTGACATTACTGACCGCCCGATAAAATATATCTTTGACAACAATATCCAATACTGGCCACGTTGGATTTTAAACTCTAATTTAATGCAGTAACTTACAGAATAGGTTGTGTATTTTGGTAATTCTGATGCATGTTTATATTTACAAATTGATTTGGTGCATTTTTTGTTAATCTATTTAGTTGAGAAAGCGATATTATTTTTGATTGGTTGCTGAAAGTTTTGTTTTGATTTATTTCTTATTTTAGTAATGAAGAACGGTTACCTACTTAACAGCCGTATTATTTGTTAACTAATTAAGACGGAGAAAAATGTGCATACAGAGTAACTGTGCCTGCGGAGGATAATAATAACTAAGGTCTATTTAACGGATCAAGTTTTTATTTCTGAACGAATCACCTGAATCCGGGAACGAAGCCTTCTCTGTTTTTGAAGAAAGTTTCGGATTTATTCGATACTATGATAATGCTACTTTCTTTCATACTACAGAAATATTTACTAAGCCTATACATATAGTGCCTAAATATGACCTTACCGCTTTCATATTTTTAAGTTTTGTAATACTTTGTAGAAGGAAAGGAAAATATAAGAAAACTTAACAACTATTTATACTTCATTCGTTATTTACTTATTCCAGTTCGATTTTAATAATTACCTATATAGCTAAGGTAGGACATCGTCGAGTTCGAGTTTCAGCTAGTTGCAATATAAAATTGCCCGCTGTTATATAACAACTAATGTGTTGTAATATAAAAGTGACTGCCTCGTTAGTCTAGTGGTCCCAAGCGCGACTGCCACGCTAGAGGTCCTGGGTTCGATTCCCAGGTCGAGGAAAGTGTTATTGGGTTTTTCTATGAAATTCCCAGTAGCAGCTCGGAGTCTGGATTTGCTTCCAGTTAATGGCAATAGGCTCGCCCCCTATTACATGGGACCTAAACATACCGGCAAAATGTGGGAGTACATTAGTACACCTCTGCCTAACCCTTCGGGGAATACAGGCGTGATGGTATGGTATGCCCGCTTTTAGCCGAGACCATGTACCTGATTGCCGAAATGTACAGATTGCACAATGATAATGATAATAATTGTTGTACATTAGGTTTATTCGCCTTCATTAGTATCGGATGAGTTGCGATCTTGAAATTGACCTATATTTGCCGAATGTTGTTAAGATAAAAATATCAATTCGCAATCATGCGCACAGCTGTCGCGAATTACGTCAGTTTCTCAAACTACACGTGTATGGAGGGTACTGTGGGTATCGTGCAGATAAAAATGAGTTTAATTTTGATATATTTCACGATAAGGCGGGCGAAGCCCTAATACATCTTCTTCAAATGGACTCTCAAGAACAATCTACTTCTTATAAATGTCATTTCAAATAATAATTCTTTATCGTACTAGCCAATGTCATAGTTACAGCAATGAGATACTCCGATCAATACGGAACGTTATGGTAAAATCATAACATATAATATATATGTTACTGTAAAAGCTCGAACTACGGTAAATCTTAAGATTTAAGTGTAAGTCTTAGGATTTACCGACATGAGTTGGTAAATGTAAGTATTTCTGAAGATACGACGATTTTTTCGAGCTTTTACAATTCGAATTCAGTATATGCTAGGTTTTACCACTGTCAGCTGGTAGATGTTGGTTTTAGGAATAAAACTCCCTACTTCTGAGTGGTTTAAAAAAAATAACCACGAAGGGGATGGCGGGGTCTGCAGACCCCGCCATCCCCTTCTAACCTATCCGAGTCGGGATGCCCAAAGTTCCCAGCTCGCTACGCTCGCTCTTGTATCCTACATTCTCCTAGTACAGGAATATTGAATTTTGTAACCGATCCCTTCGCCTTCGACATCGTTTTACGACAAAATATCATAGCGTTTTATACGCCTGTAATGAACAGCTACAAGTCAATGCGCTGAGCACGTTATGACATGTTTTGTTTTTCAACATTTACCGTGCCATTAATGTAAATCCTAAGATTTACCAACGGAATGGTGGTAAAAGTTCGAATCGCAAACCTTTTGGGACATTTACCATTAGGAATTGGTAGATCTTAGGTTTTACTGGAATATCTTAGGATTTACTGCAGTTCGAGCTTTTACAGTAACATATACATATAACACATAACAACATCAAGTTTGGTAAAGGGCTAATATACATAGTGGCCACTAGTATTATGGGCTATTTACTACAGAATACTCTAACTAACTAAGCTAGAAAATAGTGAAAATCGGTAAGGAAAATTCATGAAAAAAAATCTGATGTCATACAGTGCTGGATGCAGGTAGGTCACTTCATATGTACAGTACACCATTTAAAACGATCTTGTGCTTTCCGCGTCTAATCCTTTCTAGCTAACTAACATTCAAACTGATGCAGACATAACATTAAGAACCACTGTAATCGTCGTTTCCTTATATTTGATGTAAGTATGATTCGGCAAAATTCCAGTCGCTTATCAGATGCATAATATTTGGGCACTCATATCTGAGCCAATGCTCTGCGGTCAAGGTAACACGACACGCACATAGCCCAGTTTATTTCATGCACACGAGCATGTTAAGGTCAATGTTCACGTAAAATATAGGCAGGTATCTAAGTTTATCACTGGCAGAAAATCTAAGATATAGATAGTAGAGATTCTAAGATATAGACAGCAGAAGTAAGAGACAAAAAATAATAGGTACTAGTTCGGATTTATGAGTATCAAATACATTGATTGTATTCTGATCTTTATGGATAAGTACCACTGCTTGAATGATAAAAGAAAAAATATTTTTTCATATAAATATACTCTCTGAGGGCTTCCGTCTTTCGGAAGAAAAGGTTATATTGGAAAGGTACTGATTAAAAACACACGGAAGGGTTTTCGAGGGATTGCACATTGTGGAAGACTGCCTCATTAGTCTAGTGGTCCTAAGCGCGACTGCTACGCTAGACGTCCTGGGTGCGATCCCCAGGTCGAGCAAAAAGTTTTTGGGGTTTTTTCTATGAAATTCCCAGTAAGTAGCAGCTCGGAGTCTGGATTTGTGCCCGGTTAGTGGCAATAGGCTCGTCCCCTATTACGTGGGACCTAAACATACCGACGAAATGTGGGTGTACATTAGTGCACCTCTGCCTTACCCTTCGCGGAATACAGGCGTGATGGTATGTTATTGATCCATCCGGATCTATCCCGTCCACATAGTACAGGATAGGTCCGGATAGATCTCCAATGAAAGCACCGGTGGCTCTCCTATGCTTTGCCTTCATGTCTCTCCCTTATGATTGCTACAACTGATAAGTTATGAAGGACATTACAACAGCTGGCAAGATGGTGAAAATTTAACCGTTTAATGTCTTCATCGATGTAATAATCTGATTTGGTTGAACAAGACTTGATACCTTGATAATATCTAAACTAAACTACATATATAACGAAGTGCATATAGTAATTAATTATTTGATTATTTTCATGTCAGCAGTTCAGGTACGTGTTTATAATTAAAATAAGAACAGGTCTTCACTAATTATGATACAGAATACGTGCTAAACCTAAACAATGTTTACATGTGAAACAAATCTATAATTAAATAAATAATATACATTATTCAAGATTAATCTATGTACCTAAATACATAATAATATCAGAGATTGGTTCCATTTACGAATATATACTGTTTGAATATTACTCTCAGTTTCGAATTTCCTAGCAAGATTAGCCAGAAATTTCATTTCAGGAGCATTGTCATCTGAACCAGAGACGATTAGTGTTCACTTTTTTTTAATATTTAAGAAATCAATTACGTATAAAAACCTATTGGGGAAGCCCAAGACCACGGAGGAGAGAAAAAAGCGGAGATGCCGCAAGGCAAAATTTCTTAAGAAAGCAGCGTCGCCTAAATGCGGGTGACAGGGGGACGAGGTACGGCGATGGCTCCACCCCACGATAGAAAACCCGCCCTTTATTTGTAAATCCATCTAGTGGTGAATGGAATTATTACAGTCAAATTGAACTAGTTATTTTCATTTTAGCTCGTCTATTTGCCACTATGGCGTAACAAAGCATGGCGTAACAGAACATTCTATGTGCGTTAGAATTAGGGATGTTAAAAAATAATCGATTATTAAAAAAACGATTATTATTTCATAAAAATCGATTTTTATGAGCAATTATTATTTTTTAAAAATCGATTATTATCATCGATTTTTTTTATTTTACGCGTCCCCTTTTTCGATTTTTTTCTACTGGCATTTATTAAAATTAGAAGAAACACCGCTACCCGCTATCCATTTGAGGGCAGGGGGGGTTCGTTATTATTTTGCAAATTGTTCGTAGATAACCTTCGAGCAACAGGGAGTAGCCTTAGCGATTTATTACCAACCAAAATAGTTCTGCCATTTTTTTGCGGGGGGAAATGTGCCCACAAGCGCAGTTCCGAATTACTACAAACAAAACTAAAACTGTAATGACGACACTAACACATACAAAATTAAACAATACCAACAAGCATTGCACAGCGCTGAAACAGCAAATATCCGTCTAACAAGACGAAGAAACATGCAGCACTAAAACGGTTTTTAAGTTAAGGCTCTCTCGCTAATAAGAAAGGTCGAAAGCGCCGTAAAATTCATGGCGCTTTGACGCATAGGCGTTTGGTTAAAGGTAACATCACTAAATTATTCATCGGCAAGAATTCGGATTTATCGCTCGACCGATACGTATTTTGGAGGGGCTAGCGGACTCAATGTTGGTACACAAATCTGATAATAATTTAAAATAGAATACACGAATTTGGTGTCTAAATGTAATTAAATAGAAAAATACGGTAAAGATTTATATGAAATGTCATACCATGTTTTAGTAGATTTGATGTTCCATAAAATAAAAATCGATTTAAATAATCGTTTTTTTTACCGCAAAGTCACATCCCTAGTTAGAATGGCTCATCAATTAAAACCGACTACCTACCAACAGATGGCGCATTTTTCTTATATTCAATTCTTGTTCTTGTTTTATGCACAAGCTATATAATTTATCTATAAAATAACTTTTAGTAAGCAAAATAAATATTAGCAAGTAATTTGAGCAGAAAATTGGCTAAGAATAACATGCATTGATAGTATAAAAACACGTAATCTATAAGAAGTTGTTAGAAATCTTAGAATGCTTCTCTTCAACGGTAGATGTCTCTATCTTCAATCTGGCGATCAAGCTAGAAAATTTGTGAATTTTTGACTTACACGTGAAATATTATGCCATCAACATGTTTCAGTTTTGATCCGGAACAATTGTTGCATCCAACAACAGCGCACTTCATTATTAAAACAATGTAAAAATATTAAAAACCTATTAAAATACGACGGATCCACGGATCCGAACGCGATCAAGATTCATTCGAAACTAAGGTTTTCGGCCCCGCCCACTGTGACGTCATGACCTAGTTGGAGGCGCATGACCTACTTGCCTTGTGGCATCTCCGCTTTTTTCTCTCCTCCGTGCCCAAGACCCACCCCCACTTACGGCTGTGTTACCTACCAATAATGTTAATATAAAAATGATGGGCTTGAGCACCCTAAAGTGTTTATGTAAGTTATTATGAGTAAGTATAATAGAATTTCTAATGTTTTCTACTAAAAGTTAATGTAGTTTTAAAATCTAAGTCGCGTTGTGGTAGTTGCAGTAACGACTTTAGAACCAGTAGTCCCAGCCCTTCGGTATATGGAGGATTTATTATCGCTAGTACCTCGCTAGCCTACTTACTGCGGGTTGGCAGATGATAATTAATTAGGAGTATGCATAGGCAAATTCTCTTTGAAAATGCTGACCAAAAAAACATGTTTAATCATATGTTTTTTTGGTCAGCATTGGAATTGGAATGTAAAACACATAACATAACATACCATCACGCCTGTATTCCCCGAAGGGTTAGGCAGAGGTGTACTTAATGTACACCCACAGTTCGCCGGTATGTTTAGGTCCCATGTAATAGGGGGCGAGCCTATTGCCATTCACCGGGCACAAATCCAGACTCCGAGCTGCTACTGAGAATTTCATAGAAAAACCCAATAACACTTTGCTCGACCTGGGGATCGAACCCAAGACCTCTAGCGTAGCAGTCGCGATTGGGACCACTAGACTAACGAGGCAGTCCGAGGACGCATCGAGGAATAGGGGATCGGACAAATTTTCAAAAAGTATTTTAATTTAATCTTTATGGATACTTATTCCTATAAAAAATATCATTTTATTTAAATTAAGCTTTTTATGTACTCAAAATCATGTTTTAATAATAACTGTTTAAAAATGCCGCGCAAACGGCACGTTATGTCATCTGAGAGTGAGTGACGTCATGTGGGGGTAAACAAAACAACTGCAACTAGTCCGAGTCTGGTTGAAGTTTTGTTTCGTCGTTTATACATTCGTTATTTGTTGATATGGAATGAAAAACATATCGTTGGTGTGTAGTGCCTCAATGTAAGAATGCATCCAAAGCTACTCCAAATAAATTATTTATTGATGCGCCACGAAAAACAGAAAAAAAAGGTTGGACTTAGCAAGAAGAAAGTGCGACGGTATGTCTTTATAACTTCACCAATTTACTTTTGTGAAGATCATATTGCAGTTAGTGTCCAATGCTTACTACGAAATAATTTAATGAAGTGTACAAATGACTTTATTTGTAGTAGGTAAAAGTATACATTGATTGTGTAATGTTAGAGGTTATATTTACGAGCGCTATAATTTGTTTCAGCTGCCGAATGATATAGAAAATTACATGCGATATCATAATGTAATGGGCTTTGTTGATAAAATAATGTTAAAACCTGGCTGCCTCCCTACAAAATTTCAATGTCAAAGTGATAGAAAAAGAAGTTTGCTATCAACTTTAACATCCCTGCTGCTATCAAAAGGCAAAGATTGGCTACAATACAGCAAGCTCTCGAAGAGAGTACATTGAGAAGTAAATACAACTTTGTCTCCTAGTAAGTACATATCAGAACCAAATATATTTATTTGCTCCTGAGATTTTGACAGATTAACAATAAAAGATATTTATCTTTGTTTTAGGTTTGCCAACAGGAGTCATGGTAGAGCATCAACCAAAAAGTCAGGATAAAGCAGTTCAAGTTATTGTAAAGAGTATATTATATCCCAGAACATTGCAGCATACATGGACATCAACATTGTCAAAATCTCCCATCACAGAATATGTAAAACTAGCTGTGCCAAGTGTTTCCAAGATGAACAGAAACTTATTTGTGGTTAGATCTGATAGTGATACATCATTGTGCAGCCAGTCAAAATTAATTTATCAATTCAACAATCATCACCTTGAGTTTAATCATTAAAGTTGAAATCGATATCTGCTAGTGTAGCCTATGAATAAAAATTTATTTGTAGATATTAGCAATATAAGTTTGTATACTGCATAAATAAATAAAACAAATGGTATAATTTTTGCTTTTATTTTGTACTGTCATAATTTATAATTTAGGGTATACATTTTTTCCCAAAATTTGAGTATATTTGAAATGTAGTGGGTTAATAAACTTTCATCATAGTTAACCAACAGTATTTCCAGATTATTAGTGACTTCAAAGTTATAGGCGGCAACACAAAAATAAGTTATTTTCAAAGTCACATACATTCAGACTTGTATTTGGGCCATGTAATGTCATTCACCCTATAGTTATTGTAGTTTAATAAGTTACACCTCGGTTTGTTGCTTCTTGGGGAAATTGTATAGGTAGTTTGTTATCTTCTCACAGTGGACAGATCAGTGGTATTAATGTATTTAATATACATAGTATCAACTTGAACCAGTATTGATTTTTTCCAGTAACACTGAATTTTGGTAATTGATGGTTTCTTGCTCCTTCTGTGGCCCACATCAGGAAAGTTACTGCACTTTTGCAACCACCTGTAAATGCAGCACAATCATGACACTCGATGTTTATCATTTTTCTTTTTCATCTACTATCATAGTCGCTGCATATGAATTTGAACGATCTTTGTGTTCCAGACACCCCCTGCATTTGATGGTACACATGACAGAATCGCGACAAAGTTAGCATCATCACGGTATGAATGTCTTGGTGATCTGAAAAAAGTTAAAGTAAAATATATTTTACTTAAACGTGACAAAAAAGACGTAATATTAATATTCGCCGAAACTTTAACTTTTTAGGTTATGCTTTGTTGGTTTCCTCAAGAGTAATTTTTCAAGTACATTATATTATGGTAAATAATGAATAGTTATAATACTTACAAATATATATTCACATTTCTAAATTATTCAGCGTCACAAAAGTCTGAATGACTTGAAAAGAAATTGCCAATCATTAGAATATCCACTCTGGGAAGATTTCGATTGTCGGCTTTCGTAAATCCTGGTTCCATTGTTAATACTGATGAATAAACACTTGAGAGTTTTTAAATCGATTGCCGTATCCTAATTAGTCAGGTAACTAATAGAAACTTTAATAATTTAAGAAAAATCGTGGAGATACATATAAATACGGTATCGTTTAACCCCACATGACGTCACGCAATGTGATTGGTGATTCGGTTGAGGTGAGGAACAGATTAAAAATATTGTAATTATCAGAACTTTATTTTATATTTAAAAATAGTAATCATTAATATTTTCTCAATATTATTCGATGTATAATCGTTAAAACTTATGCATTTTTTGTCTAAGTATATTTGAGATTTTAATCTGATTACTGTCCGATCCCCTATTGGAATGTACTCGTATATAAACGTATACTCATAGTAATTTACTCATCCTGAACACAGATAATCCGTTTATTTACTTGGATATGCGGTGTAATAAAGTTAACACTAGTTTACATAACTATAAAGGGATTTACTAGCAAAGGACACACAGCCCTATCGACTCGCTTAACTGACCCATTTCGCCCCGACATAGTTCACGCGCAGACAGATAACACATCGATACCCCCCATATTTTTTCAGGTCATTTGAAAATTAATTAATTACTGCTTTTTATTTATAGATTTTATCGCCACTTAGAGGTTTTTTGTTTGTTAGGTAAGTTATTATCAGTTGTATGTGAGAAACTAGCTTCTTTACTTGACTTACGTGAAACGGTTGCTTTATGCGGTACCCCGCGGTTCATTTTCAGAGGGTTTGGTTGGGTAATGACACCATCGGTTAGAAACAAGACAAGGTTCGCTCTTTGATGGAGTCCTGCAAACGTTAGAACACACACATCCTGGCACGATTGTGGCCAATATCGCATATGCCAGCAAATGGAAGGCAAGTGCCGTTTTTCAGGTTCAAATGTTTTAATTTCAAATAAGCATTTATGAAACGTTATGACTCTTGATTCCAAAAAGTTGATCCTATGGAGAAAAACTAAAAATCAAGAGAGCGACAGTTCGTTGTTTCAACAACCGATAAATAGAGCCAGCAACTTTTCAACCAGCTGATTGTTGCTACATTCTTTATCTATTATTTAAAAATAAATATTCCATATTATGCAAGAATTCACAAGGAAAAAATCAGGAGACTTAGATATTTTTCGCCTATGTAAACCATACTTGCAAAAGCTTATCGTTGTGGCCTCTAATAACTATATTGTTAAACTAACTTTTTGATATATTATTGTATCGGTTCTGTAGTTACATTTTCAAGGCCTTGGCCGACTTGTGGCCGAGTAAACAATGATGAGATGATTTTTAGTCAGTAATTGCGCGGTTAGTCACTACTCTAATCGCTACGACAAATTCTGCAGATGTCCAGGCTAAAATGCGTCGTCATGGTCGTGACGAATGGCACGAAACTCAGCTAGAGAAGGCAGGTGCTGTTTTCAATCGGTAGGCTGAACTTTCTTTGAAGTAGGGAATATCCTCATGGATAGTATGTTACTTGAGGAAGTGGCAGGGTACGTCCGACTTGTACTGACAAAAACCGCATTTGCCTTAGTACGCTCATGAGATTCTGGAACTTTGTCGTGATCAATCACATGCGTGGAGAAAACATTGTCCGAATTTTTTTATGGATTTTTTTAAACAAGCACTATACGTTTACTTATGTAAACATTACAATCCCAAAATCCCACCTAATAAACAAAAAGCCTTAGCTTTTTTGTTTAATTTTTTTATCATTTAAAGTGTTGGAGGAAGTTGCCATAACTTTTTTTGGAAGGTATATCTGCTGAGTACCTACCATGTTGACGTCATCATTAATGTCAATTACCTTTAGCAGTTCACATGTACTGGCGATGACCAAATTTATATAAACTTTTACCTGGAACAGAAAAAACGACATATTATTTATTTATCTACAGTGTCGAGATTTGTGTATTTAAATACAACCATAAAGAACAGGATATGATACAATCCAGTTTAGTGTTTATAGTTATTTCCTTGTTTTTTTTTTGCAAGTCATGAACCCGTTTAGAGAATCAAGATTAGGATATTTGCAGGTACGCATGGCTACACATCAAGCTATACAAATCCAGTATCGACTGACCTCGCACTATAAACGCTTTCCGAGGCCAGCCTATACTGGATTTGTATAGCTTGATGTGTAGCCGTGTGTACCCACAAAGTCCATGACACTTTGAGAAATGCAAAGAAGTCGCTTATGATGCGGACTTTTCGACACGACTATAATTTTTTACAAATAATTCTCCGTTAGATACTGGAATTTGGCAGTTCTAAAAGAATATGAATACGTTAAAAATTATTATCGATCGATGACCCAGACCTGAATCTTTCAAACACTTCCACGTGTTAGCCAAAAAAACATTCGCTTTGAATGGGAGCTGACCTTAAGACCCGTAGGTACAATACCCGGGCGCAGAAGCCAAATCAATCATATCTTCTCTTATATTGAGTGAAAATTTCGCAATAAAAAAAAAAATCGTTATGATAAATATAAGTATCTATTTTTTAGAGCCCATATTGCGTACAAATATGTACATTATTTAATATTCAAGAATGAAGAACTATTGGAATTAAATTAGTTTATGTCAATAGACACGACAGAAGAATACCATCACGCCTGTATTCACCAAACGGTCAGGCAGAGGTGTATTTAACGTACACCCACACTTCGCCGGAATGTTCAGATCTCATGTAATAGGGGCCTAGCAAACTCCGAGCTGCTACTGAGAATATCATTAAAATCTCAATAACACTTTGGTCGAGCTGGGAATCGAACTCAAAACCTCCAGCGTAGCAGTCGCGCTTAGGACCACTTGAATGACGTAGGTAGAAGAAAAAGAATATCAAAGAATTAATAAGATCCATTAGTAGATACTATATTTGGAGATTTTAATTAATAAAAAAAACCTGACATTAAAAGATAATATAACAAAATGAATATCTTAATATTTTCATCTGCAATGCAAATATAATATGTATAACGACACACTGGATTATATTTGGTTGTTTGTAAAAGTGGTAGTCATAGGCAGTTTAGGCACGTGTGAATTAATTTGCAGACTTGTTACGGAAAAAAAATGTTCAAGGATATACAGCACGTCATAATGAGACCGGGTACATAAATACTGTCTTTGTCAAATTATTACAGAATGTGTGAAGCAAAAATATATTTATATATACTTGAAGACCAGTAAGTTGGTTTCTTTGTCACGCCTTTCAAACATTTTTTTTTATGAGATTACTTGGGAAACGAGCACGCGAGTTACCTGGTGGTAAGTAGAGATCTGCAATACCAAAGGAATTGCAGATGCGTTGTCGAGCCTATTTAAGGAAAAGAGGAGAAAAGTAGGGTCCCCTTCCTACTTTTCTTTTTTTCTTTTTACTTAAGGAAGGAATTGGGCCTCCGGCGCTCCACACTCACCGTACGAAACGCAACAGTATACATACTCCTACTTACTATTCTGTGGGAGGTGCTGGCATGTAGATATGCCAGCGATACACTACTACTACTACTTCGAATTTCAATTTGTATGAAAGAAAGGCTATCAGTGTTTTCTCCACTGTTTTCTTTCCGGTTACAACTTTGAGACAGATTTTTTTACTGTACAATAAATATCAATTTCTTGTATATAACAGCTGTCACTGGAGGCGTAGTGAATAATACAGAAAAACATAGGAACAAAATATATATATCCAATGTACTTTATTATATATCTTTAAATTAGTCCAGTTTTGGAAGACGAAATAAGCGAGAGCCAAACCTCGAATTAACATTACAATGGATAAACTTAAGTTGTCGGATTTTACGCTTAATATTAATATTATTTAAATCTTGAATTATGACTTGTTTACTTCGGCTATTGAGTTAAGTTGGGAGCTGTAGTTGTCCTTGCGCAATGTTTCGATGGCAGAGTGACAACGAAGAAACAAACCTAATTTTCAAGCTTCTTCGCCTGTGAGAAGATTTATATACAAAATGTTCAGCTTCCATTTCGTCTTCATAAAACTTAAAAAGTAGTTGTTGCATTGACTTGAAGTTTTTTTCTATCCCGAATATCCAACAGCAACCGGAAATTCGTAGGATACTTTATTTCCTTCCTCTCATGTGTAGCGGCTGTTGTCACGAAAATTTTCCATTATATGAAAAGCGCATCGTATCGTGACGTGTAAACACAGTGACATCCACTAGTTCATGCCTTCTATCTACCGTAAGCTGGCTGAAAAACTTGGAAATAAGTAGAGATTTGATCCACGCAGGATGAAATGCCATATGTAATGATGAGAATGATAGCGCAGATGCATCGGTGTCGTTTACTGCGGCTAGTTTCTAGGGCTGCGTATTACATAATAATATATGTATATACCATCATTAAATTACCCGAACTTTTAACAGCGTCAACAAATGGTTGATAAATAATATGAAAAGCTGTTGCCGTGGTTATCACATTACAAAGTTATTAAGACAAAAGTCTTTCCAACATCCAATCTACATACCAACATTTATTAAAATTGAAACTTTAATCAAGTTTGAGATACTAATGAGAAGGTTATTTATGAGTTTTCACTAATGCGCTAACATTAGCTAATCTTGGATACTGCTACAGTAAGTACAGTTTGTTCGAAATAAGTAAGCCGATCGGAAGTTGTCTGCAAGTGGTTTAGAAGTGGTAAATTTTAATGGAAAGAGTCGGTGTTAACATAATTAGAGTCGTATATGTTTCACATTTCTAATTATTTTGTTTATTGATTTCGATATTTATGTATTAAACACACATTTAAACGATTTTATCACCGCGGTAGTTCGGAACGGCTAACTTCCGATCGGCTTACTTATCTCGAACAAACTGTATAAATGTTACTATATTAAAAGAACCATGCTCGTGCCGGCTCCACGTGTAAGCGGCGCGTGTTGGGCCACACGCGGCACTGTTTTTGTCGTAGAGCCTCAAAAAGTTCACTAGTGGGTGGGACTGCTATTGAGTTATTATAATACCAGTTTTGTTAGGAAGATTATAAAACATACTGGACTAAAAATATACTATGAATAAAAAAAAACGACGTTTAACGTAGCAACTGTTTTTATAGGGAAACGAATTTGCGGGTCATGAGATGATGAATAATGTATCCTATTGATGGATTTCTCAGAAAAAAAAAAGTTATTTCGGGTCCAAGTATTTGTGTACGTACTTATGTAAGATTTGTTTAATACGCATCTACGATATGGATAAACTAAAGCTTCACGTGTGGTGTAGCAGCGGTCAAGCTGGTCACGACCGATGCGCCGCGTTTAGGCTCGATTCTTACTCGAAGCAATTATTTATAAGATAAATAATTATTTCGGGTATATGTTGCCACTATGGGTGAACTCTGTGTTTTTTTTCCGCGACAAAGGACTTGTTCATTGCAGCGGGAGGTGTCTTTAAAAAATAAGAAAAGACAACGTTGATTCAGGTTTTGCGATTAATTATTGGGCTTATTACACAATAATTAATTACAATACTGAGTATAATCCCATATTTGATTATCGTCAACAGTTTCACGCTACAGAATGGTTAAAGATTACAATGACTGCCTTATTTATCCGCGAACAGATTTTAAAAATAATTGTAATAGAAGCCGTTATTTGTAGTTATCATTATTTCCTACTACCTACTACAAAATAAAACTACATCAACAATTTATTAACCTGTAGGTAAAGATGGATGGTATCATTCACCTGCATACCTTCCGTTCTATTAGCTAGAGGTTGCCAGAAAATCAGGCTAGCCTAGGTGTTTTACGAATGAATTTTGGAATTTGTCCGGTATCAGTGCGCATGCGCCCGGATCCGGACCCGGGTGCCATATATACGGCGTGTGAGCGCCGGCCGGGCCAGTATAGTGGTCGACACTGAGCTGACATGACGGGACATTTGATCGCGTTCGCATTAATATTGCACGGTGAGTTTACGATTACTGACGGCACAGTGATTGAACGAGAAAAGGTTTCGATGAAAAAAGTTTATTGAATTTTTTTTCAAGTGGCGTAATTTTATGTGGTGTTTTTTTTTGGAAAACTATTAAGTTTTGAATTGGTTGTTTTTTTTAGATGGAATAAATTTTAACCTACATTTACATGTACTTCAAAGGTGTTGGAAAAAATGGGGTTAAATATTTCACAATTTACAAAACTCCATAATCTTAAAAGTCGTGTTTATACTTATACTTGATTAATAATAATACTTGTATGTTACTTTCTTTTGAAAAATATTTTAAAATGTTAATTAATCTGTCCTAAAATTACTTACTTACTTTTTACGGATTTTATCGCGTTATATTTATGTTATTTATTTATTAAAAAGTAAGTTTTATTTTAATATCTAATATTCGCGTAAGTGGCAGAAACCAGTATAATATGTCATAAGTTTAAATACATGAAATAATCCGTATATAATAATCGATTGCCTCATTAGTCTAGTGGTCCCAAGCGCGACTGCTACGCTAGAGGTCCTGAGTTCGATACCCAGGTCGAAAGTGTTATTGGGTTTTTCTATGAAATTCTCAGTAGTAGCTCGGAGTCTGATTTTGTGCCCGGTTAATGGCAATAGGCTCGCCGCCTATTACATGGGACCTAAACATACCAGCGAAGTGTGGATGTACATTCGTACACCTCTGCCTAACCCTTCGGGGAATACAGGGGTGATGGTATAATAATCAACCGCTCCCTCCCGATTTGATAGGCGGCCTGAAGCCCAGTAGTGAGGAAATAAGGATAAATATTATTTAGATTAGGTAATTGAATCACTATAAATAATTAAATTTTCGTAACTCATAATTATAATTACGTCGTAATTTTATAAAAAATACATGTTAAGTACTTCATAAAATATTTTTGCGTACAAATTACAAGCGGACTATTAGTAAATAAGATTTTTCATGACATCATTGGCGTCAATTTGTCCAATCTCAATGCGCGAGCGCATGCAACAAGTACTCTGAGATAAATTATGTAGTGATAACGACCATATGTACATAACACGACAAAAAACTGTTTATATGGTTAGATATATCACAAAAAATACACTGAAATATAATTATTTTTCCGCTTTTTGTAAGAGGTTATTAAAAATTTAGCTTAATTTCTGATAGTCGCATCGCGTGGGCAGAAATTATTATAAATGAACATATATTGTTTTACAAGCACAACATATAGGTAAATATATAATATTATTTATCAAAGTCAAAGTCAAAAAATATTTCTTAAAGATAGACTACTGTGAAGAACTTTTTGAACGTCATTTTTACATTTTAGTCAGCCGATATCATTTATCGCCAATCTACCTAATCTACTCTTATCTACTGATAATAATTTAGGTTGTTTACTATCGATTCTGTTAATATGTTAAGTTTACGTACCTACCTAGTTTCTTTTTAACATTTGCAGGCCAAGTTGTAGTTAGTATTCTTGTTAACCCCTCGTTCTAAGCTATATGCTTGTGTTACGAGTAGGTTCACGTCGGTAATACAATGGGTTGGTTTCGAACCGGCAACCACAGGATCGCAAGTCATTAGGCTACCGTCGCTTCTTGAATCATATACTACTATTAAATTACTATTGTCTTATTTTTACGTATTCCTATGTTCAGCAAGTTAATAATTTTATTTGATTTGATCTATTAAAGAAGACTTTTTTTTCGTGTCATCTGTCACGGAAAAATGAAGTGTAAAATGTTTGAGATCAAGGCTTTAAACCGCAGAATAACTTTCAGCTTTGAGTTTGATCACCCCTCTTATATATATGTAATATTGTATTAATGAATGCCTTGAATAATGTTTATTATTGAGGCTTTAATATCACCGAGCTCTCCGCTAAACCCTACGGCTATTATAAACTGCTGAATTTTCTTAGAGGCTCCTTTATTTTATTTAAACTTAAGATCTCGCAGCGAGTGCACATCTAGGAATATGCACTGCGCTTGTGTATTAACGATCCGCATCCGTTTGGTAATATACTAGACTTACATTTGTAAATAAACATTAATCTTTTCTCTGCTAATCAACGTATTTGTAAATAAACATTAATCTTTTCTCTGCTAATCAACGTGACGATAACAATCTGAATATAAAACTGTCAACATTAAAACCACTCCACAAATGGTATAAGACTCGTAGCAGTCGTAGCAACTGGCTACGGCTACGGCCTACGCGCTACGACATGTCAGCGGCATACATTTGAAATCGTAGTCGCCGCGTTGATATTCGGATATTTTTTGTAAATGTATTTATAGGGTATATACACAAAGGGAATGCGAAACTGAAAGCAGGTTAAATTAAATACTTCAAGCCAATGTAAAATGTTCGTCTACTTTTAAATTTCCGATGAAATAATATGAAATATTTTTTTTTTAATGTAATGAAATTTATTTTAGCCAAAATAAATCATAATGTATGATGCAAACTTACAAACTAAGGCTATAAAAGCAGCATGTTTCAATTGCCTCTGACTCTCAAACTATATATATTCCTGTGTTTTGAGTCATCAGTGGTTCTTGCTCTGACTACGATATATAACACTTGAAATCGTTATAAACAGTGACAATTGACAGGTAAACTTATACGTGCAATGTTTTATACTTTGTCCATTATGTAAACCGTTTTTTGACAGATGCCTTAGACTGCCTTAGAACGTAGCTGTTCCAGATTACGTAAAAGTTAACTTTGAAATGCGTAACAAAATAAATGTATTATCTACCTTATGTAATTCAATTATCTAAATTGTGATTCCTTGCAGACATTATAATACCAATAATGTAACGGATTTTCAAAAAAAAAAGATTATTGTTAAGCGTATTAAATTTAGTTACATTCTACCACATTCTACCGTGTCTAGTGATGCAATCGAATGTATTCGCTTCAATCATTTTGAACAACGACATTAGATCAGAATCGGATAATGACATCCACTCTAATATCAATAAAATATAAATTAAACAATCTTTTTGAAAAGAAATGTATGGAAAATGAATATTATACAAAAATATATACAATCAGATGAATATTATACATATTTATTTATTATTGGTCGTCGTTGCACCATTTTCGATTCGATAACCTAACAATCGATAATCACTACTACACAGTAATCAAAATGTCAATAATCGGGTCGATAATCACATTGTTACGTTCCTGCAATCACTAGTTCCATCTGTCAAAAAACGGTTCTCATAATGGACAAAGTATAAATGTTAGTTGTGTGTACGTGTTAAAGTTTGGGTGTTGTCTGTGTTGTTGATGTGTATTTGTGTAATTCGTAGATGAAAAAAACCTATTTTCATACAAAATTAATAATTTGTCGCGTTTTCATGGGAAGATTTTTTATTACCTAGTGTAACAAACCTTTTTTATAAACAATATAATCTTATTCATCGACAACCATCGCCATCTATCAAGCAATAGATGTAGTAAGTTAGTACCGCACTCCGGCGCTAGATGGCGTTGTGCGAGTGACGTCATTTTCTGAATGGCGGTGTTAAGATTCTCCGTGGTTTAATGACCTGCGCTAGTATATTGTAATTCTTCAGAACTATTTCTCGGTGCATCAGTGGATCGCATCCTAATTGTGAACGGTCACACAGAACACTTAGAGATTTCTAGTTTACGCTGGTAATTCTTGAGAACTATATCTCGGTGCATCAGTGGATCGCATCCTAATTGTGAACGGTCGCATTGCACACTTAGAGATATCTAGTTTGCGCTAAACCTAGACTATAATACCGGTATTCCAGTTTTTTAGTTCTTTTTGGATAGAGGACTAGCATCTCCCGCCTTCGTCCTCGCTGGGAAAAGGTGGTGTGGATTCGTCCTATTTTATATATATTGTACCCGGCAACTTGTAAATAAAAACAAGTAAACCTAGTACCTGGATTTCATTGCGTCGGCACCGGGTCCACATCCACCACTCCTACAATCTGGCGACCAACAGTGGGCCCGAAATCAAGCCGAAATTCATCACGCGTTCCGGCCGAATTACGCCGACAACTGTAAAAAGGAGGAAAGCAGAGATGTCCGTCAACTTGTCCGACGCTCAGTTCCAGGCCCTGCTGGCGAAGATCTCACTTCCCAGACGTAGATCTTTTACTACGTGTACTACCCAATATGACGGGATCAGAGACTCTGAAGTCCTGGAAGCATTTCTCGCAGCAGTTTCGATTTTCAAGTACATTGAAAATATCACGGATGCTGAAGCCCTTACCGGTATCTCATTCCTACTAAAAGGTGAAGCTGCAATATGGTGGCAAGGCATTAAGAAGCATGTTTCTACATGGGAAAATTTCAAGGAGCGGTTACGCTGCGCTTTTGCTCCCAAGAAGACTGATGTTTCCGACTATCGATTGATTCCGCTAAGATACCCAAAACTGTTTTCCATGGGTTCCATGGTTCAACATCAACACTTGTTTTAAGACAAGCAGAAGAAACCAAGCCCTTCATCATAAAGACTGACAACAGTAATTACTCCCTCGGAGCAGCTCTAGTCCAGGGGGAGAAAGAACATGAACACCCCGTTGAATATACGAGTAGATCACTTACAGCAGCTGAAAGAAACTATTCAACAACCGAGCAAGAAGCACTAGCTGTAGTATGGGCACTAGATAAATTTCGAGTTATAGATCACCAAGCACTAAAGTTGCTTATGAGTTTAAAGTCACCCTCAGACTGTTTATTTAAATGGACTCGTCTCGTGTGGATTCGTCCTATTTTATATATATTGTACCCGGCAACTTGTAAATAAATCCAAGTTAACCTGGCAACTGGGTTTTATTGCGTCGGCACCGAGTCAGCAGCATCACCTCCTACACTAGCTAAGTTTCAATTACTTAGTCTTTATTTTAAACGACGTTGAAGACGATTTCACAGAATAAATAATAATCCAGATTTCTGAATATAAAACAGCTTCGCTTACAGAAACGTATTTTAGACGGCAATTATAGTAATGTCATATCTAAATATACTAAATAACTCAAAGGTGACTGACTGACTGACTGACATAGTGATCTATCAACGCACAGCCCAAACCACTGGACGGATCGGGCTGAAATTTGGCATGTAGGTAGATGTTATGACGTAGGCATCCGCTAAGAAAGGATTTTGATTAATTCTACCCCCAAGGGGATAAAATAGGGGATGAAAGTTTGTATGAGAAAACACGCGGGCGAAGCCGTGGGCGGAAAGCTAGTGTACCAATATTATGTAAATCATATTGAAAAAAAAACCATAATAAAATATGCTATGCGTGAAACAGTTTCGGCACTCAGTGCCTTTAATTTGTTTGGATCGTTGTTTTCGCCTAAATGGGTTCATTAATGACGGAGTTCTGAGGTAACAAACACAAAAAACATTTAACTAGTACTTATTAATATTTTATTTTATACAATGGTGTCTACATTTCTGGTTTTGAATTCTGCTGTCGCAGGTCTGCTGGAAGAGATTTTTTTAAAAATAAGCTGTACCTTTGTACTTCATAATCCTGATTTTTTTTCTGTTGTGTGCATAAATATATAAAGAAATAAAAATACAACCGAATTGAGAACCTCCGCTTTTTTTTGCAGTCGATTTAAAAGTACGTAATTATGTTTAACGCTTTTTCATATCTCAACATATAATAAAATTGTAACAGGCCGATGTCTGTACATTGAAGGTATTTAAGAAAAAATAACACGGGGGCCATTATTAGAGCAAGAGAAGCCATATATAATAAAACATAACTGTCACAATAATGAGTATTTATATATACATTATTGTCTGAATATGTTAGGTGTCGACAAGAATTAGGTTACACAAATTTTAAAACGGAATCCTAATTATAACTTGCATCTCCATGCGAGCGTAATGCGGACGCAGTGACAATAGACTATTAATTTTAATAACGCAGTTAGAGGATTTAAATCATGGATGCTTACAAAGTGTCCTTCACATAATTACACTTTAAAAGACCAATAAACTTAGGAAATACGTTTTTATAGCTTTCAATGAAGCAATAACTATTGCTTCTTTGCGTCAGTACCGAAGAATGTACTAAGTAATGATAAATCTGAATCAGTTCTAAAAATAAACAAGACACATTTTATTTTTCACCGATTAATGTTAACACTTGTAGATATGTCCTTACTGCAGCTGTGCACACAGCTCACGACATTAAGCTGTACAGTTTGCTGTTTGGACAACCCGAATTCCGTCGCAATAGCGGTATTTTTACCCGACTGCAAGGAAAAGATTATGCTTTTCGCGTGTATCTTGTATTTTTCTATGGACCTATGTTATGTTATGTATGAGAGTAATATTTTTAATTACCTCATAAGTATCGTCCAAACAGCTGAACGGATTTGTACAATTAAGATGTCGTTAGATTCGTCTTGGCAACCTAAATGTTCTGGCGACTGTGAGACGCTATAGTTTATCTTAAAAAAAAACAAATTGAAATACTACAAAGGTCTCTGCGTAAAAATTCACATTAATTGTAAATACAGTCACAATTTTTTTTAATACTAACAAAAACGTATATTATAATGCGGAATTCTAATGCGCATTAGAATTGATTGTTTTGTTTTTTGTGTATCGATCATGAAGTTATTTCAATGTTGTAATTATTCAATGTTATTTTGTTACGCTTCTAGACTGAACTTGTTTTTTTCTTTCCTGTTTTAATTTAAAGCTTTTTACGCAGTCGGGTTTTTTGATTTGTAGCTATATATAATATCTTTGGTAAAATAAAATGCAGATATGATTTTAGTTTAGGTCAGAGCTATTGTCGGGTTAGCAAGAAATGCACTGCAATCGATCATAAACAAACGATGGAACACCATGTGGCATTGTCGGTATCAACATAACCCTTCCTTTCCCAGGCAGCACAATCCTTTATAATTATTCCACCCACTATTCACTGCAGCTCAACAGGTGTCGACAAAATTTCAAAAAATACTAAGCCATTAAAACACTATATCAAAAATATAGTTTCCTATCCTGAGTTCAAATTTTTTTTAATGTTTCTATTATTGAAATTCTGAGAAATAAAATCAAAATCAAAAACATGTGCTAACGTCACTTATCTTTTCCAAGGGGTAAAACTTTGAAAACACTAAACTGTGGTTAAAAATAACGTGATAGGAATGATACATCGAATGACAATGTCAAATACGAAACTCAGACACGATGCGTGCGTGATAGAATTTAGAAATCCGTGCATAGCAAGACGCGACGATGTCAAAGCAACGGTGTCACCATGTCAGCCATCAAAAGTACACGTGTATGTGGATGAGGCAGAGTACACGAGTACACGCGCTGTATTAGTGGTCAAGGTCCTGCGCCCAACGCGCCGCCGTTTACGACCGACAAAAACCTGACGCCACCGACAGTTCCGCCAAGTGATTACGTATGTATTTAAGGAGTCTTTGGGATATAGAGATAACCACGCACCGGAAAAGGATGTATATAAAATAATACTTGTTTCAAAATTCATTAGCATTCCTTCACCGAGTGAGTCTTATAGGAAAAGTAAAGTTAGTATATTATTTCTTTAATATGACTTAATGAATAAGTTTGAATTGAATTGGGGTTCTCCTAGTCCATGTCATCATGGAGCAATAGGCTAGGTAGTTAATTAATTTGCAATCTACGTGTTTGTGTGAATTACCAACCGATGTTAAATCTCCTTTCAGTAAAACTCCCATTCCACGTAATTTGTGGTGACATGATTATTTTGCGCTTGTCACACAGTCACTTTGAAGTGTTAAGAGTATTCTGTTCATCTTCTGTCGTATCGCTACACAATAACAGTTTGTACCGTGGAAACTGCACATGTCACACACATCAGTGGTGTATGTAACAGACTAAATTCAGTCCTGGGTAAATTCTTTCACCTTAGCAATTTCGTGAACAGAAAGGTGTTGTATGTATTGTATTATGCACTGGCCGACTCATTAATCAACTATGGGTTAAGCAGTTATGGCCTAACGTTCAAAACTCAAATGGATCGTATAGAACAATTACAGATTAGACTGCTCAAGTATCTAGTAAGCAAAAAAGTAAAAGTACAATGTAAGCCTAGTTATGAGCAATTATTTAATATAATATGTAAAATACTACCTGTGCATGCAAAAGTAGAATACCTTATTGCACTAGCACAATATAAAATAAATAAAGATATACAAGGAACCTATAACTCATAAGTATCGTACCAGGCAGGTTGAGAAGGGTAAATATGTGACATCGCTTGTTAGAAATTATTATGGTAAAACAACTAGGCAATACTTAACTCCGCTAATATATAGTAAAATAGACTTCCTAAGAGATGCATCCAAAGATATAAGCACTGTAACATTAAAGAAATGACTGAAAAATATACTCTTATGTAATGTATGATAAAATATAACATGGTATATATTATAATATGGTATTGTTACCTATTTTGTATAAGTGTGTAGTGTATTTAAAAAAAAAGAGCGTCACTATCGCCAACAAACTGTTGCACAGTTTGGCGATGCTTAGTGTAAGTTTAAAATGCATGTATTTTTTTATGAATAAACTATTAAAAAACAAAATGGCCAGTCAGCGGGTTGATAGAGCGAATGGCTCCTGTATTCAATATAATATATATATATTTTTTTTTATTCATGATAGGCGTACGCTTGACCGCCAGTTCGCCTGATGTTAAGCGATACTGCGATCTTCGATGGTGCGCGCTTGCCTAGGAGAAACCGATTCACTCGGTGATTTAAAGACCCTCAGATTATAGCTATATTCAGTTCAGCAATCGCAGTTCTCAGCTGGTCACTGGCTTCTTTATATTTACGTCACAAAACCCAGTGTTGTTTTCCGCATCGTTTACCAAAATAGGATGAAATCACAATTTTAACCAGTTTTGTAGAAGGTCTTTTATTAAATGTCGTTTAGTTGAGGTCGTTTAATATAAGATACACTTATATGGCTATATGGATCAAACCGGTGCATCATTAAAAGATGTGATACCGACGCGACGGTTGATTTTTTTGTAGGTTTTATCTGGATTTGTTGTTACACGTGTCTGCGGTCGGATTTTTCTTTAATAGGATTTATACCTTGCCTCATAAGTTTAGTAGTCGTAAAAGCAACTGCTACGCTGGACGCTGGGTTCGATTCTCAGGTCGAGCCACTATATTCTATTGTATTCTGTTGAGTTCTATTGAGGTTTTATATGAAATTCTCAGTAGCCGCTCGGAGTTTTCGAGTGGTTTTGTGTCCGGTTAATGTGATAAGGCTTCCTCCTTATTACATGGGACCTGTAACTGAGCTAAACAACTGATTTGGGAACGTACAACTTGACTATATTTTTACTTATTAAAGTTAATTATATAATCAGTCAGGTTTGATGAAAAAATATTTCTATTTCGATTAAGTATAGGGTATTTTCCTAATATTGCAGCATGTACGACGCAAGCGTGGCCTCGGGCGCCGTGCAAAGTGCGCGCGCTCACCGACGCCGGCTTCGTGTGTGGCGCCACGGGCCTGACGGACGACGGGGCTACTTACGCTAGCTTCCGAGGAGTGCCGTACGCTAAGCAGCCCGTAGGGGAGCTCAGGTTTAAGGTGAATATATAAAACTATGGGAGAATATAGCTGTAGACACACTGACTCGTTATAGAAATTGAATTTTCATAAAACAGTTTGTTCTTTTTAAGGAGCTTGAACGGCTTAAACCTTGGACCGGCGACCGTGACGCGACAAAAGAAGGACCAGTATGCTTCCAAACGGACGTGTTGTACGACAAGTTGATGCAGCCGCAGGGCATGAGCGAGTCTTGCATCCACGCCAATATCCACGTCCCCATAGACGCTCTCCCGACCGTTGGGCGAAGACTGGCCAGGGAGCTGGAACCTCCTTACCCCGAGGAAGCTGTCTCGTCCGGCCTACCGATCCTGGTGTTCATACATGGCGGTGGATTTGCTTATGGATCTGGAGATGCTGATGTACATGGCCCGGAATATCTAGTTAGCAAGAACGTTATTGTCATCACTTTTAACTATAGGTAAATGTCTTTTTATATAGTGCATGCTAAGTAATGCCTTATATTTTCCTAGACAGTGTTCGGAAGATTGTTTTGGAGTCGGTAAGACCTCGCCTCTCCTGGCGATGACATGACTTTCATTTCCCACACCATATAGGGTTAACATCGGATAAAAAGTGCATTTGGTTAGGTACTTAACTAAAGGTAAACAAATCATAAAAAAGGTTCCTTTATAGGGTCATTTTTCTTTTCGAAATAAAACATCACCAAAATAAATTATTCAATAACTCAAAATCACATTCTCCTTTTATACTAGCATATCTTACTACTTTGCTTAATATTAAATAGTTACTATTATTCTTAAGCTTGCAAACAATTAATTAAATCAAAATTTATAATTATGTCAAAAAGTATTGCAATGTGCCTACTAAAACGAATCTAAAAATACAGATATTCAAAACATTTTTCTGCGTAGTAGACTTTAGATAACTCGAAAAAATTGAGAAGTAGTACTGCGAGGAAGCGGAGCGAAATAATTAACCGATATTATACTTAGTCAGGTAACCAGACGCCATACGTAACAGTTTGTATTTACTTTACTTTCGTTCGTTTTTGTGTTTCTTTTGCCGCAAATGGTGTTAGATAGTTATTGTTCTATTTGTTCGTTGGTTTTATTGATTGTTGGTTGTGTTGTTATTAATTTCACTCCCAATTCATATGATACCATTGTAATAAAAGGTTGAACAGCTCTGAACGCCGCCATTTTTATTGTTTACCTTTAGTTAAGTACCTAACCAAATGGAGTATAGTAGAAAAATTCTAGAAAATTTCTAAAGTAGAGTTTATAAACACACGGGTCCCGAATATTCACGTCAACCGAATTGAAAAATATTATATATAGACACAAAATCTTGTTCTTTATTTCTGTTACATATATATATCAGACAACCGTTTATTGTAACAACATTAGCACTTCATGTTTTTTCTTCTCCGTGTTTCGGATGTATTAATTTCTGCTAGATATCCGCAAGAGGATTTACGTTGAAAGCTGTTAATAAATTATGTTAATTTACTACATGAGCACTGAATGGACGAAATACTCGGTAGTAACATGCGAATTTTTCGTAAATTCTGCCTCGTCACAAAAGTGTTTTTTTTGCGTGAGATATACGGCGCAGCCGGCGACACATTTACGAGTATAGTCAGAGTTGCCATTTAAAACTTTATCGTATTTAAGGCATTCCATTCCATTCAATAAAATAATAGTTAGTCAAATAATTCTGCTTATAAGATTTACTTTATCATATCCATTATCTTCTTAATACCTAAATTCTGTATACTAATGAAGGTGTTATAAATATTCCAGGTTGAATGTCTTCGGCTTCCTGTCTCTGAACACGACTAAGATTCCCGGCAACGCTGGTCTCCGAGACCAGGTGACGCTGCTGCAGTGGGTGCAGAGAAACGCAAAGGCTTTCGGCGGAGATCCCAATGAAGTCACACTGGCGGGGCAAAGCGCCGGCGCTGTCGCAGCGCATTTGCTTTCGCTATCGAAAGCTGCTGAAGGTTTATTCAAAAGGTTTGTTTCATTTGTAACAAAAGCACCATTATGTGCAAATTAATTGTCTTATAATAATACTTTATTAAATTAAGAAAATTACATAGTATTTAAGGCACATATTTAAAAGGAACTTGTATTTTTGACAGTTTCTTTTACAAAAACGTCGAAGTCGAACGGGGCACATCAAATACATTAATAACAACTGCAGTATTTTTGCGTTGGTTTCAAAGATATCTACGCCTGCCTATGCCAATAAAAGCTGCGGTAGCCTAATGGCTAGAGCGTCGGACTTACGATCATGTGGTTGCCGGTTCGAAACTCACCCATTGCACTACCGACCTGAACCCTCTCCCCTCCCCCCTGAACTCGTAATACAAGCATTTAGCTTAGTACGAGGGGTTAACAAGATTACTAGTAATGTGCGACCCACATTGCTAGTAAGCTTTCAAAAAAAATAAAAAAAATGTTTTAACTAAGTTTTAAAAATAAATGAATCGCCGGTGATTACGAATCATTGCAAGTTATTTAATTATTTATGTTCTCTAATTTCAGAGTCATACTGATGAGTGGAACAGCGACAAGCAGTTTCTTCAGCCCCTCACCAGGCTTCGCCCAGTACTTATCGAAGCAGTTGCTAACCATACTGGGCATCACGTCCACGGACCCCGATAACATACATCGCCAGCTTATCAATCTACCTCCTGAGAAACTAAACGAGGCCAACCAAATCCTCCTTGAAAACATAGGCTTAACCACCTTCGTGCCTACCGTGGAGTCCCCGCTGCCTGGAGTCACGCCAATTATTGAGGATAACCCAGAAGTCTTAATTGCAAATGGACGTGGCAAAGACATACCTCTTTTAACTGGCTACACGAGCTCTGAATGTGAGACTTTCCGCCGCCGACTAGAAAAGTTTGACTTAGTTAAGAAGATCAAAGACAATCCTACTTTAATTGTACCACCAAAAATTATATTCTCAACACCTTCAAACATGCTGTTAGACGTGACGAAGCAGATTGATAGAACGTACTACAACAGTACTATAAATATGGATAACTTCATAAAGTCATGCTCTGATGGTTTTTACGAGTACCCTGCATTGAAGTTAGTGGAAGAACGAGCAGCATCTGGTGGAGCTCCTGTGTACCTGTACCGGTTCGCGTATGAAAGTCCGAGGAGCATCATCAAGGAGGTGACGCAGCAGAACTTTAAAGGAGCCGGCCATATTGAGGACCTCACTTACGTGTTCAAGGTGAATTCTCTGGTGGGTGCTCCACATTCAGTGAATGATGTCAGCATGAAGAATTTGATGACGGACTTCTTTGTTGACTTTATGACTTGCAGGTAATTATCGAAAGTTTGTAATTTATAAAGATTGAGAAATGCATTATTAACGTTAGTTTTAGGTCGTTTGAACTGTTGTCTGTGCGTCTTTATACCTGTAAACCTAAGTGTGATCTCAACTTTACATTAAAAGTTCTGCTAGTTATTAGTCGATTCTTGGTAATTTTGTTGCTATTGTACAAAGCTGTACATTTTTCATGTTAATAATAAATACTTGTGTTGTTGTTATATAGAATAGTAAACGGGAAGATCCCTTACCAAAATTGTGAATAACAAATAATAATTAAGTACATTTATATTTTTTGCAGTAAGCCTATCTGCGACGATATAAATTCCAAATGGTCAGCGGAGGACCGACAATTCGAAGACATAAACACTCCCACGATGTACCAGCTAGAGAAGTTCTCCCCAAGGCAAGAGGCGATAATACAATTCTTCGACAGTTTATCCAACAACAACTTACTAAAATAAAAGACTGAAGCCAACGAGGCTGGATATCACACATGGAGCATTGTCCGACTCAAAGGACCATAATATTTACGTGTTTTTAAGCGCGATATTAATAAGTTTATGTGAGAGGTGATCAATGAATGTCAGCGTTGTTTTCATAACTTATTTAGTATAAGTTCGTTGTTACAAGTCTAGTCGGAAACTGATGTAACTTCTTGCCAACTTCGGGCCAATTAGTGTATAGAAATCGTTATTGTAAGTTTAAAACTTATCTTGAGCTCTAGCAGTGGTTTATATGTCAACAATCTTTTTCTTAACAAACGAAATAAGTAACGTAGGAATGTAATTATAAGTGTTTATGTATTTGTTTGAAAGTTTGACTCATTATTTTGATTACTACGTTTTATTACTGGAGACAAAAAAGATTGTTGAAATGTGAAGCCTTATATTATAAGAAATATCTATTTTTTATGTAGTTGTATTCTGATAGACTTTGGAGCACATAAATGAGTAGTTGCGTTCTTTTAATGACAAATAAAATGTTATTTTAGAACTATTAACTATTAGAAACAGCTAGATTTTTCTTAGGCCTAGTCTCGTTTTATGGGCAAACTCTAAAAAACTTGGCGCTAGTTTAAGGTCTACTATAGATTTAGTGACATATACTAAAAACAACGTTTGAGTTCCAGCTGAGCCCATATATATAAATTACACAATTTAAATCCGCCCAATTTTTTTATCTACTTTTTAGTTATGCTTAAGTCATTTTATGTAGTAAATAAATAATCTTAAAACATAAATTTTAATACAGTAAACTCATATAATTATATAATAGATTTAATATGGTAATATGATAAATCAAAACTTCGTTTAGGAGAAATAGTTATGTCATAATAAAAAAAGTTACGAACAGACTAAGAAAATATATATTGTTCTATACAGCGGCGCCTTTTACTAGAATAGCAGTGTAGCTAACGTGTAGCACGAGTGAATAATGCATTTATTGCTATGTTAAAATACACTTTTGTATATCACGTTATCGACGATATAACGACATATTATTGTTGGTAAGTGATAAAGAAGCTTGTTCGCCTGCAAGATGTATAATGAGAGATGACAAGTGTTGTATTCCTTGCATGTGTACCGTTCACGCCGAGTAAAATGGAGTTATATTGAAAACTTTTGAGCAGTAGCTCTATGTAGTAATCACAATATCAATCGAATATAGACAATAGAAATCGTACTTATTTACATCTGTCACCGTTATACATAAAGAAACACATTCCAATACCAATGTAATTACATTACAACTATATTTAAGTCACTAAATATTTATTAATTATTTTAACAAAGTTTCTATGATAAAAAGAACAGTAATGAGACCGATGTTTATATTTTTTGTTGCGTGATCCAGGAATGGCGGCACGTAACCCAGCGACTGATGGAACGTATTATTATTTAAGTCGATTACAATTAAGTTCACAATGAGTTTGTAAATATTTAACTTTCTAATGTAATTTTAGCATTCCCGCACAATGAATGCGCCGAGTACAATGATAGAGTCGTGTGCGTCAGAATGAGTGTAACAAATAAAATAATTGTGATGAACGGATGGATATTGTATTTTTATTTCAATAGACTGCTGTTACATGTTAATTTTGGGCTTTTAAAGGTTTCTACTCAATATAGTAGAGTTTTGATATTGATGAATTTCGTAAATATTTTAAAAAAATATTGCGACTTAGGTACGGAGTTTTGTTTCCTAATATACACTCTGGTCTAAACGAGAATTTGTAGGCCTGCTATATTATTGAGATGAACAAAGGAAGAATCATATTTTTTTTATAAGATACTTCGAGTGAAACACAACCTCTTCACTTAAAAAAAAATAGCTATTAAAGTGTCTTCAGCAGTTTGGTTATGAGAAAACTGAAAAGCTTCTCACGCTTATACACACAATTACACGCACACACGTATACCGAAACTACGCGTTGCCTTGTCAGTCGAGCTTTCGATAGGTCGATAGCTCGACTAACAAGATAAGGTGTAGTTTCGGTATTGTTATATAGTGTAAAATTGTGTTTGTAAACGGCATGGCGTAGTTTTAGCCGGCCTCACTTCTTTGTTCGTAAAGTTACATCTTAACTTTTTATTTGATCTGAGTAATCAGCGCCTAACTTGCAGCGCAGTTACGAAGTTTGCTAATCTGAATACCCACCGATTTGCGCCTGACAGAATGGCTGACTGTGAGTGCTGTGAGTCGTGAGTCGTTTCGTGAGTCGTTTAGGGTAAAAATATGGTCCTAAGACCTGAATAGACGCAAGAAATATGGTCCCAATGAGTGAGAACCCTAAACAATATCGACGGCGCGCATAAACAGAGATCTGTATTGTGTATAACATTATAAACCTTAACCTGTGATACCACAATATTGTAAACATATCATATTTCTTTTCATTAATAGAAAAAAAAATATAGACCATACTTAAAAATTATATCAATACCTTTTTATAAAAAAAAAATATACTATTAAAATAAAACTAAGTTCATGAAAATTGGTGGAAACAAAATGTTGACATACGACCTGATGGTGTTATTACAAATGGTGATTGTGACGCGGCAGGACGTCATCAGCATCGCCCAGGGAATGCTGCGGGGGCTGGCCAGGGATGGATACGTGTCCTATACTGGTATACCTTATGCCAATATTACAGAACCCCAGGGAAGGTTTAAGGTAAGATAAATTTTATATTTCACAGTTGAATAGGCAAAAAGAATGAAGTTACATACCATCATTCCTGTACTCCCTGAAGGATTAGGCAGGGGTGTACTAATATAAATCCACAATTCCCCGGTATGTTTAGGTCCCATGTTTTAGGAGGCGCGCCAAAGAGTAAATTAAATTCTAAATTTGCAAATTATAGAAAGCTCTTTCACTTTCAATCGTGGGGGGTCATATCAGTAAATAAGCAGGGATGGTTGGTTAGTTTCCACGCTCTATATAGTGTGGGGTTTTAACAACTTTACTCATAAAGTAAGCTATACGAGTAGAGAGACCGTACGGGCCCCTCCAGACTAAATCCTTCAAAAATCTAAATAGATAATGACTTGATAGGTATCTTATAGATTATAGTACATCTTATAGATAAATGCTTGTCTTATAGATTTATGTACTGCGAACAAAAAAACATTTTGAGTAATGAACTCGAAACACTTTCTTCTTTCTCTATTTTCAGAGAGCTGGTCTTGCTCCTTTCTGGTCTAACATTAGAGACTCCAGAACAATGACCTGTTCACCCATCTCTGAAGCTGAGGAGTGTCTGCAACTAGACGTGCACACTCCAACTGCAGTTGGCACCAATTGGCCTGTGTTGGTGTGGGTGACCGGAGGCAGCGGTCTTTACAACCCTGGCAGACTAGTGCAGGAGGGAATCATTGTAGTTGTTGTGCATCATAGGTAATGTGCCAGACTGAAGGTTTGGCGAAATCTTTATTAATATTTTAAGCCTGTATTTTAGGTGTTTCTACGGCGTTTACTACGGAGGCTTTGAGTATTCATCGTTTGAAACTCTTTCCATTTGCAGAGTCGAATCAGTTCTAAACTACTAACTTAAAGAGGAACCATTTTTTATCACTTTCTCATTACTTCCTTAACTTTTACAGACTGGGCCCTTTAGGGTTTCTATGTATGGGCGTTGAGAAAATACCTGGAAACGCCGGCGTTAAGGATGTAGTTCTAGCGTTGCGTTGGGTGCGCGACAACATTGTGGCTTTTAAAGGCAATCCCGCCAAGGTCGTGGTCGCTGGCCAGAGCTTCGGTGCAGCCATGGTCGAGGCTGTCATCTTATCTTCTATGGCCAATGGTCTCTACCACGGAGCTATACTGCAGAGTGGGAGTGCTCTTTGTCCTTGGGCTTTTAATTACGACGCCGAAGAACGAGCCAAAAATCTGGGTAGCGAAACTGTAGTAGCCGAGGAACATGTCAAATCCTTGCTTGAGTCTAAAATAGAGGATTTAGTGGCCAATGCAAACAAACTTAACGTACCATATTTCCCTTTCGCGATGTGTGCCGAAAATCCTTCGAAGAAGGAAGAAAGACTGTTATATGAAGCACCATACGACTTATTATCGAGTAACAAGAGTTACTCGGTGCCTATGATGATTGGGTTCACCAATAATGAAGCTTATGTGTTCGTGTCTATTTTGAAAGAAGCAAATGTCCTGAAGCGGCTATCCAGGGGTGCCAGCTTTTTGTTACCCGATGACTTAAAATTCTTGAACGAGAGGGAAAGAAGACAGGTTGGTCAGCAGATAGAAGATATGTACTTTAAGAATAATGTTACCATGGCCTCAGTGTTAGTATATCACAGGTAATTGAAAAATATACAAACAATTCTGATTCATTCATTCAAATATGCCTGTATTCCCCGAAGGGTTAGGCAGAGGTGTACTAATGTACACCCACATTTCGCCGGTATGTTTAGGTCCCATGTAATAGGTAGGCCCCTAAAACTAGGTAGGTAAGGTATATAAATAAATAAATAAAACAAATCAAAGGACAAGGCCGCAGGATGACGGCAATGTAGTTAGTTCTTTTTATGATATTAATTCATATTACAACCTCATTTTATTGCTTTGGCTGTCTTTATTGCTCTCGGCTAAAACAGAGAATACTGCATCCCAGCGGTGGTTTGCACCATTACCTTCAAGCTTTACGTATTGCCTTCAAGATTTACGAAGACCGCATAATTGTACGAGTTGCGAGTACAATTTTTATTACCTTTACAGTAAGTAATAGTCAATTTGTGATCCTTGCTACGTAGAAATACGTAAAAAATATTTATGTCATCCACAGGGATGCCTATTTCTCCAGCCACATCCACCGCAGCGTCCGTCTTCACTCATCTTCAGCGCCTGTTTTTTACTACCAGTTCTCCTACTCCAGTGATATTGGGGTGCGGTCAGAGCCTGGGGTGCAAAAGACCGGTGCTGCACATTCCGATGAACTGGCCTTCTTGTTTAATGAGGAAATTCTTGAAGGAGAGGAGGGCGGTGTACAGCGTCGTTTGGTCAAGCTTTGGACGAATTTTGTTAAGTTCTTGTAAGTTGGTAGAATATAACTAGGACGAGTAGTGTTCTACTCTGTGACCGGCTCAGAATAGCTCTCTAGACAAGTGCGTGCGCCGATCGAAATCATGACCAGTAGAGCAGAAGCCCCTTATTATAAAGAGTGGAAGGGACATCGACGCACAACCGCTTACCATGAATTCAATTCATGATTCTGGAACCTTATGTTTCTGCTTTTATATTTTTCGTCGTTTATTAAAAAAGGATTCTGCTTTTACATACAAAAGTGCAATCCCACACGGTCGAAGTTTTTTAACTAACGATCGAAATAACAAGTAACGGTAAATTTTAAAGGCGTCCAGAATCATATACAGAATTCATAGGAAGCGGTTGTGCGACGATGTCTTTTGATTGTTGATTTTAGTATGTGTATGTAATTTTAATTAACTTTTTTCCGTCTAGAAACCCGTCTCATCAGAGCGAGGTGACCTGGGAGCTGACGCGACCCGACACCTTCCGACTCCTGGACATCGACAACGAGATGAGGATGACCGAGTATCCGTATTTGAGGACATCGCGCATGTGGGATGACATCTACGACAAATACTACTACAGGCGACACCGCATCGCTAACTGATACACAATACATCATTATTCTAATTAAGTGTGTTTTCCTTATCCCTTGCATCGAACTTCGGAAAGAGACAACTCCAACACTTCTTAGAAGGATGGAACTAAATTCGCCTTAATCATCCACGATGTCCTTTTAATTTCAGAGGAATTGTCGTAATTATGGACCATAACTTCTGTGATGCGCGAGACAGTCCTCATCAAAAAGAAAAAGTATTATACACCAGGCTCGCCCGCTGATCTTTATTATGAGGACAATGAATACGAAAAAATAAGTGCGGGTAGAGAGGGGCAGAGTCGCCGTTCCGTACGTAATGGGACAATATACCTTGTTAAAGTGAGGTACCGTAGGTGTGCGTAAAATAAAATATCTCTTATAGTTCAGTATTTGGCAGCCACAACCTCGTCCTCCTCGAACGAGGTATATCGTTCTTCCACCCAAACGGAGGATAGGCGGATGATGATGTAAAGTTTCCTGCAAAATTCTGATGTAATTCTATTGTTGTCACTACAGTAGAACTATTTGTCGTTATGAGGCTGGCATTCTGGGCAGTTAGTTCCACTATCTAGGTACCTGTTGACCTGGCATTATAGAACAGTTAAACTACCCTACTCCGTCGTGATGTGCCAAGGTGCGTTATTTACTTAGTACGAAAATTATCTTGTTACGTGTTACGGGAGTACAAGTAGCGCCAGCATTGGACCGAGACCACACGCTATATCAATTACGAATTCATTTATCTGTTAAAACTTGGTACTTGTAATTTCTAACGTAGGTTGCACACTAACGCTGCAAACTACAACTACGAATTACATTCATTTAATTTATTTCCGACTTTCCTTTTTGTCTTTTCTGCATATCACATTTCCCACTTGTTTCTCTGCTATATTTATCAGCCTAAGGCTTGACCGTATAACCTATATTTTTTATATCTGTGGATGCGTTTACAAACACTTTTCAAAAGGCACACAAACTCAGACCCGGAAAATGTATTTGTTTGGTCCGCAGGTTCGAACTCGCGAACAGTGAAATAGCAACTGATTGCTTAGACGCTCCAAGTGTCTAAAATCTACGTTTTGACAAAGAAGGCCGATGATCCGGCTTTATCCGACGCCATCGCTCGATATAGCACCACCGCAAGTCCGTTCGAAACCTTAAGCAACAAAAAGTATTTATATGCCTTACAATAATTAAATATTGTAGTATATCTATGGTAATTGAACAAAATGATAAGGAGCAACAATTTGTTGGGTTTACTAGTGTGTTTTTTATGTTTTGGTAAGTGTGATTTGAATTGACGTAAGCGTTACGTATATTATAAACCTTTTTGAGGGTTAAATATGTGAGTGATGACGGTGACTGAAGCTAACTGACCTGAAACCACGTCAATGGAATTTTATACGTGTAATTATTTCCGATAAGAGAGCATAGCAGAGAGATACATAATGTACGTTTGTAAATAATATTTCCAGCTGTTGCCACAGCATCAACTAGCGACTTTCGATGCAACGTGCGCGTGCGCATGGAATCTGGATGGGTATGTGGACTGCGCAGGCGTGCCGAATACAATGTCGAGTACGCGAGCTTCAGGGGTATTCCGTACGGAAAACAACCACTAGGAGAGTTGCGCTTCAAGGTAAGTTTACTTGAAATACTTGTACCTATCTTCATATAATTTGCTATAAGTTATCATGCCCATTTTTCCCTATACATGGTAGGCCTGGTAAGGGTTCCATCTACACAAAATATAAAGTGTAAATGCTACGTTTTTGTTGATTGAACTTAACCAAAGAAGAATTATGCTTCTATCATTACAGGAGCTACAGCCTGTCAGACCATGGCCCCACCACCTGGACGCAACAGAGGAAGGTCCAATTTGTCCCCAACACGACGAAATATACGGTCGTCTGATTAAACCCTTGAGGGGCATGAGCGAGTCCTGTATCTACGCCAATGTCCACGTACCCATGGAGGCTCTCCCTGCAGTGATAAGAACTGATGATCACGAATACCATAAAGGTTATGTTAACCATTCAACCAAGAAAGGTGTTCCTATACTTGTCTACATCCATGGAGGAGGTTTTCAGTCAGGATCCGGAGACGCTGACCTTAACGGGCCAGAGTATCTTGTCAGCAAAGGAATTATTGTTATCACTTTTAACTATAGGTAATATTGATTTAACTATGAGTATTACTGCCATTGAAAATTGACATTCTTAGTAAAAACTGGATTATTGTGGTACGAGTAATTAAAATAATTTCTAGGCTTAACGTGTTTGGTTTTCTTTCGCTAAACACATCCAAGATTCCCGGGAACGCTGGTCTCCGAGACCAGGTGACGCTACTGCGCTGGGTGCAGAGGAACGCGCGGGCCTTCGGCGGGGACCCTCGTGACGTCACGCTAGCGGGGCAGAGCGCGGGCGCATCTAATGCCCATTTGTTGTCCTTGGCTGATGCTACTAAGGGACTGTTCAAAAGGTAAAACTCTGAATAAGCAGATAGTACAGTGGTTTACCAATCGTGGCTTTGGCGCTGTGTTCTATAGGTGCGCGCAGAATAAACACACAGACATATCTGTGTGTTTATTCTGCGCGCACCTATAGAAACTTAAAGCTTAGGTACCTACAAGTTGGTGCATGTGAGATTTATTTTAGTGCATGTATTCACTATATCAAAATACTCAAGTGTTTAATGATTTATGTGAAGAAGAAATATATTAATTTTTAGTCCCGTCTTGTCATGATTATGATATTAAATGTTGATTTCAGAATTATCTTGATGAGCGGCACAGCAGTCCCAGCGTTCTTCACAGTGTCACCTATCTATGCTAGACTGGCGGCCGCCAGGATGCTCTCACTTTTAGGCATCAACTCTACGGACCCTGACGTCATACACGACCAGCTCGTGAAAACGCCACTCGAGAATATTCTAAATGCTAACTCCCTTTACCAATACGAATCTGGATTACAATCCTTTATGCCCGTAATTGAAGGTCGCCATCCTGGAGTCACAAGAATAATCGAAGATGATCCAATCAATCTTATTAAACAAGGTAGAGGAAAGGAACTACCCATGATCATTGGCTTCGCAAATGAAGAATGTGAGTTCTTTAAGTATAGATTGGAATACTTAGATATATTGGGTCGGATCAAAGCCAACCCCACATTGGTATTACGGGCAGATATACCATTTACAACGCCTCCAAATATAGCTCTTGGATTGGCTGAGAAAGTGATGGAGAGGTACTCTCACGGGAACCTAACTATTAATAAATATTTAGAAATATGCAGGGATACGTATTTTGAGTACCCTGCGTTCAAAGTGGCGGAATGGAGAGCCGAGATGAAATCGGCACCGGTCTACCTCTACCAGTTCGCTTACGAAGGTGACTTCAGCGTGGTTAAGGCAGCTCTGAATCTGAACAACAGGGGTACGGCGCATGTTGAAGACCTCACGTACACCTTCCGAGAGAATGCTATTCTTGGCAAAGAGCAATCTTTCCCACCAAGGAACCGAGATGATCTCATGAAGGATCGGATGACGCAGTTTGTTATCAACTTTATTCGATGCAAGTAAGTTAGGTTGGAATCACATTCGTCAATGAATTTAAAATGATCGTTACCCGCAATATTATTACATAAAGGGAAATGCCCATTTGATAAAGAGGTTTTGGCCAAATAACGCCCATGAAAGAAACAAATTATAGGCATTAGGGTTGACATTATAGATAAAGAAACAACCACTATTTTTTACACAGAACTCGGTTGGAGTTATAAAAATCATATTAAAAAATTCACGGTTAACAAAAAACATACTTGTAGTTTTATGATTTTAGTCGTGGGAAGCGGGTACAGAATCCAATGTAAAGCCAAGGTCGTCTTCAGGAGCGGTAACAGGGTCCATAATCGTAATCAAAGTCGCCGAAAAATCAACCAGAAAACGCAATTCAAAAAATCACTAGTCGCATTAGCGCATTTTGTCAACAAACAAAATATGAAATGTCAATGTCAATCAGTCAGTTGTCAATTATGATTTACGATTATTATTGACGTAGGGATGACGATAAGATATCAATTTATCGAAAAATCTATATAAAAAAAACCGAAAACACGGAAACGGTTCAATAGTTTGTATTTGAAGCCCAAAAATGGACAAACACTTCTTTTTTTCACATTTTTTCTGTAAAAAGACAATAAAAAAAGCAGAAAAAATCGCACAAACAAAAAGATTTCCCAAAAATCTGTTTTTACCGGTTTAAGTGTATCGATTTTTTCAGTAAAAGTCGCTATCCCTCCCTACTTTGACGGATTGACCAAAGCCCGGAAGTTGTAAATTAAAAGCAATCCGATTGAGTTTCTTAATTAAATCGGCTTTTAAGTCCGGAGTTCTGCTACAAATAAGTATATAGCAATAGTTTAGTTACTAAATGCGTATTTTTTTTGTATTTACCACATTGTTGGGCAAACCATGGCCAAAAATGGGCGTTTCCCTTTGCGATTTTAGTTCTCAAAATCTAGTATCTGATTATCTGTAGCTTATGGAATATACGAGGCGAAAGTATGGGAATTTGTGTTCCAGTAAGCCGACCTGTGACGAACCAGGCTGGCCTGCGGTGCAGCCTCAAGGACTGAACTATCAAGACATTCGTGAGCCTACTGTTTATTACAACAGGTCTCCAACGGAATACCAGCAAGAAATGATCCAGTTTTTCGACGGAATCGAGCAAATTGCCAGGTTGGCCAAAATTACAAAAAAACAAAAAAATAGGAGTGATCTAAAGCGATTGTCTTTGAATCCACGATTCCCAGGTTTAAACCTTAGAGTTTTTTAGTTGCTAATATTATATACCTACAAGTAGGTAATTGTATTCTTTTTTCGATCCAAATATGGGTTATATTGTTTTCGCACTTGTGTATTATATGATATAAGCAAAACTTTAGGATATTGTTTGGCTCGGTTGATTCTTCGCTAGCATTCCTGTGAAATCTTGGAGTCCTATGACTTATAACATAACATACACAACATGCCATCACGCCCGTATACCCCGAAGGATTACGCAGAGGTGTACTATCACCCACATTTCGCCGGTATGTTTAGGTCCCATGTGACGGGGGCGAGCCTATTGCCATTAACCGGGCACAAATCCAGACTCCGAGCTGCTACTGAGAATTTCACAGAAAAATCCAATAACATTTTGCTCGACCTGGGGATCAAACCTAGTTCCTCTAGCGTAGCAGTCGCGCTTAGGACCACTAGACTAATGAGGCAGTCTTATGACTCATTCGGTTGTTATTATTGTATTAACTGATACACAATGACCTAGTAAGTGGTAGCCATAGATACTACAGTTTCCGTAACAAATGTAAATTTGGAACCCAACAATTCGATTTTGACATTCCAGATAACATACAATAATGTAAGTACTAGTTTATGCAAATCACATTAACATAATGAAATGTTATTTCAGAAAATTTTCACTGCGCCTCTAGCAACGAAAGTCGAGCTTTCCCTTTTCCAAAATCCTTGGATCTAATAGTGGACCATAATAAATTCATGCAAAGAGCTCAAGCAGTTTTATTTCCAAATATAAAAACTTACCGACCGTTATAAAAAAATAATCCTTCAGTTACCTACCTGAAACAAAATTGAAAGTAATTATAAACCAACTACTTCATTAAACATCAGTAATGGCGTCATCTAAGCGGAACGTGGTCTACTAGCCCGCACGTGGTCCACGAGAGGTGCAATTAAGTAGCTTTCTCTGATTGGCTAAACTTCTTTAATCAAAATCAAATCCACATTCTTTTTCATCTACGAAAGACGGACGGTGAAATCTAAAAGTGAAATCCTAGCAGGGTTAAAAAAACAAACCGTGGGTGGCAGTGCCCATGAGCGGGAGCTTCGAGAACAAAAGTGGAAAACACCACCATCCATAGATACTGATATCTTCGTTTTGGCACTTTTTGTATGGTAAATTTCATCGGGTTCGGTTTATTAGGAAATTACTACATAAGTAGAAATAACCATCAGTTTACGAATTATTTAAACTTGTCCTTCCTCGTCGACACAAGGGAACACAGTTGAAATAATTCGCTATTATGTGATTTGCTCGAGGATGCATACAAAAATTCCGTGACTTAAAATAATTTACAAAATTACTCCCATAAGTGTGCTACAAAAACAAAAGTATAAAAACAGTGGCTGGACTTTAAAACATGTTTTTGTGAGTTTTGTGCTAGCTGCGGTACAGTTATAATATCTAAGGAGTATATGTACCATAATATTGGAGGTGGGCAGGACAGATAAGCAGAAGAACCGATGGTAGGTGCAGCAGAAAAGTGTTGGAGTGGAGACCTAGAATCGGGCGAAGAAGTGTCGGTCGTCAGCCGGCTAGATGGGCTGACAACATTGCAAAAACTGCAGGAAAAAATGGATGAGAAAGGCAAAACATCGAGAAGAATTGCGTGCAAAGGAGGATGCGTACACTCGGCATTGGGTGAATACCGACTGAGGAAGAAGAAGAAGATTAATATCTAAGATATAACTACCTATCCCCCGCAGGGTTATCCTCGTTCATCTAGTTATTTTTAATCCCGTAGGAATTATAATCTACCGGTAACGGCGGAATTTGAGATGGTATTATTTACCTGACTACGAATACAAATACAAATATAGTGTATTCAGACTGCAAAAAAGGAAATACTTAATTAGACATTATCTAAATTGTTCGTCGATTCTAATTTCCTAGTGTTACAATCAAAATTCACAAATGAATTTGATAATAGCCCGAAATTACTCGCGTAAGCACCTGTATTATCTTAGTACGTTTTTTTTCATGAAAAACATTGTCATCAAGTCAGCACGGGTTCCTGTTACCCTATGATGATATTATTTAAATAATAAGTATAAGTATTTGAGACCATGGTTTGGTCTCAAATACTTATACTTATAAAATAGGACGGTATGCGTTAAAAAGAACTTATTTTCTCATAACAACTTGGGACACCCCAGTATTTATTTACGTATGTATATACATATATATATGTGTCAAACACATATATATATATGTTCGACGGTAGCTCAAAACCTACTCATCAGATTTTGATTTTAAATGACGTGTCAATTGATTCTTATTTACAGTAATTAAGAGGAGGTAATGGATTTTTTAAGAATAAAAAAAACAATACAGCTGACAAAATATAAACACAGCTAAGTATAAGAATTGTGGTGTGTTTGTCTTTATCCAAACAGTATCGTATGGCATATCGTGTTTCAGAAGTTCCCATATAATATAGCAAACATTGAATTAATAGGAAGAGTACGGTCTGTAAATAACGCTATCACTTTGCCGAACTTGCATCCTTGCATGATACCGAAAGGTGCAATCACGAGTCACATCACGAAAAAGTCTAATAAAAAAACAAAGTTTACAAACTAAATTTCCATAAAACAAGATGTTTTTCTAGATCTAGGAACAGCGGTATCGAGTTTATAACCGAAGTCGGTTGCCGTCGCCATTATATCTAGGTACTTAAGGACGCTATCACATTTTGAACTTGCTCAAGTTTAGGTATCTTATTTGCAACACAACAACATTACGCGCACGCACACATTGAAACCGCTGTCCGGACGATTTTATACGTAACTTAACTAATCTTGATACTTAAAGGTATTATTTTTTAATTTATTTTACTGTTGTTAATTGAATCAAATTAGTAATAAGTTTGCAATCGATTTTGGTAACCATGTAAACATGATTATCCCTGGTAGGTACCATCTGCGTGATAATCATGTTTTCAGTTATTTTTATAGTTTATCAATACTCATTACGTACATAATGTAGGTACCCGAAATAAATGGATTAATTACCATATTCATACGAAACTAACGACCATTTTGCTATTACAAGGAAAACCTACGATCCCCATTTTGAAAAGATGTAACTACTTATCTGCTGACAATTGTTGGATCAATATATTTTCAAATATGAGCCTGGGAGTTTATACCTAGCATACTTTCGTTTTGATATTTAAAAATGATCATTCCCATATGGAAACTATTATTTACTGAGATCAGTATTTTTGATAAAAATTAAAACAAAAGTAGGTAGTAAACAGTATAATGTATTGTAAATAGGCAGGATAAAAGTCGCAAAATGTATACAGTACTGTACCGAAATGAAATGATATTTATTTCGGTAAATAAATCTTTTAAAGACACTTTTACAAGTCAATTTTTTTTTGAAAGTAGGTGGCGCCGATATTTTCTTCCCTACGACTAGGGATGTGACTTTACGGTAAAAATATCGATTATTTGAAAATCGATTTTTATTTATCTCAAAAAAATCTATTATATAAAAATTGATTTTTCATAAGATAATAATCGATTTAAAAAATCGTTTTTTTAATAAGATTAACAAATAATCGTTTTTTTATAAATAATAATCGTTTTTTTAAATAATACCGACGTCGTCTGAGAAGAAATGTCGAAACAAACTCAGAGAAGGTCGTTTTGAAGCGTCGGTAGCCTAATGGCTTGGGCGTCGGACTTGGGATCATATGTGTACGATGCACGTACATGAGTTTAATTACTTATTTATTTACTAAAAGTAAAAAGATTTCTATTAAATTATATAATTTAGAACTAGTGCAATAAGTTAGTTAAATAGGCTCGCGTATGCGTACTTTGACCGCGGCCTACATTTTTTGTAGTACACTGACATGCAGCGAAGCAAATCTCATACAGTTATATTCTTAATAAATTTAGTGTTCAATAAATCGTGGTTCTAGTCGGACAACTTGCATTTTTACTGACAGTTCCATAGACACTCAATTGCATTTACATTTATCTACTTACATTTACATAGACATTTACATTGACATTTGCAATATCCTAAATGTACGATCAACACATCTTACATTTTTTTTGGTCCTTCGAAATAATTGCAAGTACCGTACAGTCCGATACATCGGTCGGTAATTCGTCGCGCTCGCGTGTGATCTGTGTCGTATCGTGCTACGTGTGTTGCCGTGCAGGAGACATTCGGGAGCTACCAGCGGTCCAGGTTCCTGAGCGTCATAATTGCAGAAAGGCTGAGTTCCTGTGTTTCAAGTAAGATCGTTCATTTTTTACGCTTTGACAATGGAAGGTTTAATCGCGCGTCAAGCTGAGATCCTTGAGGAGGTGAAGAAAATCCATTCAAATTTTAAAAAGGATTCCGCGAGTAGGAAAACTTCCGAATACATTCGTAGAAGGCTTGAGCGTTTAGATGTGTTATGGGCGGAGGTCGAACAGAACAACAAGGAGCTTAGCGCAGTAGACGAAAAACGTCACGAGTATTTCACCAATGACATCTTTGAGGTAATCAGGAGTTGGTACCTTGGAGCACGTAAGGAGATAGCAGCGTACGAGATGAAGACTCAGCCGGCTGGAGCTAGTAACGCCGGCCAGACTAAGTTAAGTACCGAGTTTGACAAAACTTTGTTTGAAAAATTTCCGGGAACAGAGGATAAGTTAATCGAGTTACAGCAGGAGCAACAGGCTCAATTCCGTGCATTCAATAGGTTAGTAGGGAGTAAAAGCATTGACGAAGTTAGCGAAAAATGGGAGATTGAGGATATGTTAAAGACATTAGAGTCTCGGTGGACTGCAATTGACAAATTACATTTAAAAATTGATGGCATATTAGAGGGGACACCTGACGATTATTATAACGAGTTCTATAGTAATGAAAACGAGTTTGCAAAAGTGAAACGGGCATTGAATTCGAAACTCAACGCCTCTGTGCATCAACAACAAACGCTGCCAAAAATTGACATACCCATTTTTAACGGGAATTACACTTTGTGGCCTACATTCATGGATCTGTACGTAGAGGCGATTCACAATAACCCTGCTATTGCAAAAGCCCAAAAAATGCAGCATCTCAAGGGAAGGTTGCGTGGGGAAGCGGAAAAGCTCGTACAGCACTTACATATTGCACCCGAAAATTATGACACGTGTTGGGAAATACTGAACCATAGATATAACAATAAGTTTCTGTTGTTCACCAAGAATTTCCAGGTCTTCATGCGCCAACCTACTATACAAAAACAATCTGCATTCGAACTTAAGCGGTTATATGACACGAGCAATGAAACCATAAACGCTATACATAATTTAGGGGTAGATACAAGTGCATGGGATCCCGTTCTAATGTACATTTTATGCGAAAAACTTGATTCTGAAACATATTCTGAGTACATGCAGTCAAGATCAGATCCGCGAGAGATACCTTCTTATAATCATTTCATGGACTTCATCGAGAACAAGTTTATGGCATTAGAACCGTTGCATAGAAAGAGGCTAGAAAATGGAAATAAACTTACACAAAAACCACAGTTCAATAATGCATCATATTATCCATTTAAGAAAAATCATAAGGAAGCTAACTCGCAACCTAATAAAGGTTCATTTAATCATTCTCGGAACTTCCATACATCTAATGCTGGGCAATTCAGTAAGATTAGTTGTTCATTGTGCAATAATAATCACGCGTTATTTCAATGTCCTAAATTCAATGACATGAAAGGTTCGGAAAAAATTGCATTTATTGAGAACAATCAGATCTGCAAAAATTGTCTCTATGTGCATAGTAAGGGTTACTGTGCGTCACAAAAAAGATGCAGAGAATGCAATGAAGCACACAACACATTATTGCACATCGATATTGTCAAACCAGCGCAATCAACCTTAGCAACACAAATCGCACCTAAGCAGTCGACATCGACTACAACTAGGTCAAATAAAAATGTGCAAAATAACTTCGTTTCGAATAATGATGATGAGATATTATTGGCAACTGCATTATTACAGGTAGCAACAGCTAATGGTGATTACATCACATTACGGGCGTTAGTGGATCAAGGTTCACAAATAACATTGATCACAGAGAATGCAGCTCAAAGATTGGGTTTACAGCGGAAGCAGCTAAGTGCGAGCATAAGTGGAATAGGTACCTTATCTAATAGGAGCAAAGGAAAGGTGCAGCTCTTTTGCAAATCAATACATAACGATTTTCAATTTACAACTGAAGCATTAGTCATGACACGGGTGGTTAACAATTTGCCTAATATTACGTTTACAAAGAAACGGTGGGCTCACGTGTCAGGTATTACGTTAGCCGATCCAGACTACAATATATCTAGGCCCATTGACATACTTCTTGATGCACATGTATTTTCCGAAATCTTAATGAATGGTTTGATCAAAGGAGAGGTGAACGAGCCTATGGCTCAGCATACTCAATTAGGATGGATTCTGTCAGGAAATGTCACCAAGACATTCAATTGTAACGTCGTGCTGAATCAGGTTGATGAATTAACAAGATTTTGGGAAGTGGAAGATATCAGTGGGGATGCGTGCAATACAATGACGTCACAGGAAAGATATTGTGAAGAGTTTTTCGCTGCAACGACAAAACGGTTGGAAAATGGCAAATATGTAGTACGTTTGCCAATGAAGCCTAATTTTAATCAGTTGTTAGGTAAGTCCAAACCGCGAGCAATAGCGCAGTTTATGCACATGGAGAGGAGGTTAAGCAGGGATGACAAGCTGTCGGAAAGCTACATTAAATTCATGCAGGAATATTTGGATATGAAACACATGAAAGAGAGCAAGTCCAATTATAGCCCGGCGTGTTTCTTACCTCATCACGGAGTATTGAAACAGGATTCATTGACAACGAAGTTAAGAGTTGTTTTCAACGCCTCACAGAAGACGGACACAGGCTACAGTTTGAACGACTTGATGGAGTGTGGTCCTAAGCTTCATCAAGATCTATTGACATTATTAGTGGGATGGCGTATATATAAATATGTGTTTACAGCAGACTGTGAAAAAATGTACCGAATGATCTTAGTGCACGAAGAAGATCAGCATTTGCAGAAGATCGTGTGGAGGGAATCCAAAGAAGATCCTTTAAAGGAGTACCAATTATGCACAGTGACATATGGTACTAAGGCGGCACCATTTCTGGCACTTCGTACACTGAAACAACTCGCAACCGATGATACAGATAAATATCCATTAGCAGCTGACGTCATTACTAATGAGATGTATGTTGATGACGTATTAAGTGGTAGCAATTCCATCGAACGTGCACAAGAGATCCAAAGTCAACTTATGAACATGCTGAGCGGAGCAGGCCTTACACTACGGAAGTGGTCAAGTAACGAGCCGACCTTGATTGCAAACTTGGCATCTTCAGATCTTAACCAAACTACAATGCATTTTACAAACGATGGAACTACAAAAGCCCTTGGTGTACAGTGGAATCCTACTACTGACACATTTATAATTACAAACAAAATGCAAGTTGACGATCATCAGTTATTGACAAAAAGAAAATTACTCTCGGAAATTTCAAAAATATTTGACCCACTTGGCTGGTTGACACCCGTAACAGTGAAAGTAAAACTTATGTTCCAAAACGTCTGGTTATCACGATGCGGTTGGGATGAAATCTTACCTACCAGCATACAAGAAGAATGGAAGCAATTTCATACAGGTTTGCATAACATCACTCAATGTGAGATACCGAGATGGCTGGGAGATAGTACAAAACCCTTCCAAGTCCATGGGTTCTGCGACGCATCGGAAAAGGCCTACGCGTGTGTCATATATCTACTGACAACCAATGACAATGATGAGCCCGTGAGCAGACTGATAGTTGCCAAGTCTAGGCTATCGCCAATTAATAAAAAACTGACATTACCACGGCTGGAACTATGTGGTGCATTACTACTTTCGCGACTTATGACAAAGGTTTTAAAAGCTTTCAAGTGGAACAATATTGCCAAAAATACATACGCTTGGACGGATTCTATGATTGTGCTAAGCTGGCTACATGGTGACATTACAAAATGGAAGTCGTTCGTGAGCAACAGAGTGCAGCAGGTGCTTGAATGTATACCAAAACAACACTGGAATTATGTCAAATCAGAGGACAACGCGGCAGACTGTGCATCACGCGGCATCAGTTGTTCCCAATTGTTACAACATCCTTTGTGGTGGCAAGGTCCAGAATGGGTGAAAAACTATAATGACAAAATCTCCGACAAAATTGCTATAATTCCAACCACATGCGAATCCAAACAAAACCGAATGAAAGTGTTTGTTGTGACATTCGAACCGTCTGCAATTGTAATTGAGTTATTAGACAGGTGCAGCGATATGGCTCACATTACAAAGGTCACAGCGTGGATAAAACGATTTATAAACAATTGCTCAAATAACAAAACAAATACAACGAATTATTTAACATCAACTGAATTGCAAAATGCAGAAAATTACATATTTAAACAAGGTCAATTACATGCATTCAAGGAAGAGATTATGAGATTGAAGGAGAATAAAGAATTGAGTGCCAAAAGTAACATCTTGAATTTAAATCCATTTCTTGACGAGCAGGATATTTTGCGTGTGGGAGGGAGGTTACGTAACTCCAACTTAAGCGCAAACGCCAAACACCCTATTCTGCTACCACATGACCACAAACTGACAGATTTGATGATTTGGCAAGCTCACAATAGGACATTACATGGAGGCCCTAAATTAACACTGACACATTTACGTCAAAGAATTTGGATTGTAGGAGGACTTCGCGCCGTTAAGAAGGTTCTGCATACATGCGTAACATGTCGCCGATTCAATGCAAAACAACAACAGCAGATTATGGCAGATCTACCCAAGCCTAGAGTGACAGTATCTCGCCCTTTTACACATACAGGGGTCGATTTTACCGGTCACGTGGAGATCAAGGCAAACAAGGGTCGTGGTATAAGAACGTTGCTGGCATACGTTGCAGTATTTGTTTGTCTTGCAACAAAGGCCATCCATCTGGAACTTGTGACTGATCTGTCCAGTACAGCTTTTTTATCAGCCTTTAAGCGTTTCTGCGCCCGTCGAGGAACGCCACGTGACATGTATAGCGACAACGGCACGAATTTTGTGGGAGCAAATCGGATTTTATTACAACAATACAAATGCATTGTAGAAACAATTGACAACATTTTCTTAAGCAAGATATCAGAGATGGGAGTTAAATGGCACTTCAACGCCCCTGTTTGGCCAAGCGCAGGTGGACTATGGGAGGCTGCCGTGAAGAGCATGAAATACCACCTGAAACGTGTCATTGGAGACCAACGCCTAACATATGAAGAATTTTCTACCTTACTTTGTCAGATCGAAGCTTGTCTGAATTCACGGCCGTTATGCACAGTTACAGAGGACGCCGAAGAAATTGATTGCTTGACACCTGGACATTTTTTAACTGGCACAGCACTCATGACAATTCCAGAACCAGACCTTGACAATCGTTACACTTACAAAAAAAGATGGCAAATTGTCCAGCAGCTTGGTAACGATTTCTGGAAGAGATGGTCCCAAGAGTATCTACAACAACTACAAACAAGATTGAAATGGAAAAGACAAAACCCTGATCCCCGAGAAAATGACATAGTGTGTATTAAGGATGAAAGGTTGCCTGCTGGAAAATGGGCACTAGGTCGGGTAACGAAACTACACCCTGGAAGGGATGGTCACACAAGAGTTGTAACTATGCAAACTGCAAAAGGAGAAACCAAACGACCGATTACAAAATTAGTACCTCTTGTTGAATCTGAAGTAGGAAACAGCTCGGATAGTAACAAACTATCTCGAGACAAGCGAAATAGGATAAAAGGGCCTACTTGGAGCGGTTTGGGTTGCTACCTATTGGTGCTCGCGTTTACACTAATAACACCGAGTGTTCAACAAGATATGCATTTTACCCCATTGACAAAAAATCAAACTATTTATTTTGACAAGATTGCAGAGTTACAGGAAATTACAGATGAATGGAAGTTAGTATTTTATTACAATATGACCACGTACTGGAATAATTTTGATACCCTGCAGCAATACGTGTCCCACATAACACAACTTCGCTGCGATAGCTGGATGTTACAATTTCATGTTTTAATCAATCAATTAGAACAAAGCACAAAAGAACTTGCTTATTACAATGAAATCTTGAAGTCCCAACGATTAATTCAGCACAGGTTTAAAAGAGGATTAATCGACGGAGTTGGATATGTTGCGAACTCACTATTTGGCGTGTTAGATCAGCATTTTGCAGAAAAATACGAACAGGACATCCATACCATTAAGCACAATGAAGATCATTTGTTACGACTGCTTAAAAACCAGACTAGCATTTTGGAAACCCAGAATAACATCATAAAGCGCAACGAAGCAACAATGGTAACGCAACTTACGTTGGTTAAGGATCACCTCACTAGTCTGGAAAACAAAACGCTTATGGATAAACTGGACATCACAAATGCTTTTTACATAATAACATCTGCATTAGCTGCAGAAAGCATGGCGCAACATTTAAAAGAAATCCAACAAAACATAATCAACAAAACACCTGGTTTTATTATTGTTGTGGCACGTGCGAAGTACAACTAGTGTGTGGTGCTCAAATGACATCGGAGACATTACGTCACTCGGGTTTAATAACACTTAAACGAGGATGTAACTTGCAAGGCGATTCGTTCATGTTGCATGCCTATACAGAATATACAAGTGACGTATTAGTTAAAGAACCAAATGCCATGATACTACCCACAATATCTCCCATTAATAACATCATAAACACTTCGATTCGGAACTCGTCATTGCTAATTGAAACGCACGATGAAACATTTAAAAGGCTCGACGCAGACTTACGCTCGATTAAAGAACAATCGAAGCTAGACACCTTATCCTCTCACGACCTTCATCATTACATTGCGATCTATGTTGTTATCGCTATCTGCATTGCCCTGTCTGCAACAACGGTGTACGCATGGCGAAAAATGACATCACAAAGGAAGGAGGAAGGTCCGCAAGATGCGAGAAGCAGAAGAAGACAAGAAGATGACGATGACATCGAGGAAGGGTACAGCAAAATCAAAAAACGGCAGTCAAAAGTGCATAATGATGACATTATCATGACGGGTGTTGACCCCACCTCAAGTGAAAGGAAATTTGACACTACAAGACACAGTGACGTGTGCTAAGCTTAAGCAGTGTGACATAACATTAATGGGTTTTTTGTTTACAAATAAGTATATCGGGGATTCTTATTTATTTATTTACTTTGCTTTAGTTTTAATTTTTTTCCGATATAGTTCCTTTGTTAGTTCTTGTTAGTATTTTGCATTTATCTTTTTCTCGTTATGGCAATATGTACGATGCACGTACATGAGTTTCATTACCTATTTATTTACTTTGCTTTAGTTTTAATTTTTTCCGATATATGTAGTTCTTTTGTTAGTTCTTATTAGTATTTTGCATTTATGTTTTTCTCGTTATGGCAATATGTACGATGCACGTACATGAGTTTAATTACTTATTTATTTACTAAAAGTAAAAAGATTTCTATTAAATTATATAATTTAGAACTAGTGCAATAAGTTAGTTAAATAGGCTCGCGTATGCGTACTTTGACCGCGGCCTACATTTTTTGTAGTACACTGACATGCAGCGAAGCAAATCTCATACAGTTATATTCTTAATAAATTTAGTGTTCAATAAATCGTGGTTCTAGTCGGACAACTTGCATTTTTACTGACAGTTCCATAGACACTCAATTGCATTTACATTTATCTACTTACATTTACATAGACATTTACATTGACATTTGCAATATCCTAAATGTACGATCAACACATCTTACAATATGGTTGCCGGTTCGAACCCCACCCATTGCACTACCGACGTGAACCCACTCGTAACACAAGCATTTAGCTTAGCACGAGGGGTTAACAAGAATACTAGTAATGTGTGACCCACATTGCTAGTAAGCTTTTTTTTTTTTAAAAAAAAAAAGAGAACCATGGTCTTTTTTAAAGTCCAGACAATAGTAATATCATAGATATGTGAATTTTACAATTTAGGGCAAAATCAGAACAGGCCTTTTGAAGAAAGAGCCATAGCAGCTTTGAGTTGATCTGTCCTAACAGACGGCAAAGAAGTTTTTGCAAAGAAGTTCAAAATTAAAATGAAGGCCAGCCTTTTTTCAACCGAACTCAAAAAAGGAGAAGGTTCTCAATTCGTCTGTGTTTTTTTTTCTTTTTTTTCTATGTTTGTTACGCTATATCTCCATGAACTATTCCTGCTCCTGAAAACAAAAAGGCAACATTAGTAGGTACCCAAGGAAAATCAAATAAACTTACAAGTGAAATATCATTTTGGTCATCATCACCTACGGAGACATCTAAGCTGCACTCCCCACTCCATAAAAAAACCTACTATATTTTCTAATATAAGGTATGGTATAACAAAACTCCAGAGTAGATTTCTGACTACTAACAAAGTCTCATTACTTTTTTTTATAGCTACGTGTGCAGTTTTTTTGCTCTTTGTCCAAATTTCCGAAGTCACATCTATAATAACAAATATCAATATTTTAGCAATGCCAATGCACAACAAAAAAAAGTACATTTGGTGTCAAAAGTTACAGCCATGCGCCTGTTTGATTTACAAACGCCAGCACATCAGGATATACAAAACTGTCAAATTTTTCCAAATTATTTTAAGCCTTAAGTGTTGGTGATTAAGTTCACTATCGAGTGAAAAAAATTGTCAGTTTGTGGTAACCTGATGTGCTGGCGACCGTACCAACTAAGTCGATATATCACAAAAACATTACATCTGTCATCTTGAATCAAAAATTGGATGGTACATTCATAAACATCACCCCCACAATCAATAAAAATATAGATTTTTTATAAAAAAAATAAATCCGCCATTTTGAATTAAAACATAAATGACGTACACACGGCTACAGGTCAACCTATACAAAGCCAGTTTAAGCTGATCTCGCACTGTATAGGCTTTCTATACAATAAGAGGCCAGCGTACATTGGTTTTGTATAGCTTAATGTGTAGCCGTGCGTACTCGTAATCACCACCCCCAAAAATACCAAAATCGACTATAAGTATATACGGTATCGCATGTCTCAAAAATATTTTTTTACGCCATTTTTTTGTACTATACATAATAATATCATTATTTATCCGTAATTTACATCCATTACTGCCTAATTAGTCTAGTGGTCCTAAGCGCGACTGCTACGCTAGAGGTCATGGGTTCGATCCCCGGGTCAAGCAAAGTGTTATTGGGTTTTTCTATGACATTCCCAGTAGCAGCTCGGAGTCTGGATTTGTGCCGGGTTAATGGCAATAGGCTCGCCCCCTATTACATGGGACCAAAACATACCGGCGAAATGTGGGTGTACATTTGTACACCTCTGCCTTACCTTTCGGGGAACACAGGCGTGATGGTACGTACATCTATTATACAAAAAATTACAACAATGTATTTATTTCTAAAATAAATTTCAATACTTGTACTTACTTTTATTTCGGACCGAAAAAGTATCAACATTTTCGAGACCGAGTCCAACCAGAGTATACAACAGGGCACTCACCTTTTACGTAATATTTTTTTCGACAGCATGCGATACACCCGTGCTTCCGCGCGTTTGAGCGCGGAATGACGAACGGCGAGTAGAAATTGTATGGAGAAATTTGGCAACGTTTTATATTTTCCTCATAAATTAAAAATTTATTCATTTGGCTACAAAATTTTTAGCCATTCGTATAGAGGACTATATAAGCAACATTTTTCTATTATTTTTATGTTTAAATTTGCAGTGGATTTAGCTATACTGGTACTTATTCAGACCCCATTTTTTTCATTTTTTTGCGATTAGTGTGATGGTCAAATCGTATTTATGTGAAAATGTTGTATAGGGTTATACAATTTTTATGGAATCATTGTGGAGATGAATATATTATCTTTAATTTGAAACCAAGATATCCTCGGAGTTGTGCTCCTAATTCGTTAAAATGGTACCGGAAAAGCACTGATATTTGTAGAAAAATGTGATAGCGTCCTTAAGTTGCCAATCACGGATCATAGCGGCATGCGACTACGGTTAATAAAATTTCATGTTTCATACTTTTCATAAAATGCATCGTAGTTTGGTTTTCTATCTATACTAATATTATAAAGAGGTTTGTGAGTTTGTGACGTTGTAGAGGGTATCTTTGGATCTACTGAACCTATTTTGAAAATTCTTTGATCAAAAGAAAGCCACATTATTCCTGAGTGACATAGGTTTTATATTATCCCGTCAAATTCAAAGAAACGTTTACTCCACGCGGGCGAATAAAGAAATGAAATTCAGTCCGGCGACACTGACCAAGACAACTAATTATTAAAAATATATGGTTACAACTTTATACTGAGACTCCTCTTTACAAATGTAGTATTTTTTGGCACCATTTCTATGAAAAGTTTCCTCCAACGGAACTCTAATTGGTAAATGCAACTTAAGTTTTCCTTACTAATAAAAACACTATACTAAAATAAAACGAGTGGCTTATTATCATAAAACCGCTTAAGTAGCGCAAATTAATTCAGTTTGTTCGAGATTTTTAACCTGGCTGGTATCTTGACTAGCTAGACGGTAGCAGCTAGACGGTCCACGTGAAGTGGTTCTAAGATACGTGCTGTGTGATAATTACATATGTCGTAAGGCAGAGAAAAATTACCTAGTTATTTAATCTACCTGGATACAATATAATAAGATGATAAAGTATACTTATTTTTTTATTAGTTTTTTGGCAATATGTGTAGGTTGCGGTGAGTGAATTCTTTTTTTTTCTTTTTTAATAAAGCTTAACCGCTCGTACTAAGTTTAATACTTGTAGCTTAGAACGAGGGGTTAACGAGATTACGTTTATTCTGTTTAATAATAGAGCCGGAGACAGTAATGGCGGTCTACAGACGTAGACTACAGACTGCCATTGCAGTCTACCTCTGTACCACCAACTACAAGAGAAGAATTACAGGTCCGCTCCCAAGCAAAAAGGGAAAAGACGAAAAATCTGCGTTGTTTTGCCGTGGCGGGTCGCTAGTTCTTTAATAATGGCTTGCGATTTCGTTAAATTAATCACTTCATTTTATTATTATTTTTAACGTTGTAAACGCAGTCTCTTGTTCTTGAATTGGTCCTTGTGTTCAGTTAGAACACAGGGAACGAATTATGTTAGAAAAACTCTTTTACCAAGTTTTTTTTATTACTGATATCAAATAAGGAAGTTTAATATTTTTATGTGTGAATAATTAGTAGTTTTTTGCTAATCTTAATATAACATAAAACTTTAATACCAATCCACGCTATCTTGCACTTACTAAACCAAATCATTGTTATTTATATTCTTGTTATCCAAGACTCAACACAAAATCCCTAACGTTTGTTTACAGATAAGCCGATATTTTCGCAAAACTATAATAAGAGTATAAACTGTGATGTGCTTACGCAAATAGACTCAGGATGGATGTGTGGGCGTTTAAGAACGGCAGAGGAGGACGTCAAGTATGCCAGCTTCAGAGGCATTCCCTATGCGCAACAGCCTGTGGGAGCACTGCGGTTTAAGGTATACTAATACTATAGGGCACTTTATACTTGTGATTCTTTGTGTACCTGCCAACGGGTAAACAAGAGGGTTTTCTCGAGACCCACTCTGGTAGGCTCAAGTATGCTCCTAGAACTGTCTTGTATAGTTTTCTCTAAAAATATAAGTACACTCTGATGGTCTTCAAACTTATCAAAATGAGTTGCTAGGGTGTACGCTCCATTTTACGTTTAAGTATCTACGGCGTTATAACGAGTAAAGACATTATGTATAAGTACTAAGAAAGTATTCCTGTCTTAGAGCACACAACACAATTACTGTTTGCATTTAATTTAATTCATATTTTGTTTCGATTATAAAACCTAATCATTACGGAAACCATAAAAAAAATAGATCCTGGACGTATTACGTCAAATAGTGTAATTAAATAAACGTATACGTATTTCACAATATTAAACTAATAAAAATAATGTATGGCAGGTATTTTTCGATTGCTTTCAAGCTAGCCCCCAAAATCAAGCTTTATGGTTTCTGCTTGAAAGAAACGGCGCAACAAACTTCCATGCAAAACATCTTTTACAACAAAAATATATAATTATATGATGTACTGGCTGACTAAGTACAAAACTAACATTACTAACAAATAAATAAGTACACAACACAAAGCAAAACAATATATGAATTACATGTAAGGGATAGAATAAAGCTAATAATAAATAATAAAAATATGGCTCCACTTAATTATTTTCCTTAACTTCCAGGAGCTTCAACCATTACCCAGGTGGTCGAATGTTCTAGTAGCTACAGAAGAATCTCCCATATGTCCCCAGTACGATGAAATCTACGGCCGCATGGCCCGGCCAGTGGGCATGAAAGAGGCCTGCATTTTCTGCAATGTCCACGTTCCCCTGGGTGGTTCAGACCTTGAGTCCAAATCCACGTGTCAAAACACCAACCTTCCTATCCTAGTGTTTATCCATGGTGGAGGGTTCCAAATTGGTTCAGGAAATGCTGACTTCCACGGACCTGAATATTTAGTCAGCAAAGGAGTTATAGTCATCACTTTTAATTACCGGCAAGTATCTTGAAAGTTATAAAGCTTGATAAGAAAAAAAGAAAGAAGGCATGCCGAAGGACGGCAGATCAACATACCCTACAACTACACTTGGCTGTAATAATCCAGGAAAATTTAATAGAAAATTCAATCGCCCATTTCAAAATCTCGAGTTCAGAACGACCACAAAATCACAACCACAAAATCGACCACAAAATGAATGCGAAAAGCACAGGACCGACATGAATGGAAAGACCGAGTGAAGCTGACCAACGGCTTCGAATTATTCAAATTTTTACGTTTAATATTTGATAATGAAGTTGGAAGTGGTTAACCTGGTTCAGGTGATCATACGTTAGGAACTGTTTTTGATAAATATATATTGAAAATAGACAATCATCTATTCATTAGTACTGTATACAAATACTTTGCTTTAAAAGATTTTATCAATTTCCGTGTTGAAGTTGGACTTAAGGGGCAGTCTCACTTGATATCTTCCGTCTTCCAACCTTGTTGTGGTCGACTTGTAAAATTGAACGCATTCGTCTTCTTCGTATGACTTTTGACCCTCAGGAATATCTTCTATCATCCAAAATTGTTCTATGTCTTGAAGGTCATTTAAAACTACGTTGCAGTGTAGACTTTGAACCTCGCCGAACAAAATCCACCCGATGCGAGTTTCCTGCGCAATATAACTACTTGATTCTTCTCGGTGAATATTATTCATGATAATTTTAGCATAAATATCGGCACCCAATAATATATCAATTGGGTTGCTGATATAGAACTGCGGATCGGCCAGTTTAATTTGGTCTAAAAACGCCCATGATGGCTTAGAAATTGTTGAGTTTGGCAGGTTTCTAGTTAAGGTATTCATTATAAGAACATTGGCGCTAAAAATGTAGTTGTCATCTAATGATGTACAGTTGATATTTAAAATTCCTTTGCACGTCTTGTTACTCATGCCGATGCCGGTGATAACACCCTTACATTTCTGTCGTGGCAACCCTAGCCGTTGCGCTGCGTTTTCGGTGATCAACGAAATTTGGGACCCTTGGTCGATTAGGGCCCGCATAGTTCTTTTGATCCCGTCAGCTCCTGTCACCTTGATAATTGCAGTTGCCAAAATAACTGTCGATGAAAATTTTTGCTGTGCAACATGAGCCGCGTGACTCGAACCTTGCTCGGGCAGTACAGCGCCGGAAACATGCTGTGACGTCGTGCTTGCAGTAGAATAGGCATCGTGTAGCAAAGTGTTATGTTGTTCATCGCAGTTTCGGCAACGTTTGCTCGAAATACATTTTTTTCCATTATGATTATATAGACAATTTGCACAAAGGTTAAGTTGGGTAATTGTTTTTCTTTTCAGTGCTGGCGTCATTTCCTTAAATTCCTTGCAATAATATATGCCATGATGTTCGTTACACACAGGACAAGAGATGGACGGAGCCTTCTTTGATGTAGTCTTGTTGCTGATGTAATAATTTCGTCCCTGATTTGACCTTGAGTTCCCTGAACTTGAAGGAGAATTTGTTGATTTTTGTGTCGCATCTGGCTTGCGACGTCCTGACTCCATTGCAGTGAACTTATTCTCCAGGAATTCTAAAAATTCCTTCAAGGATGGAAGTTCTCTTGGCTGTTTGAGTGAGGCCAAATATTCATTGTGTGTTTCAGAATCCAATTTCTGCGAGAGTAGGTGTACTATTATTGGGTCCCAAGTATCAATGTTGATGCCTAAGTTCCTGATTCCATTAAGGCACTCGGTTGTTATGTCATGAAGACGTTTGATGTGGCTGGATGTGGCTTGTTGCGTAACTGGAATATTCATTAAAGTGTTCATATGAGTTGAAAAAATGAGTTTTTTATTGTTGTAACGATGATTTAATATTTGCCAACAAGTTAGGTAATTATCCGAACTGATTTGAAGATGCTGTATCAGGCGTTCCGGTTCTCCCTTAATCTTGCTTTTAAGGAACTGCATCTTCTGAGCGGCAGATAAATATGGGTTACCGTGTATTGCCTCCGTGAACAAATCCTTGAACGATACCCAATTTTGGTAATTACCGTTGAAAATAGGAATGTCCAGTTGCGGTGTAGACTTCTCTCGATGAGTTACGGACCATAGTTTGCGGTTAATTTCCTTCTTGATATTATAATACATCTGCTCATGCTGCGTGTATGAAGCCTCATAATGTTCGTCAGTCTCATCAAATTCGCTGTCTATTTTCCAGTGGAGACCATCAACAGCCTTCCACCGGGTTTCCAGAGTTTTCAAAATATCTTCAAACTCCCATTTCTCTTCTACAGTTGACAGATCTATATTGCTTACAAAGCGGGAAAATGCCTTAAAGTTGCTGCCCTGCTTACGCAACTTTTCGTCAAACTTGCTATCTGTTCCCCGAGTAGTATACTCCGGAGGAGGCATGGGACTCACCGGGGTAGTCCTGCCCTCGGAAGTTGAGGCATCTGGCTGCTGCCGGCGGAATAGGGTTGGCTTGATTAAGCCTGCTTTCTGAATCGAATCCTTAGTTTCCAAGTAGAATGTCTTTGTTTCTTCGTAATGATTTCCGGTAAAGTAGTCATGAGATTTATCTTCGTATGCACACAGTTTTTCATGATTTCTGTGAAACTCATTCCAATAGCTGTTCAGGGTTTCAATTCTTTTCTTGATATATTCTGAAGTTTTGCGATCTTGACCATCTTTCTTGAAATTGGACCAAAGTTGTCGCATGCCACTGATGGCAACTTGTTGCTTGTAAATTAATTCTTCCATCTTGCTTCTTGATGAATAGGAAACTCAAATAAATTTCTTGAATTTCTCTGCTGAGTACTCTTTCTTGCTTACAACTTGCTTGATGTTTGTTACAGATCGATCTGATTTAAATTGCTAGCTAGCTTATTCTTGATGTACTTGTCTTGTCTTGTATACAACCTTGCTGCTGTAATGTTTACTTGTAGGTGTTGGTATAAAATTCAGAGTGTAAGTGGGCTATTACTCACCAGTATGATTCTTGAGCGCGCTGTCGATTCAGCCGAGGAGCCCGCTTGTTGGACAGTGACCGAACCGATTCACAATCACACTAGTAAAAACAAATCACAAACACATCCGGCTCGAAGGACCATTAATGTACGAGCACTTGCCTGCTTATACACATACGATAAGTTTGGATGGAAGAAAACACGAATCTTGCTGACTTCTTGATAGTTTATTCAATTAAAACGTTGTTACAGTGATACGGACGAACGAGTACTAAATTATAAAAAATAAGGAATCAATTTACATTATTATAGAAATGCTTATGTTAGCGCTCTGAACTATTGTGCGATGTAATCGTACAGCATTCATTAATTCTGTAGAGGAAATAGCGTACGTAAACTTTGTAAGCATTCAGCAGTTGCCTTTACTGATCTCACTACTTCTACTCGATTAAATTAAATTTAAACGATTTTGTAGGCTTAACATATTCGGCTATCTGTCGCTGAACTCTGCGACAATCCCCGGGAACAATGGGCTCCGTGACATCATCACCTTGCTAAAGTGGGTGCAAAAGAACGCGCGAGCGTTTGGTGGAGATCCTGACAACGTTACCCTGGCCGGTCAGAGCTGCGGCTCCGTTGCTGCTCATTTAATCAGCCTCTCTAAAGCCTCCAAGGGTTTGTACAAAAGGTGAACACATTAAAAACTTGTCAGATAACTTTTTATATGAGTAAAAATGGAATTAATTGCAATTTTTTTTGTTTCAGAGTTTTGTTAATGAGCGGTTTAGGCCACGGCGATTTCTACACAAGCTCTCCTGCTTTCGCAAAAACTCTTGCTAATATGTTATTACAGTACGTAGGCATAAACTCTACTGATACAGACGAAATCCACGAACAACTCGTACAAATGCCGCTAGAAAAGTTGATGGAGGCTAACCGAGTCATACAAGTTAAAACAGGACTGCTGTCCTTCGTTCCTGTCGTTGAATCCATACATCCTGGAGTCACGAGGATCCTGGATGACTACCCAGCCAACCTTATAAAACAAGGCCGCGGGAAAGACCTCCCAATGATAGTTGGAACTACGTCCAAAGAATGTGAATTCTTTAAACGTAGAATTACATATTTGAACATGATTGATCATATTAAAGAGAACCACTCATTAATTTTGCCACCGAACATAACATATTCCATACCTGAAAATGCAGCGTTAAAGCTGTCCCAGATGGTGATGGACAGATATTTTGGCGAGGGTGTAACTGTAAACAAGTACCTCACTTTCTGTACCAACTCATTTTTTATATACCCTGCATTCAAGTTGGCGCAGTGGAGATCTTCTCTGGGTGCGGCACCACTCTACTTGTACCAGTTTTCGTTTGATAGCGACTTCAACCTTATAAAGTTTGGTAGACTGCTGGAGTATTCAGGAGGTGGTGCACACATTGAGGATCAGACATTTATGTTACGCGTAAACTCTTTAATGCACCCTGATGCAAAGTCATTTCCTCCGAGGACCAGGGACGACCTCATGAAGCACTGGATGACAACGTTCGTGGCGAATTTCATGCGATGCAGGTAATTTTTACTGAATACGAAGGTTAAGTTTTCAGGAAAAATTGTACAACACAAGCTTCTCAGTAACAGTGGTAAACAGAGTACGTTGCTGCTGATTCTTACGATACAAATCACGGATTCCAATCCCCTTACAATATTTTATGGCTCATAGGTTATATTATTAGTCACATACTTAGTGTCTTTTACATTTCCGATTTCAGTCACCCAGTCTGTGACGACCCGTCAAAATGGCCGGCAACGGACGCTGAGCGGCTCAACTACCAGTTGATAAACGACCCGGTGTTCATCTATAATAATGTTGACATCACGGCGGCGCAGCGTGATATGTTTAACTTCCACGAAAGACTCCACGCGTTCGCCCGGTAAGCAAACCTATTTATGATTGATCAGGTTTCTCTGCATTCTTGAGCATTGAAAAGAACTATTATAAATTAAGGTAGAATTTCCTTTCGAACACAAAACAATCCCAGGATAATTATTTTACGTATATTAAAATTCTAAGTTTAGTTTTAAGTCTGATACATTCAGGAGGGTAGTTTGACAGTGTGTGTAAAATCTTAGCTTAAGTAAAATAAATTCAAATAAAATATTAAACTTTAATAAATAGTATGTTTAATGTGTAAATACAGAAGCTAGCATTAAATACCTGCCAGTGAAGTGTTATTTCCTACTTAAAATCACTACTTGCACTAAATTACATAGTTCACATAATGGAAGCACTCAAGTTGTCACTATCGGAAATGATGAGTATGTTCAACTCCAGGATGTCCAATTTTGAGGCTGAGCTGCAGAAAAGCCCTTCAGGTTCCACCAGTATGGACAATTTGGCATCAGACTTTGCTTCATTCAGGAAGTTCATTCTGGAATCACTCGGCTGTCTCCATAAACAAATGGAGGCTCTTGCACAGGGGCTTGACAACATTGAGATGCGAGATCGCCGCAAGATGATCATGTTCCACGGTGTCGCCGAGCAGCCCAAGGAAGAGACAGCGCAAGTGGTGGCTGATGTTGTATGCACCCATTTAAAGTTATGTGGTTTTACTGTCACCGATATTAAGCGGTGCCATAGGCTGGGGAGGCAGACTGGAGCCAGCAAGCCTAGGCCTATACTGTGTAAGCTCCGGGATGTTGGTGTGCGTGACAACATTTGGTTCGCCAAGACTAAGTTAAGGGGCTCAAGCATTACTGTGTCGGAGTTTTTAACCAAATCCCGGCACCAGCTCTTCATGTCTGCACGCGAAAAGTTCGGCGTAACTAACTGCTGGACAAAGCAGGGCCAAATATACGTCTTGGCTAGTGATGGCAATCGGCATCGAATTGTTACATCCTTGGACCTTAACAAGGTTGGACAAGTCAGGGAGCCCAAGTCAACAGCTGCTGCCTCATCAGTCGCACAGTCACCGGCCCCAGCACTGAAGAAACCGAAGCGTGTGGCCGCAATGAAAAAGTGATGAGCTTCATCGTTTTGCTGCTTCGGGTACTGTCACTGTACGGGTAACACTTGTTCTTTGTGTAAGGGTAACACTTTCTTACCGATGGTCAGTTTCTCTATATTTTCTACCCTGTTTTATTATTGTTAGAACGCAAATTATTTCCTAGTGTAGTCTTTGGTTTCCAAGCTCTTTTCTTTCATGACAAGACAAATCTCAGTCTATTTGTCATTGCACTGATAGCTGTCATTTTATTATGAAAACTGTCAGTGTTATTCGACATGATTTAAGGTCGGATGGTCTGATGATTTGCTTGGTCCACCAAAAACTCTAAAAAAAAATAATAATAACTTTGTATTTTTTTAGTTTTAATTTATTCTTGTAATATATTATTTAAAATATTGTAAAGATGTTAGCCCGGACAGTGACTAATTAGTGTTTTAATTGTTCATGTTGTCATTGTAAATGAACACTCAACTGGCCGGTGGACGGTGTTATTTGTTTGTTTTTGTATTTTATATTATCTTATTTATATATATATTTTTTTTAAATATTTATCTTATTTTTTTTTTATTTTTTTTTAAATTATTATTATTGTCTTCTATTGATCATGTTTAATTATAGCACTGATGCTGATACTGAAAGCGATACTGATAGCTTCGTGTCGGCATATAGCAATGATAGCTTCGCTAGTATTCCCTCACTAGCTGACATGCTCGAGTCTCATTTTTCCGATACCTCGAAGAATCTAAATGTAGTCCATATCAATGCCCAAAGTATCCCGGCTCATTACTCTGACATGCTGGCTTACTTAGACTGTAAGAACATCCATGCTATCCTTGTCTCAGAGTCATGGTTAAAACCATGTCTCCCTTCCACTTCGTATTCCCTTCCTGGTTTTCAACTAATACGAAATTATCGCATCGGCAGTGGAGGGGGCGGTGTTGCCATTTATCTTCGTGCACACATTCCGTTTACCATAATAGATATGTCAACACAACCACCTCCACAAAATGCCGGTGAGCATCTTTTTTTAGAAGTTGACCTTAACCACACTAAAATTCTTCTTGGTGTTTATTACAGTCCATCGTCTCGAGTAGACTGTTTTTCTTCTTTAGAAGCGATTCTTGAAAACCTTACACCTTCTTACAGTCATACTATAATAATGGGCGATTTCAATTCTTGCCTGTTGAAACAAGATTCTCGTTCTTCTTCTCTTCAATCTGTGTTGAAATCGCTGAACTTATCTCTCCTACCTTTAAATGCAACTCATCATTTTCCGAACTGTAATCCCTCACTTTTGGACCTCATCTTTGTATCCTCTTCCCAACATGTTAGCAAGCATGGTCAATGCCCAGCTGATATGTTTTCCTATCATGACCTACTATTCCTATCCTACAAAGTTCGCCCACCTAAGGCAAAGCCCAAAACTCTCTTGCTGCGTAATTTTGATGGTATGAATGTTGATGATCTCCGTGTTGATGCAAACAACATTGACTGGACTCCGCTCTTAATTGCTGACTCAATTGATGAAAAAATCCGTATTTTTACAAGCAGCTTAATTGAGCTTTATGACGTGCATGCTCCTTTACGTGCAGTAAAGCTGAAACATCTCCCTGCACCTTGGTTGACGGACGTTGATGACATTAGAGGCATTATGCATAAGAAGGCTGCTGCAAAAACTAAGTACAAATGTCGTCCTGATTTGCATACCTGGGAAAAATATGTAGTTGTTCGGAATCGCTGCAATAGAGTGTGTAGGGATGCTTTGCGCCACTATACTCACGACTCTGTAGAAAAGGGAGAACCGGCTACAGTCTGGAAATTTCTTAGATCTTTGGGAGTTGGAAGGCAAAACCAATCTAATATTCCTAAAAAATTGGACATCGATTCATTGAATCTGCATTTCTCATCTTCGTCTCAATGCAATGGGACCTTGAAAGCGGCTACAATACATCATCTTTCCACTCTTCCAACTCCTGACTATCCTGCTTTTGTTTTTAGTCGATTTTCCGATTGTGATGTTAAAAAGAGCATAGTATCTATTTCATCCAATGCAGTTGGCAGTGATTGTGTAAGCCGTAAGATGATACTTCCTGTACTTGACGAAATCCTTCCTGTCCTTTGCCATATCCTTAACTACTCTGTATCCTCCGGGGAATTTCCAACTTCATGGAAAGACGCCCTCATTACTCCATTACCCAAAAAACCTAATCCCACTTCTTTCGCCGAATATCGCCCAATATCCATATTACCTTTTCTTTCCAAAGTCCTAGAACGTCTTGTTCATAATCAGCTCAGCAGTTTCCTATGCAAGAATTGTCTCCTTAATCCTCTCCAATCTGGTTTTCGTCCTGGTCACAGTACCACTACAGCTCTAACCAATATCACAGATGATATTAGATCAGGTATGGAAAGTGGAAATGTAACGGTTCTTTGCCTGTTAGATTTTAGCAATGCATTCAATACCGTTGATTTTGACATCCTGCTTGCCATTCTATGCTCGCTTAACATATCTCCAACGGCGATTGACTGGTTTCGAAATTACCTGTCTGGTCGCCGTCAACGTATATCCGTAGAAGATACTTTCTCTTCTTGGTGTAATACTTATGTTGGTGTACCGCAGGGTGGCGTTTTATCTCCTTTACTCTTCGCAATATTTATTAATTCTATTTCCCATAATCTTCTTTCTTCTTACCACCTATATGCAGATGATTTACAAATTTATAAACAGGCTTCCCTTTCGGAGCTGCCAAATGCAATAAACACTATTAATAAAGACTTAGTTTCCATAAGCAGTTGGGGTAAAGCCTACGGACTAAAGGTGAATCCTATGAAGACCCAGGTAATTGTTGTTGGCAGTCCTAGAATGCATGTAAGGATAGACTGGTCTCAGATCCCTCAAGTTAGTTTTGACGGAAATATTATACCAATAAGTGACAAGGTTAAGAACTTGGGAGTATTAATTGACAAGAACTTTTCCTGGGATCCTCAGCTACAAGAAGTCAGTCGTAAACTGTTCGCATCAGCAGGGTCACTGAGGAGACTTCGTAACTTCTTACCTACTGCCACCAAAATTGCGTTAGCACAATCCCTTCTACTTCCCATCCTTGACTATGCCGATGTCAGCTATCTCGATCTCACTGAGGTACAGCTAAATAAACTTGAGCGACTCCAAAATTTCTGTATTAGATTTATATTTGGCTTGCGCAAATATGATCATGTTTCGGTTTTTCGGAAAAAACTCAAGTGGCTTCCAATACGCCTTCGCCGGAATTCACATATATTATCCCTTCTGTACAGTGTTCTGTTCAATCCTTCAACTCCACTTTATCTTAAAGAACGTTTCCAGTTCCTTCATGACACACATACTAGATATCTGCGATCGTCGGAAAACTTGAGGCTTGATATGCCATTGCATTCCACCACTTTCTTCGACAAATCGTTTACAGTGCAAGCTGTAAGACTTTGGAATGCCTTGCCTGTGTCTGTTAGGCGCGCACAAACGTTGCCTACATTTAAAAAAATGGTTAAGGAGCATTATCTGCTATTGTAAGTAGTCCTTCAAACTGTATATATATATATATATATATATATATATATATATATATATATATATATTATATATGTATATAAATATTATTTATTTATTTATGTATGTATTTATTTACTATATTTAGGTTTGTAGTGTATTTTTATTTTTGAGAATATTACTGTTAGTGTAAGTTTTTAGTTTCTTTGATGTATGCCAGACTACCTGGTTATTGACTTCTTTTCTGTTCAGTCCATCCAAAGGTTGTCTGTAAGAGATCGCTTTTAGCGATAAGACCGCCCATTGTACTTATCTATAATTTACAACATGTACTTGTCATTGTTTTGGTGTACAATAAAGAATATTCTATCTATCTATCTATCTATCTAAGTCGGAAATTTAAGAATCAATTAAGTGGGATTACAATGTTTACAATATATTTTTGTTTCAGGAATTGCACAAGTTTAACGTAGATAGGTATACGCACTCATTGTGACATCATTAAAAATTTAATAAATAGTATATTGCATTTTTTTTCAATCGTTTGTTTTTCTTATAACACAAATAATAACGATTAAATAAGTCTATTGTAATTTTATAATATAATTTATAATAAATTATTTTGTATAATTGTAGAAACGAAGTTAAATTCTGGTCGTAAAAGTATTTAGCGTATACTTGAGAATTAAAATAGTGGGAGTAAAGCGGCGACACTGATCCTAGCACAAAATTGCAGCGAGGGCCTTTCTAAACTATTTATCTCTTCCGTGATCCCACTAACCAATCTGCTTAACAATTATCTGACGTTAAACTCTAATTACTTACCTGAAACAAGACAAAGAAGCATAAGTACACAATACTATACCTAGCAAATTATTTCTACTGCTTACGGATTCAAGTTCACAGATAACAAAATTTAACAAATCGCATAGTAGGAAGCTACCTCGGTCTACGTGCTCAAGTTATTATAAGTCAAATTAATAAGTAATTCATATATAATATACAAGGTCAGTTTTAGTATATGCGAAACACGAGTCTAGTATTTTTAGGTAAAGAATTTCAAAACTGTATCTTGAAAAATTTCAAAGTTATAAGCTTGTTCTCTTATCTGGTTGTTTGTCGCATCAATCTGTGGCATCGACTTCGGGCGAATGAAGGGGTTGTTTTACCGCCCACCCTGCTGGGCGCCCGCGCCTAGTGCCGCTATGACCAGCAGTAACATGTGTTTTGCGCGTATGATTGCGGATAATGAAATTTTTGGGACAAAATATGACATGCTGTAAAAAATATTGGAATCGATTCAGTTACTTATTCTAAACAAACTATGTTCTGGTTTCGCATATACTAAAAATAATGTTGTATAAATAATATAATTAATAAATATATACTGCCTTATAAGACTAGTGGTCTTAAGCGCGACTACTACACTAGAGCTACTGCGTTCGATCCCAAGGTCGAGCAAGTGTTATTGGGTTTTTCTATGAAATTATCAGTAGCAGCTCGGAGTCCGGATTTGTGCCCGCAGTGGCAATAGGCTCGCCCCCTATTACATGGGACCTAAACATACCGGCGAAATGTGGGTGTACATTAGTACACCTCTGCCTAACCCTTCGGGGACTACAGACGTGATGGTATGTTATGTTATATAATTAATATTGCTTATTTAATTAATGTTGTGCAGTTTGTTCGAAATAGCTGTGCACGTCTGAAGTTTTCAGCTAGTTGTTTTACAGTGGTGAATACATATTTATAGAAAGAGTCGGTAAAGACTTGGGGTTCTATATTTTTCATATTTGTAATTATTTTCTTTACTAATTTCGATTTTTATGTATCAATCCTAATTAAGCGATTGTACCTGTGCGGCAGTTCGGAACGGCTAACTTCAGACAAGCTCAGTTATTTCAAACAAACTGTAGTTCATAATTGAGTACTTTTAAAACCGATGTCAATGCTATAAACTCATACATATTATAAGTACCAATCTTGTTACAATGCAATGGATAATACATTATCTCGGAGAATTTCACTACATTGAAAATTGCAAATTAAATAAAATTAAGGGAATCTAACTTGGCCTGACAATCAGAACTGATGACCTTGTTTTCAGCTGCCGCGCTCGTTTCTACTAGGCCATTCATTATCATCATCATCAACCTATTACATTGTCCCACTGCTGGGCACGGGTTTTAGGCTATAGTCCACCAGGCTAGCCTACTGCGGGTTGGGAAACGTCACATTCCGTCATGATAATTATAGGGTTCTTATTTGTATATTACAATTATTTCACAGGCTCACCAATACACCAAGCACTAGCCTCCTCTATGTCTCCCATAATCTCTCGTGAAATATGTTTATATCAGGCAATGGTCACACTGCCATTATGCCAACTGACAGCTGTTAAGTCAAGCTGTCGGCTACTGCTTATGTATGTGAGACAGTGTTATTTTTTTTTTTTTTTAAAAAGCTTACTAGCAATATGGGTTACACATTACTAGTATTCTTGCTAACCCCTCGTACTAAGCTAAATGCTTGTGTAACGAGTGGGTTCACGTCGGTAGTGCAATGGGTGGGGTTCGAACCGGCAACCACATGATCGCAAGTCCGACGCCCTAGCCATTAGGCTACCGCCGCTTAAATTATTATATCTATTAAATAGATATAGAAGTACAAACACTACAATAATCTCTCAGGCATGCAGGTTTCTTCACGATGTTTTCCTTCACCGTTTAAGCGCGTAATAATTATTTTTATAAATAGGCACTAGCCCACTTAGGCAGTCAAATAAAATAATCATGTTTAAGCTTTAAGCTGAGAGGAGTGGAAGGTTAGGAGGCCTACAGTGGGACGATAATTACTGAATAAAAAAAGTTTACAAGATGAAATACCATTCGTGTTGCATTTGGAGTATTAGGTAACCCGCCAAGTCCCATATTATAAACACAATGCAAAATCCATTGTTTCAGTTACTGCAACCTGTAATTAAGTCAGCGTATTAACTGTAACAACGATCGATCGGAATTATTTGAAGGAGTAACCCTGCAGGCTGTATGTAGGCTGCATGTCAGTGTTATTCATAATTATTTTAATGAATGACCTACAGTCGTGTTCATAAGTAAAACATACTCGTATGTAAAAAGCTAATGTATGAAAACCGCTGTTACGTTTTACCACAAAACAGGTACAGTCTGCGATAAATGGCATGCGTAGGGGTAAATCCCCTGGGCACGACGGACTCAGCATAGAACATCTGAAGTATGCGGGTACACATATGCCGAGGGTCTTGTCTCTGTTCTTTACGATGTGCCTTAGCCACTCATATTTACCGGCTGATCTAATGAAGACTATTGTTGTGCCCATCGTAAAGAATAGGACAGGAGATATCTCGGACAAAAATAATTATCGTCCGATTTCTCTAGCGACGATATTAGCTAAAGTGTTGGACAGTATGCTTGACTCTTACCTATCAGAATATATTAAGCTTAATGATGCACAGTTTGGGTTTTGCTCCGGACTATCCACTGAAAGTGCGATTCTAGGACTCAAGCATACTGTCAAATACTACACTGATCGTGGGACGCCGGTGTACGCCTGCTTTCTTGATCTCTCCAAGGCATTTGATCTAGTTTCTTATGATGTGCTATGGAGAAAGTTGAGGGGTAGGGGTGTACCGGCAGAACTGATCAGTGTACTAAAATTTTGGTATTGTAACCAAACCAACCGGGTTAGGTGGTCCTGTGCGCTCTCGAAATCGTATGGATTGGAGTGCGGGGTGAGGCAGGGTGGGTTAACGTCTCCCCGGCTCTTCAATCTATACATAAATGATCTCATAGACGAGCTCAGCAGCATGGCGGTCGGATGCAAGCTGGGTGGTGTTAGTGTCAACAACATCAGCTATGCGGATGACATGGTGTTGCTGGGCCCGTCGCTGGGATCAATCAAAGAGATGCTAAAAGTATGCCAGACTTACGCTGCTGCACATGGATTGGTCTATAATGCCAAAAAATGTGAATATATGGTCTTTGGGGTGGCGGGTAAACGTCGGGATTGCTCTCTGGAACTTGTGATAGACGGTACACCAATAAAGAAAGTCACAGAATTTAAATACCTAGGGCACTTCCTCACAGATGACCTCAAGGACCATGCCGACATTGAGAGGGAGCGTAGGGCTCTGGCGGTTAGGGGTAATATGTTGGCCCGAAGGTTTGCTCGGTGTACAGACCAAGTAAAAATAACTCTTTTTAAAGCTTACTGTCAGAGCTTTTACACCGGGAATCTTTGGGTTAACTATACGAAACGATCGCTGGATACCCTACGCGTCCAATATAACAATGTCTTCAGGATGCTGTTGCGACTCCCTCGGTTTTGCAGTGCCTCGGAAATGTTTGCGATGTCGCATACCGACGGATTTCATGCCATCATCCGCAAAAAAACCGCTTCTCTCCTAAAGAGAACAAGGGAGAGTCCGAACAGCATCATGAGGTCTATTGCGACAGACACATCCTCTGCTATAATAAAGCATTTTGTGCGAAGGCTGATCACTTAGCTGGTAGTCTTAAATGTAATTAATTTATGTAATATTAAGTTACTAACGTTAGGCTTTTAAGTTTTAATTTGTGTTACTAACAAAATATGGATCTCGTAGTTATCTGAAATAAAGTGATTTATTTATTTATTTATTATTTATTATGAAAAGAACAGAACAGCGAAAGGAAAAGGAAATTTAGAACGCATTGATGCGAACCCCTAAATCATATAAATACTTATTTCTTTTCACGCAGTTAGGTTAGACTCCATGCGATATTGTAGCATGCATACTTAATCGACGATAAATACTTACAGCAGTAAACTACGCTATCTTTTACCTAACTCCAAGGAATGAATAATATACCAACTCAGGTTATTGTTAAAAGACAAAGTTGGCGACCTAGTTGATGACAATCATTAACACTTAAAATTTTAACAATGACCGCCATCATGACCTACTTTGTCAAAAAATTGGTAAAACCCCGCCAATATCCGCCGTGTATGGGCGATGTGGCAAGATACGCAGAGCTTTCGTTATCGAAGCTTTGAGTACCAGATAACAGCGTGTTAGTGAACTACGATAAGCATCCTAATCTCAGTACTGGCAACACCAAAATGAAACCCTAAAAATATGTCCTTGAACGGCCGTATTAGTGTAATATCCGAAAATACTGTACATCGTGAAATCTTTCTAACAAATTTCTTCTGCTAGGCCCTGCTTCGATAACCAATGATCGTATACAACATAGTTCGAATCTAAGGCTCAAATTTCGAAACAATGTGAAAACATTGTGTGTGTGAAGTGTTCGACGGTATGTGAAGTTGGCATCAGACCAGCGTGGTGGTAACCTGCCGCTTAATATTTTATTATTTTAAGATGCGACCCGTTTCCAGTACTGCAACAGTAAATTGGTTGCTGATGACCTTTTTCAGCGTCAGCTAGGAAGAATAATTTATGGCATGGTAAAAAGATGAGCCAGTCCGCAGATTGATAGCCAGCTGATTGTCAACAGGAGTCGAGTCGTGACGTGAAAGCTCTTTTGACGCACCCCGCACTGAAGATAATACAAGGACATTGTCGCTACAATATAGATTAATAGTACATATTTTAGAAGAGTCCCCTTGGGGTCTCCAAGGATTAATGATTTGTAGTAATGTCTAATGACTTTCAAAGACATCTTTGAATGAATTATGGCACTAGTTAATTCGTTACCGTTTATTTTCTTGACACTGACACTAACGAATTAGTTAATTTCTTGCGACTTTCAAGAGAACCATTTTCGTCACTTAATCTAATATGCTGATAACAGTTTTTGTCTACCAAGCATAGAACGTGACTGCCCTTAGTTATAACGAAGGGGCGATGGATGGAATCTAATAAAAAATAACGCAACGTCTACCGAAACTCATAATATAATTCTAGAATAGTGGCATTAGCGACACTCATCGGACAGGTACCTATTTTATGAGATGAAATGGTTAATTATGTACGAAAGCCTATTGCCATTAACCGGGCACAAATCCAAACTCTGAGCTGGTACTAAAAATTTCATAGAATTACTCAATACCACTCCGGAATCGAACCCTATATCGGATATATCTAGCTTAGCAGTCGCGATTGAGACTGCTACGACTATTGAGGCAGTTGATCTTCCAACACAAGTTACTTGTAAATTATTATAGATCAACTAACGTGAGTAGGTACACCAAAGTAATAAGTTGGACATTAGTTATGAGTTAAGTGTTTGCATAAAAACTACACAAAAAAACGATATCTTAAAAACTTTGACCACATCCTACGTGCAGTAGAACATTGAATTCAATAATAAATAATTAAATTTACAATAGATAAATAGACTTTCCGTGGGTTAGAATAACTTTCTAACGCTACCTACATACAAGTTCCCATATACTATCCTCCTGGTCCTCATTTCCACACCGCAACTATTTACTAACACTTCGCGAGATAGACAATTGGTTTTGTTTGCGAGTGTCCTACGTCATCGATCACACGGCGGTGGCGAGTGTACGTCAGTGCAGCGTCCGCGTGTCCCCGAACGAGCGAACTCGCGAACGAATACTAAACACGAAAAGGTTAGTTGGATATAGTTAAATAGTTAAATTATTAAAGCGTTGTGGCGCAACTTGAGAGAAAGGCCGGTGCGACTATCAGACTGACAAGACTACGTCAGGCTGTGGCCATTGGTTGAATGATTTGATTTATAATAAAGTAGGTAATAGTAAAATGATTGCTGACGTCACCACATAATGCTAGTCTAATTTTATTTGTTTAAACGAGAATAAGAACTGAGTGCCTCGTTAGCCTTGTGGTCCCAAGGGCGGCTGTTACGCTAGAGGTACTAGGTTTCGATCTCGGTCGAGCGAAGTGTTATTGGGTTTTTCTATGAAATTCTCAGTAGCAGCTCGGAGTTTGGATTTGCGCCCGGTTAATGGCAATAGGGTCGCCCCCAATTACATGGAACCTAAACATACCGGCGAAGTGTGGGTGTACAATAGTACACCTCTAGCTAACCCTTCAGTTAATACAGGCGTGATGGTATTTAAGTAAAATTATTGCAGACGTCACCACATAATACTAGTCGATACCAATTTTATTTGTTTAAGCGAGACCAAGAACAAATATCTTTCTATCCGGTAGATTACATAACTTTACTAATAACGCTATATATTGTAATAGTTTTTACAATTTACGTCATGTGGTGGTTATTTTGACCCCCATTAATCCTGTCTTAAAATTGGTTTTGTGTCCGATATCATTGATGTTCTATATTGCATGAATTGCTGACGTATTGCGCAAGAAGTCAATCGATCGAAATAATAGTAATATTACTACTATCACTCCGGGTCGCGATAAAGCGAAGGCTATTAATAGAATGTCTTTGATATCAAGTTAAGTTTGACTACTTAAAAAACTTCAGCAAAAAGGACATGTTTTTTTTTTTTTTTTTTTAGAAAATGCTTACTTGCAATGTGGGTCTCACATTACTAGTAATCTTGTTAACCCCTCGTACTAAGCTAAATGCTTGTGTTAGCGTGGGTTCACGTCGGTAGTGCAGTGGTGGGTTCGAACCGGCAACCTCATTATCGCAAGTCCGACGCCTTAGCCACTAGGCTACCGCCGCTTCAAAAACATGTCATTCAATTATTATTTTTTTGTAGGAATGTACTTCAAAAGCCATTTGCAAATGTGAATAATGCGTTGGAAAACAAGAGTATGGATAAGTGCGGCGTTCCTGGTGGCCACATCGGCGCTACATCTCACCATAGAGAATGATCTCCTGGCCGAGGAGAGACTGGCTCACAGTACTACGCCTGATCCAACGCGCCATATAAGTGGTTCGAACGAATTTGTCTTCAGTACTGACAGCGACCCAATAGCAACTGAACAACCTTCACAAACTAAATTAACAGAACAGCCCGGATACACTATAAAATCAGCAGAGGCTAGTAACGAAAATGACTATTTAAAAGTAGAGCAGCCTCGCGTAGATGACGCTAATGGAGGGGGGAATATTGTTACTGGTGATCTCGACAGTGGAGTAACTGGAGAAGGTGGGGATAATGGTGTTAATGGAGGAACTGACGACCATAATGAAGGAGGAGGCAATGCTGGAGAAGAAGGCGGGGATAACGAAGACGGAGGCAATGACGAAGGAGACGTCGAAGACAGCGGAAATAGCGAAGGGGGAGGCAATGTTGGAGTTGATGGTGAGGACAATGAAAATGGAAGCAATGTCGGAGGAGCCGGTGGAGATAACGATGGGAATGAAGGCGGCGGTAATGGCGGGGGAGAAAGTGAGGAAAACAATGATACTGGAGAAGACGTGAATGGTGAAGCAGGAGATGATAACGATAACAATACTGGAGGGAATGGTGAGGATAATGGAGATAACGGTAATGAAGGAGGTGGAAGTAATGGTGACGACAGTGGAGGTAATGGTGAAAATGCTCAATCAACACCAGCAGATACTAATGGAGATGGGGGAGAGGATATTATCGTAGCAACAACGTCTGGTCCGGTTCGTGGTCACGCTTGGGGAGGAAACTTAAATATAATTAGTTACATTGATGTTAGGTACGGGATATTTAATAGTCCTTTTGAGGTATGTATTATAAGCTTTAATTTTTTTAAATATATTTTTGCGTTTCATATTACAATATTTTTTCTTTTTTTAAGGCGCCAGTGTCCCCAACGCCTTCAGAATGTATTCACGAAGCCAAAGTACATAGCAAGCGTTGTCCGCAGCTACAAGACGATCGATATGTTGGAGATTCTGACTGTCTCACTTTAAGTATTTTCAAACCATTGGATGCTTCAGACGCAAGTGTCCTTGTTCACATTCATGATGGAAATTTTAGCAGTGGAAGCGCTAACCCTGAAATTTACGGCCCTGAATATTTAGTTTCAAGAGGAGTAATTTTAGTATTACCCAATTACAGACTAGGGCCACTCGGCTTTCTATGTTTGCAGAACGAAACAGCCCCAGGAAATGCTGCTTTGAAAGATCTTACTTTAGCGGTTAGTTGGGTAAAGGAAAACATTTTAAAGTTTGGCGGAAATCCTGAAAACATCGCGGTAAGTGGCGATGGCACGGCGGGAGCCTTAGCTGAATATTTAGCTTTATCCCCTTTGTCCAGAGGTAATGTAAACAAAGTTATTACAGAAAGCGGTTCAGTTCTTTCACATTGGGCATTGGACAGAAATCCTATCGTTGCTGCAACGAATTTGGCAAATAATATAAATAGTTTTCAAACATGGCAGAATCTAGAGCCTTCCATACTTGTTACTGCAGCAAAAGAAGTTATTTTTAGACCTTGCTTAGAAAGGAATACAGACCACGAGTCATATTTCATGGTGAAAACTCCGAGGGCCATGATAGAGGACAAAGAAAGTAGCATCATGTTCATGCTAGGTTCCGCAAAGTACGCAGGTGTGCACGAATTTTTAAACCACACAGAAGGTAGCATACAGCTGCTTAACGATAACGTCGGTCTTCTGCTACCCAACGATTTACGGTTTGATACTGATGAAGAAAGAATCATTGTGGGTAACAAAGTGAAGACTCAATATTTTGGTGATGCTGATATTAGCCTTACAAATATTGAACCACTGTCACTATATTACACGGACGCTGGATATCTTGGTCCGGGGATCCGCACAGCGCGACGTCTAGCCAATGCTGGAGCAACGGTATATTTCTATGAATTTTCTTTTGTGGGTGATCTGAACAGGGAGTCAGCAGCTATTAACCATCCCGTTGAGGGGGCAGTGAAAGGTGACATCATTGGATATCTTTTCACTCAAGATGGAGTTGTGCTTGGCGACGATACGACAGAAAAGCGAATGGTTGAACAACTTGTGGAATTGTGGACTTCCTTTCTTAAGACTGGGTAAGGTTAATTACTCCTCTATCAAAAACTATTACTAGGAGTCATGTGGAGTCTTAGAAAATAACGAAAAATAATGGAATAAATGATATTTATTTCTGTAAATACATCTTTTAAAGACACTTTTACAAGTCGATTTTTTACAGTTTTTTAAAACCAGATGGCGCCGGCACGGCATTACCTATCTGACGATAACACGTTAACTAATAATAATAAATAACAATAACACGTTTTATAGCCGACTATCTGCCTTCACTTTATATTTGATCTGTTATTGTATATTTTAAGAAAATCTATTTTCAAATTTCAGGACACCTACAGCTGAAGACATAGTTTGGAACAGGTTACAGACTGTAAACTCTTCGGAGGAGGAGTGGTTGTCGATCGGGACGGTAACCAGTCTGCAGACAGGCTTGCACGTGGACCGGCTGAGCCTGTGGACTGACATCTACGACCAGCACTTCATTGAGAAGAATCTTGCGTTTGAGACCTCGCCTAGCGTCTACACCGTGCTCCTCCTTCAAATTATATTCTTTGTCAGTTTCTTCAGAAATGCGTCGCATTTTTTCTAACTACCCCATTAGAAATTTGATCAATTATTATTACTTAGTTGTAAATTACTGACAAATGCCATGTACTTTATAAAAATGTGAGTAGTATAATTTGTAATAAACGATGAACACAATTTATTGTTTCTTAAGATGCATATTATGTATAGGATAGAAAGTAACAAAACTTATTGAATAACTTTATAAAAGGCTATGTGAGTCCCTATATTTTGTACCTGTTGTAACAGTTTAGGAATTCCAAACACTGAGTCACAATCACAAACAAGTCCAACATTTCACGTGTTAATGTTTTGATTAGACGCCGTTTGTTTTGATAACGGCGTCTGACGACGTCGTTAACTGAAGCGTCCTCGCTAGCCGGACGCAACACACTCGGATTCCTAAGCGCACAGAACTGCGGCCCGAAACGCGCAGAGATCGAATATGGGGCTTGGAGCTATTCGTTTATTGTTTACTGTTAGTGCGGTGTTGTGTCGTGTGTCGGGCCGGCCCACCCCGTCGGCGCGGGTGCACCGCGACGCGGCCACCTCGCAAGGCGCCGTCCGCGGGTACCTCGCCCCGGACCCACCCCACTTTGCGTACTTCGGCATCCCCTACGCACGGCCACCCACGCGACGCGACAGGTTTAAGGTCAGCTGATCCATTTGTTGATAGACGTAAATCCCATTTGGCCTATGTAGATTGGATGGTTATCGTGCGGAAAATTTACTGCGGCTGATAATGTAATTACTTAGATTGGTAGAGGTCCCATTTTAGCTTAAATGTAGGTATAATCTTACTACTTATACGTACTTATTTCTTAAGAGATTATAATCCCATAACGGAACTGAGGCCGTACCGCAAAATTATTACGTGATAATTTTTAGGTTGTGAGGAAAGGATGGCTCTATTAAGTAATGTGTTTAACGGCATCCCTCTAGTAAGTAGGTACTGATGGTACAATTTCAAATCTGGTTCATAGAAACCGCAAACAGGATCATAATAAGACAATGTTGAGTATTCTAAATAACATAATATTGTAATACTATATCTTATTTTAACTCGTCTTTCATTAGACCATTGATATAAATGTTTTAAATGGCCATGGTATAATAGAAACGTGAATGACTTGAGCACGAAATATTTTAATACAAGCTTTTGTCCGCGGCTTCGTTCGCGTTAATATATAATTTGTCAGGCGGGAAACCGTAAGAAACAAACTCGCTCTCGTTTTTACAATACATAAAAGTTAGCATAAATGTTCTTTCTGCATGACAAGAGATAGCAATTTTATATCTATCTCCAGGCACCAAAACCGCCACCGAAGTGGGACGGCATCTTCGAAGCTACCCATAAGATCAAGTGCCCCCAATCCAACGCCGATGGAGAAGAGAACTGCCTGGTGGTTAATGTATTCACTCCAGAGAGCGGTACATCGCTACCCGTCCTAGTACTTGTGCACGACGGAGAATTTCAGAACGGGTAATGTACTATAAAGTCTTGAATAATCTTGTATGATTCGTTTATTTATGTTACCAATACAAATACAGAATTCTTTGAGGATAGTCTAAATATGTTACTATTTATATCGAATGATATGATATTCTGGACTTCTCGCGATTTTTATCTTAACTAGCTGACCAGATAGACGTTGTCCTGTCTTAGCTATGAATATTCAATTCGAATATATTGGAGTTAATAATAAAAACCGCGAAGTTAAAGTTAGTCGTTAAGTTTTATCCATTCGAACACTATACGCAAACTACGCACTACACCAAATAATAATAAACACTGATCGAAGCGTCTCTTAGCGACATTTTTATCGAATGAATCTCTCTAACCCGTAGGCAGAAAACAGCCAACGACCTCTATGACTAAATGGGATTTCCGAAATTACAAAGTGTGCTCCGAAACTTGTAAATATTTTTAGTAAAAAGGCATGCACGGGTTCATTTCGAGACTGTGACGGATTTTTACGTTAAACATCTAATCATAGCGAAAGTAAAACAGCTGTGTGATATCTGGCGTTACTTTTTTCTAAGTATCTAATTAATACATATTATAACATTGAAAAACCCAACATCAAAATCCCATATATGGTTACAGATGGGGCGCATATGAACCTCCCGCCATGATACTCAACGAAGGTTTCGTGGTCGTCACCTTTAACTACCGGCTCGGAGCTCTAGGGTTCCTGTGTCTCAGCATCCCTGACGCTCCTGGGAATGCCGGGCTGAAGGACCAGATAGCCGCCTTGTACTGGGTACACAGAAATATTGCACAGTTCGGCGGCAACCCACATGACGTCACGGTGTACGGTACCGGGTCAGGCGCCGTGTTAGTGCAACTGGTCCTCTTATCCGAATTGGGTAAAGGACTATTACATAGAGTTATTCTGGAATCAGGTTCAGCTCTATCTCCTTCCTCCATGGCGTACGACCCTATATCCATAGCCTACAACGGTGCCATCTCTTTGGAATTTCAAGGAACAGATAATCCAAATGATTTGTACCAGTTTTACCTAGCCACATCAGCCAATGACTTGGCCAATATACCTGAAACATTCCTCCCATGTGTTGACAATATGTCAGATAACTTACACAGACTTATAGATTCTGATCCAATAGTAAAATTGAACAAAGGCAACTTCCACAAAGTACCAATGCTTGTATCATTCACACGTAAAGACATGATATCTATCATCAGTAGAGATACAAACAGATTTGGGAATCCACCTGAAAGTTTTGAGTATCTACTGCCAAGTAATTTAGATTTTTATAATCGTAGCATAAAGCAAAGGGTGGGGGATATTGTGAAGCAGTTTTATTTCACTGAAGATTTTACAAAACACAATATAGCCCAAAGCTATGCCTACTACATCCATGATATATTGACAGAGTACCCTATAATGAAAATGGTAATGTTGTTTGCTACAAAAAATACATACCCAGTTTATGTGATGGAATTTAGTTTACCAAAGGAAAGTAAGACGTCTGAAGAGGTATTTACATCTAGTTCTGACACAATACTAGAATATTTTTATCGAAATAACAATCAAACTGAAAATATTTTTTTACAAAGGTTGATGAGATTGTGGATGAATTTTATGAAATTAGGGTAAGTTGCAAGATTTTGACAATTAATACTAACAAGTCATGATAGGTATTTGCATGTCAAAAATCTGCAGTAACTAATTTGCTTCCGACTGTTGTGGGACCTAAGATGGCAGATTGCTGTTTTGTATTTTTATTTTTACTTAAATAAAATAAGCAATATGTAGGAACACTTAATTTGCGCAAACAATATTTATAAATAAATGTGTGTATTATCTTCAGATTAACAGCAAGTAATCATGTTTAAGTTAAAGTTTGATAGCGCATGAATAAAAAACAGAAACAATGGGTTACCTCATAATTATGTACACACAGAGGAGTTCCAGTGTCCAAGAATGTTTTTGTATTGTTTGTAATTTTGTTAGTTTACAGTAAGAATAACATCAATTTTATTTATTGTAGTGATCCCACACCATTGACAACAACATTGATACCACTGATATGGCAGCCAGTAACCATAGACGGAGAAGACAACATAGATATAATATCTGAGATACCAGTACTCCATTTTGATACAGAGCTGGAGATGAGTCTGCCACCAAACAATCAACGTCTCCTGTTCTGGGATAACATTTACAATAAGTTTTATAAACTGCATACACTTGAAGAGCCAGATTCTGATTATTTGGATGATAATGACTAAATTCATGCTGTATTTTTATTTTAAGTAACTACATTATAAGTAAAGGATTATTTTATTAAAATGTACATTTGTAGGGGTCAATAATATGTTGAAATAGGTCTAGGTATTGTGCAAATGAAAAGCAATGTTTTGATAACACTGTAATGTAAAGGATAGTTGGGCGTTAAGAAATTTAATTATTTTAAATTAAACGTTGAGAATTATTTATTACAGCAGTAAATGAGCGCTCTAGCTGCCCATCTGTCAAACACAAGTTCCGCTTCGCGAAATTCTTCAAGTGTGGCCCAAATTACATGACCACGCACTTGCTATAAACACAAGCATGATTCTCTGCAACTACAACTGCTAAATCGCTTTCAAGGGTAATTTAAAGTTATTACAATCAACTAAAACCTATCAAGTTAATGTTTCCAAGAAAATATCGACGTTGTCATAAATAAATCCCGTTACCTGAACAATTGGCGGCAGTGGAAGCGTTACGTTGAGTCGCCAACACTGTATGCACTTTTAAAACTATAACATATCTGTCCACGCGAGAATAAAACAACGTTCCACTAAATTCTCATTAAATTCTTGTAATAAAATCAACAAGTAAAATTACAAAAGGCAAAACATGGGGCACCCGTCACATTTTACTTTTGACAGACATTGAAGACATGACATTGGATTCGTTCAGAAAAAGTATACGATCAATCGAATATTTCGATATTCGATTATAGGTAATCAGATTAACAGAATGCTAAATCAAAATGCAACAAAAATACTATTTACATTTTACATGATAAAATATTGTGCCCGTATTTTAATACTCCTTTCCGGACGAAAAATTAATGGTGCCTACCACAGATTACTGCTGCACGCACACGTTGCACCGCGTTGCACACTATTAAGATTACGTTTAGTCGTCACAACTTTATAATTATGTATAATGTACAATGTACATCATAGGTATGATCTTTGATTATATAACACAATATACCATCATATCTGTATTTCCCGAAGGGTAGGCAGAGGTGTACTAATGTAAATACACCCACATTCGCCGGTATGTTTAGGTCCCATGTAATAGGGGGCGAGCCTATTGCCATTAACCGGGCACAAATCCAGACTCCGAGCTACTACTGGGAATTTCATAGAAAAACCCAATAACACTGCTCGACCTGGGGATCGAACCCAGGACCTCTAGCGTAGCAGTCGCGATTGGGACCACTAGACCAACGAGGCAGTGATTTTGATTATATATTCTATATAATCAAAGGGTATGATCACGATATAGATAATACATATTATATCTGTGGGACGCACGGCTACACATTATTGTTCTCATGTTCTGTGTGTACACTATGACCCTTTGATTTTTCAGTCTTATGAATGATGATATTATGTCTTATGAAATGAGCGGTCTAATTAAATAATAATCACGACTTATTTCTGTAAGTAGTGCTGAAGTAATGTTTTTGGTAACCCTGTTATTTTTAGCGTGCTGTGTTCCTGTTACAAACCTTATGCCTCCCACCTTTCACATGACTCGTATTGTAAATAAAGCTTCTATTCATGGTTCAGAATAGATTCTATGTACCTATAAAGTTCTAGATTTGGACGTTATTCTAAGCAATAATAAAGCGACGCAAGTCTTTGAACTAATTCTGTGGAATAATCCGTTGACTAAACTAATAAGTAGATACTAGACAGCGAGAAAAATATAAACGTAGGTACCTACCCACAGACTCATAGATACAGTTTGTTCGAAATAATTAAGCCGATCGGAAGTTAGCCGTTCCGAACTTCCGCGGTGATAAAATCGTTTAATTAAGTGTTTTAATACATAAATACCGAAATTAGTAAACAAAATAATTAGAAATGTGAAACATATACATACCATCATACCATCACGCCTGTATTCCCCGAAGGGTTAGGCAGAGGTGTACTTAATGTTCACCCACAGTTCGCCGGTATGTTTAGGTCCCATTTAATAGGGGGCGAGCCTATTGCCATTCACCGGGCACAAATCCAGACTCCGAGCTGCTACTGAGAATTGACGAATGAAACATATACGACTCTAATTATCTTTACACCGACTCTTTCTATTAAAATTTACCACTTCTACACCACTTGCAGACAACTTCCGATCGGCTTACTTATTTCGAACAAACTGTACAAGGTAGGTTATAGCAAAAGCGCCTACACAATGGTAATAGCAAAAAGTGTCAGCACAAATCACCGAAGGTATAATTAGGCTTGTCATCTTTAAGCATTTAATAAGCCGTAGGGGTCAAAGCTTCTAAATTGAATAAGTACATAGGTAGGTATATTTTTTAAATGTGATTACGCCGCACTTGAATTTACTTATATGTCGTGGCCAGATATTAGAATTGATAACTTCAGAATGTGGCCCACAATTTTATGTCAGTTGTATCTACTACTTAGGTTTTTTTTTTCAAAAAATCTTAGATACTAGCAATGTAGGTCGCATATTACTAGTATTCTTGTAAACCCCTTGTACTAAGATAAATGCTTGTATTACGAGTGAGTTCACGTCGGTAGTGAATGGGTGGGTTCGAACCGGCAACCACAAGATCGCAGGTCAGGCGCCCAAGCCATTACGCTACCGCCGCTTTAAATTATGACTCCTGAATGATTATTGTTTGTAGTAAATTATTTATTAGTGGGTCAATGAAATTATTTCTTTCTCTTACTTCACCTACCTATGTGTAGTCAACTACACTACCTACCATTCTACCAATAACATTTCAAATAAAGCAGCTGGTTTCGGATTTTACTGTGTTACTTAGTAAGTATATTGATAAGTCTCGACTTTTTCAGATCCTGTACAACGTTCATGTATAGATACTTAGATACTTAGATATTACTATTATGTGATTATATATAGAATACCTATGTCGAGCAAGAAGGTAGGTACGTGAAAGGTGATACAAATAATGTCGTGTTACATTACTGTCCTACTGCTGGGACAGGGTAATCTCATTGAGAAGAATTCTATCTACTTTAGCTACTTCACCACACTGGCCTCGTGCAGCTAGGCACACTTCACACAGCTCCACGTACTTTATGAAGTCCTCTGAGATTCAGAAATAAAATAAAATACTAGAGGTTCAAAACCTATCACTAAAGTATTAAATTTTATCCACAGTGTGGCCGTCATATGCAAAGACATTAGGTAAATGTTAAAAGTTGTAGGCTGTAAACCTCTTTGGATTATGTATAACTGAACTTAGATGGCAAATAAAAAAAAAACTTTAACGGGTTCTTAACAATATATTTAGACGTCAATGCGTACCCATAGACATGGCAAGATACTACAGTATAGCTTAATATACCTGGTCGTATTTATTTTAATTATGTAAATACACTCGAATTGTATTAAAATTTCATTCTAAGCTAACATCAATTATTGTCACTGATAATAAATATTATTTACATAAATAATTACTCCTTATTGTGTTTGATGTCATTAGAAATGTCTAAGTTATAGTCAGGTATTTTTTATTTAAATCATGGTAAAGACAAAGACTTAGATAGTGCGCTCAGAATGTATATATATTAATTTATTTTTAAACAATTTACAAATAAAGTTGCATTTTATGCACTTTAAAATTTAGCCTAGATAACCTATGGTTTTTAATAGCGTGATAAGTTTTGAAGGAGTCGTTTTGCAATTTTACATATTTTTAATTAAAAAATGGTTAGCTTTATCTTCGCAAAATAATGACAAACAATTAGATTTTCCGAAATATTCCACGCAAGCTAGGACGTCGGTAGTGCGAAGTATACGTAATATCCACAATGTTGAGCATACATCAGTAAACTTAATTTTAATGAAATCTTATTACAATATTCTAAAATAAAAAAAAATATCACCTAAAATAATTGAATATCACAATATTAATTAATTAAAAATGTCGTATTTTAAATGGGTTATCCTATTCATTTCCATGTTATGAGAGTTTGTACAATTTAAAGAATATTGTTATATTACACTCTTCTAGTACCTTCAGAAGATATTGCCAAAAATCTACAGCCTGATAGGAAATTAACTTAAAAATTAAATACGTTTTGTATCTCCTAACATACTTAGTCTAACTAATATTGCAATAGAAATGGAATTCACAAGCAGCCTTGTAGGTAGGTCATAGTTGCGTATTCAGGTAGAAAAATGTGTTACTACTAAATATACCTACTTACTTACATTATAATATACTCTTATAAAACTGCATTAAGAATGGCTTTCAGCTCATTTCTTATAAAATTTAAATGATTCAACTGATTAGGTACAACATATTAACTGGTGTTTAAATATAGGTACATAATTATCATGAAATAACCGAGTTATTTACAAACGAGACTATTGCCTAATAATGCACCATTATTTTTTGTTTATGAGGAGTGCTGGTTGTTTAGATATAATTTTTTTTTATTCTCCTCAAAGTAATTCTGCAAACCCCATGTTTATGATTAGGTAATTAGTCAAGGGGGAATAGTGGAGAGTGCATGCGCATTTTAAACTCAATAATAAACATCTAATTTTAAATAAAACGATTCTTTCACAATTTTTTTTGCATTTGTTTGCTGGAGAGAAAAGACCGACTTTTCACTATGCGTTAAGCTGCGCATAAACTTATGATCTGATTAAATATGTACTTATATACAGTAAGCACAGGCCAATGCTAAAGCCGGCTACACGTTTACGACTTAATATAAGGACTGCTACATGAGTTAGGGCGTAACGCAGATCACGTGTAACCAGCTTAAGACCACAAAATCTGTTGATGTATACTGAAAGTCTGAAGCCACTCCTTGCATCGCTGTATCATTGGCAGTGCTCGTTTACGTCCACTACGGTGTTCTTCCGCCATCCGAAGAAGAAATAGCCTACAGCCAAGCCCAGGACCAATGCGAGGCAGAGCCATACGTTGTAGGTCATGAACACCAACATGAGCGTGTAGGAGGCGGTCGACTGCAGGAAGTGGAGCAGCGTTTGTATCGCGTGCCCGGATGACAGCATCGTGTATCTGGAAATGAGAATGGAAGTGGAGGTTACTAGTGCAGCAAGAACAAACCAATCGTATTAAAATAACTATATGGCTCAGAATATTTAGGAATGGGGGTATGTCAAGAGTAGAGATTACTGTGATATTCTTTTTTATTTGGCTGCCTCTGTGAACATTGATAATTAGCAATTCCCTTCGCATTTGCATATTTAGGGACTCTCACGCTATATACCTAACTATATTCTTTCTTTTGCCAAAACTATATCTTTATAGACCTGCTACTATCACCGTTGATGATTTTAGAATTGTCCGTTATTTGGTTTTACAACAAAAAAAATATATTTTTTGTTGTAAACTAGAACACATTTATCAACCTGTTATTCGAACTGGAACAGACGAGTTTTCAGATCGAGTGAATACAAGTGTGATTAACACGATCTGGTCAAACCCAAGGCCCAACCACCACTCTCACTATTCAAATTGAATGATTTGTGACTCAAAAGAAAAGCAATAGTCAATCTTCCAAAGATTTTGATGAGATAGAAGATTTATGGTAATTATAACATAACGTATTCCCCGAAGGGATAGGTAGAGGTGCACTTTAATGTACACCCACAGTTCGCCGGTATGTTTAGGTCCCATGTAATAGGGGGCGAGCCTATTGCCATTCACCGGGCACAAATCCAGACTCTGAGCTGCTACTGAGAATTTCACAGAAAAATAACACTTTGCTTGCGAACCCAAGACCTCTAGCGTAGCAGTCGCGATTGGGACCACTAGTCTAACGAGGCAGTCAAATGATAATTATATTTTAGAAAATGTAGTTTTTCGGGTAGGTATATGTCTAATATGCACTATCAAATTAGGGGCAAGGCAGGCATGAAGTACTTAAAGGATATTGACCACTAACCAAAAAGAAGAAATTAAATAAGAATAATGAGATTTTTCAAAGAAATTATATTATTTATGATAAAAAACCGTTCCAAACGGTTCTGCATATAGTTCTTCGACCCTGCACGATGGACGAATCCAAAAAAGGCTCTGTATTAGCATAAATCAATAAGGGTCTTATTTAACAAAAATTCATGAACCTACTCATGAATTTTTGTTAAATAAGACCCTTATTGATTTATGCTAATAAAGAGCCTTGAAGTAAAACTGAAAATCAGACATTTCCCTAAGTTCAACTTAATTTTACCGGTCAGGTTCATTAGGGTCTACAATTAAAAGTATGAAAACTCCTTACTTGACAACAGCAGTTCCGCCACATGGTCCATTGTTACCACACTCGCTCTTCGTGATGTTTACCCGCGAGTCTCCGGTGGAGCTCGAGGCTCTCGCGTGCAGGGCTTCCCTGAAGTACTTCAGGCCTTCATACAGCACGCCCGCGAAGAAGATGGCGACCGCCGAGCCGAAGAGCTCCAACGCGTTGGTAGTCATCCAACCGCTGAACAGGATCTCCTGGCACACGCCCGAGTGGAACTGAAAGTGGAGAATTTTTGGTCTCGTCAACTGGTCTTTGATAAGAATTTTTTAACGGTAATAAATAAAACAAAAATAATGAGTTCCTTGAAAGTAACCAATAGGATTTTCTTAGGTGTTGAGGAGCAATACGCACCAACGAGGACCTATGATAAAAGTAAACTCAGTAAACAATATTTATTTTATTTTTTAAATATAAGAAATTACACTCACGCCTGTTTCTATAGGGCTGAACAGATGCTACAGTTCATGTAAGACAAGGCGCCAGTAGGTACCTACATGTTCGATTTTATGATTAAAGTCAAAATATATACCAAAGTTAGCTATGTAATAAAATATTTGATTGTCTGTATACTTTAAGTAATATAATACTCCCTACTTATTTACATTTCTTCGGTTTATTTAATTTAAAGTCCGAACCGAATATAACATTTATCAATGTTGTACGCAGACGTTTCCTTTTACGATTTTAGCATATAAACGCCTTTCCCACGATGTGACGTAGGTACCACAGGATATCACAGACATAATATCAACTTGATGTAAGTATTAAATCAATAAATTATTTCAATGAATGTCTTCATAACTTAATTCATAATAACTTATTCACAAGCGAGTACGGAAACTTTTTCTTAAAAATAGTTATTGAGGCGACAGTAGTTTGAAATGTAAATTTTAGCAGAATCCTCGATTTTTCACTACTGTCTGTTATGATAACTTCTTCTGCTAAACAAAAGTTTTACTTCGGTAGTTGTGAATACATTATTATTGATGCGTGTGGCGGATTCAGAATTTAGGTTCGGCAGGGGCTAAAACTAGTGAGTCCAGGCGTTCAGTTTGGGGCTAATTAGGATATTATCTCGTTTAATTTAATTTTCCTCAGAAGTGGACCCTTAGCCCATCTTCATGGATCTGCCAGTGGTTTACATCGCAATCCTTATTGCCATGAATCTAGCATGTTTTATATACCTACGTACATTTTGCGGAAAACCACCGCCATAATATTATTATATGGGCTTACTAAAGGAACTACCAAAACATAAAGTGACTCGTGCCTAGAAATATTACCCTTTAGTTAAACAATAAGAATGCCTGATATGTGGCGCGGTGACGGTCGTCGTCGGGTGCCATAACAATTGCACAGGAAGCGACGCTTGCGCACTATCGCAATGTCAAACAAACACGTTGACACACAGACACGGATTTCGCGAAGTTTTGGCGCGATCGTGAAGGAATGCACCCACATGCACGGGCACGCACCTGTTATCATCAGCACATGCTGACGGGAAAGACGCGATATTTACAAATACATACATACATTAGCATACAATTACAGGCGAAACAGGAAACTCGAGATGAAAAATGCAGTTAATGATAATTTTCCTTTATACATAGATGATATACATACAAACGTTATAACTCTTAGACAAATAAGATATTTCAAGCTTCGATCTTGTTCGTAGATGAAAATAACTTCCTTTGAAAATCGAATCAGTACTTAGGTAGGTAAGTTTCGTTATCAGCATTCTCCTAGCCTCTTCCCAATTATGTTGGGGTTGGGGGCGACCATACCAACGAGGTGTTGGTGTACATTAGTACACCTCTGTCTAACCCTTCGGGAAATAAAAGCTTGATAGTAGGTTTATGTATTGTGCTGTGAGCTTATTGCATTATAAAATATTGAACTGCAGTTTTTATTCAGACAGTACCGCTTACATCACTTCCGGTTACCGCAAACAGTTTTGTATTTTGTTTTATCACAAACTAAGTACCTAAAGGCTCCTATCTATCTATGGGAATGAGGGCCAACAAACCGCAGGTGATAACGCAAAGATAGCGACAATGTATTCATATACCTACTAGGTACCTACTATTTGTGAAGTTTTAACTAGGTAGTTCTAAATATTGGCAACGGTAAGTATATAAGTTACAGACCTGCATAGGCGATACATACCACGCTTGTTTTCCCCGATGGGTTAAACAGAGGTGTACTAATGTACACACACATTTCGGCTAGGTATGTTAGGTCCCATGTAATGGGGGCGTGCCTTTTTCTATTAACCGGGCACAAATCTAGACTCCGAGCTTCTATTGAAAATTTTATAGATAAAAAAAAACTCTGCTCGACCTGGGAATCGAGCCTAAGACTTCTAGCGTAGCAGTCGCGCTGAAGACCACTAGACGGATGTGGCAGTCATTAGCATCCGCATAGGCAATACCTGATGTGTTTATCTATCTATAAAAAATAAAGCTGTACTTAATAATAATAATAAACTCACCACCATAGCGTGGCCGTGTGATGCGTGCGCGCACGGGTCGTCGTGCATGTCGTGCATGTCGTGCCCGTCGTGGTGCATGTCGTGCGCGCTGTGATCCATCTCTTGTGACTTTTACGACTACCTGCTGAAATTAAGGATAAAAAAGTCTAAACATAGGTACCTACTATTTTAAAATTTTATAATAATACTAGCTGACCCGGCAAACGTTGATCGCGATAAAAAATGTGGGGGCGAGGGAAGGGTATAAAAATAGCCTGCTAGTACGACCTATTCTCAGACTAACAAAATCTTATACACAAAAATATATATAAAAATCGGTCAAGCCGTTTCGGAGGAGTTCGATAGCAAACACTGTGACACGAGATGTGTGCGTTATAGTGTTGTTCGTTAGGATTACTTAAAAAAAATACAATAATGTTTACTAAGTAGGTATAAGTTGGTAATCTTGTTCTGACTGAACTGGGTTGAAGTAATAAGACAAATTTGGTTTAAATTGGGAGGATTTAAACCATATTTTTAAGAAACTGGCTCGTTTTGGCTGTTAAAAAATTACTTATAACAAAAAAGTTAAACCGCCTTCAAAAAATAATAAAATAATTTTGTCTAAAACAGTTTGGGAAGTCCGTGACTTCCATTTGAGTGGGTCTTTTATTTTCGCCACCGACTTCCCAAACTGTTTTAGACAAAATTATTTTATTATTTTTTGAAGGCGGTTTAACTTTTTTGTTAAAAGTAATTTTATTTTGTTATTTTTAGTGGAAAGTTTTGTTTAGAAGTACTTGTTAGCCAAATAAACGCACTGCTCCAATAAGACAGCGATGTTTCGGAGTAAACGATAATATCATCGATGTAAACAATTTTTAGATTTTTGTTGATATTTCCAAAACTGCTCAACCGATTTCGATAAAATTTAAATGGGACTACCTCTAAAGTATGACCTACCAAACAAAAAAAACAATCATTAAAATCGGTCCACAACAGGCGGAGATATCGCGTAACAAACATACAAAAAAGAAAAACATGCAGACGAATTGAGAACCTCCTCCTTTTTGAAGTCGGTTGAAAAGTAAAATATTATGTTGAAATTTAATGTTTATTTTGTTGAGAAAGACTCGAGAGAGAAGGTCTTCACACAACTCTATGGGCTCCCTTGGTGTAGTAGTATGACATCAGTGCTGACTGGTGGTTTTTTAATAACTTAGTCAGCAAGCAGCAGTACCTAACTACTTACATCAAAATATTGAATGCATGCATAAAATTCGTTACGGGTTTTAAGAATACACAAACATACATACAGCATTATATTCCGTAGTCCGCTTCTGCACGGACACAACAATGCATGTCCATTCATACATAATTACACGCCATCACTAAATAACACTCATTATGTTATTTACGTAGGAAATTCTCAATTTTCCTCATATTTACAGTGTTTTAGTGCCTCGGTCAGCTAACATTACAAAATGCGTTAAACAAGACAGGCACTTCAAAAACAAAATCTGAAAAGGGACAGAACCGACTTTCTTTCTAAACTGTCATGTGAATAGATTTTGGCTCTAATAAAACAAAAAATAGAGACTTTAAAAATGTAAGTATCGTCTACGTAAAGATAGGGGATGCTTCCAAAGACCCTTATACAGTTGACAATCATATTCAAGCCATTTTACTGTGCACGCTCTCATCTCAGATTGCGAGGGGTTATAGGCATAGGCTATAGGTTCATTTAACGTCCTAGTCTAGTCTACTAAGTTAGCCTACTGTGAGACCAGGAGTAAAGAACTAATTTCTTGTCGCGGTCGTAGCGATTGTGGCAAGTAAGGTTTTTAGTCGGTAAAGTCATGTTGAAGTGCCCTGCTGCCTCCCCCTCCCTCTTAAGTGAGTGCCAAGAAATTGCCTTCCTTATTCCTTAAATAGGCTCGGCAACACATCTGTAACTCCTTTGGTTTTGCAAATGTCCTTGGGCAGCGATGTCTATTTACCAGCAGGTAGCTCGCCTGCTCGTTTGCCGAGGTATCTATCCCATAAAAAAAGTAAATTACCATGGCGATTGTCAGAAAAGAGTCAGAGATGCATGCTATAGACATAGACCTGATCTGATCGTGCTATCGTGGTCATGCTATCAGCAATCACTCTGCTTTAAATTTTTTTACCACCGCATGATTATATGGTTACTTCTGCCAGTTCCTTTTTATATACTTCAGGTTTAATAAACTGTGTTCGTAGCATTTGATAATTCTAAGAATGACTGCATAATCAATTTGGTAGTTGTGTGAAACTGCAATATTTGGTTGTTGTGGTCAAATAATGTGACGTGACATCCTTTGCAAGTGTTCTGCTAGATGGTAGAGGTAGATAAGTACTAGTATACAACTCGATAAGGAAATCGTCGACAAAAATTCATAGATTTGAAACTACTTTTCAATAATATTAATATTATATATGTACTTTTATTGAATTTTAACTTAACATTAATTTAGTGAAGCGTGAATTGAAAGAATTTTTGAGCAAGCATTTTCTATTTGTGATTGGATAATAAAATTGTTATGAAAATAACAAAACGAAAACCTACTAAGTAAAATGATGACTAGATGTAGCAGTCTAACTGTTTTCTATAAAATTACGAAAAAGACGATAATTTTCGTTTGATCGTAGCTTATACGTACTTAAAAGATAATAAATAATACCTTTATACATGTCAATATTTATTAAGTTATACTTGTACGTATTTCTTTGTGATCCACAACTAAGCCAGTCTTGTAGACACAGCTGGCTATAATAACATAAATAACAACCATTTAGACAAAAGTATTCATATAAGTAGAATTTTCCTTTATTGCAGTTAAAAGAGGTTACTTTTGTTAAAGTGAACAAAAAGAAAAATATTGCATTTTTATGTACTTATGTTTATTGTTCTACATTACTTACTTGATAAATAACATAACGTATATGTAATACTTAATTGGCGTAAAAGCTGTATATAACTAGCTGCAGTCATATGACAATTCGAAAAACGGTGTTATGAATAATTATGATAGATTTTTGCCTTGAATTGTTCCCTGATTGATGTTACATACATACATATTATAACATACTCTAACGTCTTTTTCCCTCAGGCCCAGGGGCAGGCAGAAACTGCTAACTGCTCTTGCAAACTTATTTTTTTCTTCCACATTAAAACCTCTTGCCATACACACACGAGTAGAGATGTTAACCATATAATATATCAAGTATCATAATATCATCAAAGTATTTAATTTCGATCACAGTCTTACAGGAAAACCTTGATAAAACTTACACTAGTACGATGATTAAGTGTGATAATAACTATGTAGAAAAATCTGAGGTATGTACGTTTTAATGCAAAATAATAAATTGTCTACCTAGATAGAGATCTAGGTATAAGTGTACCTATACATAACCCTTTTATAACATAACATACCATCACACCTGAATTTCCCGAAGGGTTAAGCAGAGGTGTACTAATGTACACCCACATTTCGCCGGTATTTTTAGGTCCCATGTAATAGGGGGCGAGCCTATTGCCATTAACCGGGCACAAATCCAGACTCCGAGCTGCTACTGGGAAATTCATAGAAAAACCCAATAACCCTTTTATATAAATATTGAAATTAAATCTGTTATTATATTATGGCTTTTTGAAAGATGAGAGGTGACTAAAAAAAGAGCTATATGGCGAATATTAGCGAACCTCCGAGGGGGCCACTCTAAAAATATATGAGATATCAACCCATTTAATGTTTCACTGCTGGGCACGGCTCAGAGTGAAAATGGTTAGGTGATGGGCGGGTTGGCAGACTAGATACATTGTCGAGAGAAAATGATTGAATTAATGATATACACAAATTCGTAAGCACCTGTCATGTTGGAACTACTGTTAATCTGGAGAGGATCGTACCTATGGTATCGGTCGACTATGAGGTTATAGATAAGATACAATTGTGAATTGATTGTGAATACTTTATAACTGATAATTAACTACTTATCTTACTTCACACAAATTCGGAAACTAAGTATTTGTTAGGTAGAAACAGTTAACATAAGAATACCTATTTGAAATTCTACTAGTCTTTACTTTTAAAATTGGTACTGCCTTGTGATTGGTTTGTAGGTATAGGTTCAGATTGAAGCCAGACTTGACCCCTTACATGTTCAGGAAAAGGAAAATACTTAACTTTGATTTATGTAGTTTAGACATACAAAATTACTGTTTTTCAGTTTACTATAGACGTACTGTGAGATCTATGGTTGTGCAATATCAGCTTTCACTGGCACAGGGCTGCGCAGGCGCAAACATTGCGCAAGTGGTCGCCTTGACTCCAATACACTACACCACCTACTTCCTAGCTTTTCATTTGTCTTAAAACTTAAAGAGAAATCTATTTTTCTATTTAATTTGTCTTGTATGATTTCAAGGGCTGCATTAGCAAACAAGGCCGACTCAATGATTACACATAGAGCACTAGGTACCTATCTGCGCTTTCGGTTAAAAAAACGGTTCAAAATAACTAAGTTTTCTCAGTGGACAATATGTATTATTAGGGCAGTCCCTTACTAACCTTTTGCTGCGAATGGACATCCAGTTGGAGATAAAAAGCTCAGACTGCTTGCTAATATTACAAATAAAAAATAAATAAGTAGGTATAGACATGACCCGTCAATGCATACAGTTTCCTCATGAGGACATAACAATAGATTTTGCATTGTGTCTACAATATGCCGCTTGACGGGTTAATATTATTGCGGTGCAGGCTTCGCGAGGTACTTACTCGCAAACTTCAGCAGGTTGTAAACAATTTCTAGATCCTACTTATGAACTTACATGTTTTTAAAATAAAAGTTTGTAAAAAAAAGCATGACACGGATTTGGTCTCGGACTGAGGTAAGTAAGTAAGTAGTTCAAAATGCGGTAGAGATACATATCGTTTAGCGTCAATTCACATCACTTTTCTAAAAACTCGTATGAACTCTCTATGAATCTAAAAGTTGTTCTTGTGCTAACAACAGCTATATCTCTTTTCTGTATGCCGCTGACACAGAGACTTTTCCTGCGCTTCGAAGTAAATTTTTTGATCAATTTCGTTGCTAGTTTAGACAGCATACACTTCCATATGAAGTGCAAAAGCCAAGTTTCAAAATTTTTTTAATGGTGCCCATCGCAGATCCTGGCTAACTGCATTTGTAGTGACAAGGGTTAATTGCGCCAGCTTGTCACCAAAAAAAAGGTCTCTGAACTATATAAAAATTTGTCTCGTAACTCTCCATTTGAAAGTACCTAAGCCGAAGCTACTTGCATAGATTTTATTTTAATTTTCACGTATGCATAAGCATAAGATTTAAAGGTTTAACCATTAAATGCGAGTTATGTTTGTATTCATACTTTTTGTGGGTGAAATGTGATTTATTACTAACAAAGCAATTTAAAAAAAAATACTAAACAGATTTTATAAAACGATAATCGAAAAAATAATTCAGTTTTTATAGCGGTCAGTTTTGATTTTTATATGAATGTAAATTATTTTGATTGCCTCTGGGTTTATCCAACCACAGTTTCCTACGCACCGGTATATTTTCCTCGTTTGAACAGGTCATACTCATCTGATGTACCTACATAGGTAATTACTGTAACTATCCTCACGTATCACTAGATGAGCTAACAGTGGACTGTGATTGTACAGTAAATACGTGAATAAAAATAATGTTAAAGTTAAATACCTTGGTTTACCGATAACCAGTAACTTCGATGCACAAAAATAAAATATTAAAATTTTTAAAACATTATTTAGAAATCTTTTCTTTCTAAGTGAAAATGAAGGCTAATTATAAATGCAAATATTTTTTTATAGTTTCAGTAGCTAACTTACAACATAGAGTAATATAATAGCGATCTAAGGTCCCATCTCTCCCTTTCTTGATACCAAATGCCGTGCCTCCAGACACTTTCTACGTATCTAGAGTTATAATTTCATTAGGAGAGTTGTATTCTATTACACAGTTTCGTCTTTAACTCGGTTACATCAAGACCTTTTTTATAAAAACTTTTATTCGAGTCGTTTTACTGAGTAAATACGTGTCTTATCGCAACGACTTGATAGCCCTACACGACAAAAAAACCGGCCAAGTGCGAGTCGGACTCGCGCACGGAGGGTTCCGTATCCTTACGATTTATGACGTATTAAAAAAAAAACTATTTACTAGATCTCGTTCAAACCAATTTTCAGTGGAAGTTTACATGGTAATGTACATCATATATTTGTTTTAGTTTTATCGTTCTCTTATTTTAGAAGTTACAGGGGGGGGGACTCACATTTTACCACTTTGGAAGTGTTTCTCGCGCAAACTATTCAGTTTAGAAAAAAATGATATTTGTAAACTCAATATCATTTTTGAAGACCTATCCATAGATACCCCACACGTATGGGTTTGATGAAACAAAAAATTTTGAGTTTCAGTTCCAAGTATGGGGAACCCCCAAAATTTATTGTTTTTTTTTCTATTTTTGTGTTAAAATCTTAATGCGGTTCATAGAATACATCTGCTTACCAAGTTTCAACAGCATACTTCTTATAGTTTCGAAAAAAAAGGCTGTGACACGATCAGACAGACAGACAGACGGACATGACGAATCTATAAGGGTTCCGTTTTTTGCCATTTGGCTACGGAACCCTAAAAATGACTGCTGCAACTGCAACACAATAAATGCTATTTAGATATGTGTTCGTACCTATCTACATCTTTCAATTAACATACTCCTCTTATATACACTCAAGTGAACTCTTTCCGAATTCCATTTACTGCAATTATGTAGGTAGGTATCAATAATATATTGTATATATACTCGATGACCTAGTTATATAACTAACGAAACATGTGCAAGCGCATAAAGATTGCGACGATAAATAACTGCGAAATAAACAGGTATATAATAACATTTTGTTTTATGATTGTGTTGCATTTTGATGGGCTTCTTGTGCAATATAGGTACATATGAACATTACATCAAATATCTTCGGTTTGAAAGGGTCGAAGTAATGCTCGACTTGTAGCGAAGGTCGTAACTACCGGTCTACCGCTATAATGTGTCCTTAATATCAATAATGAATTATGTTCTTACGCATACAGAAATTAAAGGTTTCCGTACCATTGATTCGGGCTCCTTTCCAGTCAGGGAGGCTGACGGGTGGGCCTTAAGTAACGATGTGTCTCGAGCCAAGTTCCTAATTCCCAATTAAATTTCTCCTGGAGGTTAGTGGAGGATGTAGAAGTCTAAATTTAAAGATTTGCTCTCTGTTTCCTACCTTTAAAGCAGTTGATCAAAGTGGTAATTGGGAACCTACCGGTCTAAGCAACTACTTATAACGTAAATGTCAAATAGGTATGTTAAATAACATGACAACAGACGTACTGGTTTCTAACACTTACGCGAATATCAGACATTGAAATAAAACTACTTTTTACGGATTTTATCGCGTTATATTGATATTTTTAAATTCCCGACGGATTAAAGGATCCGAAACGTCGGGAATTTAAAAATATCAATATAACGCGATAAAATCCGTAAAAAGTAGTTTTATTTCAATGACAACAGACGTTCAAAAGTAAGCGTTTGTTAATATATATGAAGGTGAACAGTACCCGGCAGAGGTACATGGATTCGGAGTTAAATTGTGCGATGCTATCGTGTCTCGACGGAGTTAGAACAATCAGGGGAGTGCACTCGTCTACGGGGCCACAATGACAGCGAGTCCTTTTAATATTACCTATATGATTTCTAGCTGTTCCCCTCGATTTCACTTGCATTCCAAAGGATTGAAGGAAGAAAGAGAAATACATTCTGTTTCAATAAGGTCTGTCCTTTTCCAAGTTTCAATGTACCTATCATTACCTACACAAAAACTCTTATTTGGTTCAGCGGCTTAAGAGTGAAAACGTGACAAACAGATAGAGTAACTTTTGGATTAATAATATAATATAAAGCATTATTTACACTATCAGGTGTGGCATTCATTAATTTGATGTTAATCGTTCGTATTTTTAATGGTTTTTTGGTTTTAGTGTCACCATCATAGAAAGCTAATTTATTAAATTGAATGTTACTACATAATACATTAAGTAGAATTAAAAGTGTACGCAAGCATACATTAAATTGTTGTTTATTGATAACTATAAATATAATGTTTTTCTACACTAAGTTGGGCTCTCATTCGAGTGAGAATAAAAGGTATAAAGCCCCTGGTACCCACTGGACAATATGTCTCATTTCTGATTAATTACAGGCTTGGTTGTAAATATCGAGTAGAAACTCACTAGGTATAATGAATACACACACCACACACGCTAGTTTGTGTATATCAAGATCTATATTATCTATCTAAATGGATTTGATTAGGTCTTGTGATCCGCTCGCAGTGCGCCTCCGCCCGGCCCGGATACATGCAATTGTCTCGGTGCACGACGCGAATGTTCTCTCAGTGCGGCGACTCCACCAACACATAAGATCTCAAAATAGGCCGTAAGCAAAAGCTGGTAGGTATGGGATGGGCTTATAGATAATGGTACGGAACCCTTCGTGCGCGAGTCCGACTCGCACTTGGCTGGTTTTTGGTTTGTTGGCAACGGACAGTTCACGAGGGTTAAGCCCACGACATTTCGACATTTCACAACGAATATAGTGAATCACATTATGATTAATTAAAAGCGGTCAGTTTCAACTAAAACTCTAACATAAGACGTAAGACGAAGTAGGATAATCAATTAATAAAAAAATAATATGCTGGGCTGGTTTTGGCATGTTGAGAGTTTATGAGACGAAAGTTAGCGAAAGAAAATACAGAATTTGGAGCGTTTTAGTGCAGCGCTAATTTATGTGGACGATGCAAGTTTAAAGTAGGTGATGTAGGTTTTGACACCTGTGAAATGTAGGTAGTGAAACTTTGTATGCCTTGCACACGTGTGACCGATACGGCGACGACTACAATGAAACCACCTCGTGTGTGTTTGTAAACAAAGTTAACTCAATTTAAGGAATTTATGAATGAAATCCAACGGCATAACCAAACATAAAAAATAGCTCAGCCTGCCAGCTGCTCACGTCCTGGTCAGGTAACAGAAAACGAACCATAAACCAAGGAAAACCTTGTTCGGTTTTAAAAAGTTGTAGTAGTCTCTACCTTTTTTTTGTGATGGGGAAGAAAGAAAGAATCTAATAAAAAAGGTATGATAAAACAAATGAATGCCATATTCGAATTTCAAACAATTTTGCATACTAGCTGCACTTTAAAACTGCGTTTAAAATAAGATAACCAACCTTTGTGGTGCCACAGAGTAATTATAATTGGTACCATGCCACCATATTTGGTTGTTTAAAAAATATCATAAGTTCAATATGGCGTTGCATAAATTCAAAAATGGAATCTTCTGCGCGGGCTTTTAGCGCATGGTAGCATTTTTTTCGTGACGTGAAAATATAATTAGGTAGGTAAATATTTAGCAAATATTGCTTACAATCTCTATAAATCATAAAAATAATAACTTCTTGATTGAAAAATCTAAATAATGTATAGGTGTTTCATAATTATTAAAATTGTAAGTAAGACGTACCTACGCGCTCTTTTAACCCGTGATGAATAAGTAATGTGAAAAATTTAGTGTGACTATACTTTGGCCTATAAAGGCCTACCTAGTGGAAAACCAGCTGGCATAGCGTGCCAACTACAGACTTTAAAAGTTTTATTTGTGATGAGTGGACATAATCTTGCTGTATATTGCTAAAGAAAATAATGATGTAACCCTCCATTCAAGTTGGAATCTGTAAGCGAATCTGGCAAGTAGGTTCCTATTAAGTTTTTTATTATAAATCTCTTATAGGATTTGGGCTGATTTTGGCCAGGTCGTGTCTCGATTTGGTGTAAGAAGCATCCAAGACTTCAAAAGTAGATATGGGAAGGGATTATGATAACGTAGGTAAATGTTCACTACTTTTTTTTTAAATATTTTTCTACGGATAAATTATCACATTCTTTATAATTCATCTGTGCTTATGTACCTCTTTACTTAACATGAAAATTAGTTACAAATATTTATTTAGTTTTCTAAAAACAAATTAACAAAACTGTACTAACTTAGTAGTTTTTCAAAGACGATTATTATATTTTATGGAATCAAAAATCTTACAAACCTATTACCTACAAAGTACCAAGCCTGCTGCCTGCGCTCGCGCATCTTTTGCTCAAGGTAATCCACGTTCGGCATGCGGTACTTACATAACTACCTTGAAATCAAACAATAATATTTATACTAAGCTTGATGTGTCACTAGACCAAGCAAATCATACACGACAAGAATGGCGTGATATTTTGTGACAGGACATAACTATTTAATTTGTAAAAGAGTCATGCGGAATGCATTGAAATAATATAGTAAGAGGTTTCATAGTCTTTCAATAATATCTTTTCGCCCTTCGAATAAAATGGTCTTCTACGATCGTCGTCGAATAAAATCTGTACATTTTACTCTTCTCTAATATATTATCAGATGCTGCCAGCAGACCGGATTAATATTACTTAATATTATTATCTTATCAATGCTTAATGCTGATTGATTAAGTTTATAAGTAGGTAGTTGATATTAGCCTGGTCTTTAGTTATCTTGTATGTGAAATCTGGAGTAAAATTAAAAAAAATGTCTCTATACACTTATTTTTAAAACAGGTATTCATTCAATTATCACATTTATCATCAAACTAAGTTATGTTCGTGTTTGATATCAATCGTGTAGTGTCAAGGATGCGCACAAGCACGACCGGATGAACATTCATGTTGGCGTTTTGAATTTAAATAATAATCACCTTTACTGCTACCGAAATGGCTTTTATCGTGAGAGCTAGACTAGAAAATTGGTATATTTTAGGTAAGTAGGTTCAACGTGTTTTCCAAAACAGGTGTGAATGTGCACAAAAAATACTTTAAATATGTATTAAGTAGATCGTACTTATTACGTTCAATTATGTTTCCATATAAATACATAAGGATACCTGGTCTAGCGACCTACCTATTAAGGAGGCAAATATTTGTGTTACCTTTTTTTGCTATAAAGTCTATTGTTGGATAATAATATATTCATACTTTAATATGCAAGCGAGTAATGGTTACAAAAGTGCTTACAGTGGTTATAAGTATTGTAGGTTTTCTCTGTTTGGTAATTCACGACCTGACCTAAACCGCAAAACTATACCACGACCGTAAGGTGAACGTACCGACTCTAGGCCAATGAGGTCGTCTTAGGAATCTAAGTACTTATAGGTATATCTAGATATACCTAATACCTAAAGTACTAAAGTTTTTTTTTAGTACCTTGAAGCGAGTGTCCCACATATGTCAGTAATTGTAGCACAGAATTATCGAATTAGCTATTAAACATATTTTTTTATATAAACATATTTTTATACATATTTTTTATACATATTTTAGATGTGGATGGAACCAAAATGAGGAGAAGAATCTTGCAAATTTATGGTATCAGTTTTAACGAATTTGTTAGTGTCTAAGTTAAGCAAATATCAAATTGCTTAGGTAGATATGTAGATAACTGTGTTATATACGTACCAACAATAGTTGATTACAATGACTGCTGATACCCATACAAAATATACATTACTCTTGATAAGGTACTATTATTACCTAACCATGAAACTATTATATAACTTTTTTTATTTGGAATAACAAACATTAACTTAAAAAATTTGCTCATAGAATTAAACAGCCTTTAAACTTATAACTCAGTTCAATTTACATTTAAATATGACTGTTGATTTGTTGAACGTCTAGATTGAGAGGGTTAAGGCAATATTTAACCACGCTACCTTACTGCGGGTTGGCAGACTTCACACACCGTCGAGAAAATCTCTCAGGCATGCGGGTTTACATGATGTTTTCCATCACCGTTTTGAGAGCGAGAGATAATTAATTTATGAATACGCACATTATTCAGATTAGAGGTGTGTGTGCTTGGAGTCGAGTACTCGAGACGTACGACTTGGCAGCTCAAAGGTCATATCACTAGGCTATCACGGCACACCTATTTGGCACCACTTTGGCAAAAAAACATTGAAACCGATTACAACCCAAGTAATACCGAGTATCGAGTACCGATACGTTCCATGTTCTATTAACAAACAATTATGTACTTACCTGTTCTGACACAGCACGTAACGTGGTTCATCAAAGGGTTAGTTGATAGTTGTTGATAATATTGATATAGTAGAGGTTTCTGTTGTTGCCGGGTTTTCTTAGATTAAGTACCTACCTATTTATCATTGTTTAATTTAAGGTATTTTCTTTTGTAATATTTGTGGTTGTATTTTTTTCAGGATATTTCTCCCTTAATGATCCAGAAAGGTGAGTACTCATGCAAAATATTATTGTGATTATTAGCTACATAAATATTAAACTATTTTTAAATGTTGTAATGGCAAACGGTGCAATCAGTCAAAAGAAACAATTAGCGGCGCTTTAGATTCACTCGGTTGATTGCTTTGCGATACTATTGGCAGTTGCGTTATCAGAAAATCATGTTTAACTATACAAACCGTCAAATTGTTTTGATATGCAACACTTCGAGTAGGTAGAGGTAGTATTTTAAAATAAAATCTTTTACAATATGTTCTATACCTAATAACTGAATATTTATAAAAAGTATTAAGTACCTACTTACATATAAATATTATTGACACGGAGGTAAAGAGAATATCCTGTATTTGCAAAAATAAATATAAAGTTATGATTTTTAAATTATTTATGATATGATCTATGAGCTTGAATTAGGAAGTTGATAATTAAAGTAAGTATCAAATAATCTGATGCGTCGGTATAAAATGTACTTTTTATTTGATATTATTATGTAGGTTAGTTAAAATAAACATTTAAAAAAAACTGGAGCAAAGGACCAAAATTTGGAATTGTACCTACATGTTGTCTCCAGTCTTCAAAATCTTCTCCCGGAAAACATTGATGTTATCTGAACTATTGTGGTCAATTCGCATTACTACGGACGTTATAGTCAGCAATACTAGTTGGCCAACGACCCACCACAGTGTAATTTGTGGCCACACTGTGAAATGACTACTTTTTGTACCGCAAGGTCACTTGTTTCACGCGAAAAAAGCGAAAGTTTATTGTTAAAAATGTTGGCTAAAGAAATATTTATCGAGGACCGTGGTTTGGGATCATCTAATCCTTGGAGTGGTTTCTATCGGAGTTTATCCCGTGATCCCAATTACACAAAACATCTATAAATTTATAATGGGCCACTATCTAAGTTACGTTATTGATAAGGTTCTCTGAACAAAATATATTCTACAATGCAGCAACAGAATTTTCAACGGTATTTAATTTTTATTTTTATGTATTAAATTACAAATCGATTTTGGTAAAACACAGCCATTTTAATTATGTATTTTTAAAAGTACCTAAATTACCTAATCTCCGTTGGAAGAAGTACTAAGTAATTATTATAAGTCCTGATAATTATTCTCACGATATTTTCCTCTATCATAAGTTATTCGTATCCACGGTTATATATTGGAAGACTTACTTTAATAAATCCATTGTAATTTAAAAACCGTTTAGTTCAGTCCCGTAATTGACTCACCTAGTTATTTAGGGTTCAATGACCATATTTAGAATCGGTTTTTTACGACATAGGTACATTAAGTATCTCCTAATAGGAATTTTATTGGTTCGTACATTTGTGGAGAACATGACAAAAGAAACACTTAGGTATGTTTTGAAAATACAAAACTACAACCTGAAAGTGATACAAAATTATTCTTACAAGAATTTTATCAAAATAAATTGCAAAATCGAATATCACCTTAATTACTACTTAGTTATACAAAGGCTGTCTAGTATTATTTATCAAGTAACTTCTCGTATGTTATCTAGACAATCCATCCCGATTATTCAAAAGTCTAGAGGTATTTTATCACCAAATCCACATTTCTGACGGATTCCACAATATTTAGCGCACCTGTATCCGCGCGGGCGCATTATTTACTAACAGTAGTACACCTCGGATGTTTACTACGCCGCCCCGCGTGTTTGCCCGGCAACGCTATTGTTATGCGTTTGTTTTATTGTCGACGGCAAGTTAGTTTGTAAATATACGTGACCTTTGATAACTGCCACCTGTTGCGATAGGCTTATAGTTATTATGAACTTAGACTAATGTAATGTTTGTTTGAGTATTTTATCAGTTACTGCTACAGGCTCCGGTACTCAGTCTATTTATAATAATAATATTATAGTGTCAGTGACATTGTTATTATTAATTGACAGCTTAACTTTACAGAAGTATTGCTTTTTATTGTAAGTTGTATTTTTTACAATTTATGAATGAATATATCAGCCATAACTGCCCGGACTAAGTAGCAGATGATGTTTTTTTTAAATCAAGAGATAGGTATTTTATTTGTTAAAACAGTATATAAAAAGTACAGTACATAAAAAAAGCATACAGGTTGTAAAAAATACAGAAAACGGTCATTTCCTGGCCTTTCTGGAGTACAATTAATATCCATGTTAAATTATAATATCTTCTCGCAATTAGGTATGATTATTTTTATTTACTTAAAAACAATGTCCTTAGATTTGCTAAATTTGCTGTTGGTGCAATCTTATCGTTCAAAAATTCTAATATATTGTGGTATGCTTTTCCTGTTAAGTGCAGGTTATAAAACAGGATTTTTAATGGACATAAAATTTCTGCGAAATCGACAAAGTTCGTCCCTAGATAAACAACTAGTAGTACCTAGATACCTAAGCTCAAAAGTATTTACGCTAATCATTGATCAGTGGCACACTTCATTGTCAGTAGACGGACACTTAAGCGCTAAACCATCTGTCATTGTTTTAACACTTACTTATTATACAGTCAGTGAAAACACGTTTCTCTTTCGTTCGGATATTTTTTCGGGCGTTAGGTTATGTTTACATAATAAGTGGCCTGTATCCGGTGAAGTTAAATAAGATATTTGAGACATTATGTCTCAAACTGTGGTTTTAATAAGTGCAACATTTTTTCCTTATTTGCAACAATTATTGGTCAGAATAATGACCAAGAGCCCTATCTTGGTCATTATTCTGACGGCCACTTTTTCCCGAAGTTTTTCTTAAAATTTAAGTCATATTTGTAACATAGAAGGTCTTCAGCAATTTTTAAATGTGTATCATATTATTATTAACCTAAAGGAGCCATTTCAGCATTGCAGAATGATGATTGGTTTACTTAGATGATTAAACATGTTTATGATAACTTCTCGAACAATTTAAGAAACTTAAAGAAAGTAGGTAAGTCCTAGAGATAGGTTTTTTATAGGGACTGAAGGAAAATGTAGGAGTTGAGCCCAAAAATAAGGCAGATAATGGTGAGGTGAAGATGCGGTAACAAAAAAGTAGTTCTCGCGTATCGAAATAGGAAAATCTTTTTTTTTTTTGAATACTCCCCGCGCATGGTATTCCAAATAACATTTTCCACTATAGACCGCGCAGTAGACTTTTTATGTGATATATGCTGCAAGCACCGCACATTGCCATCCAGTTCTCAGTCAACCTTAATTGCCTGTTTCAAGGACTTCACCAAAATATCGATATTACGAAAACAAAGCCTACTTAAAACTACAGAACCGGTATTGTTTAAGCAATTTATATCAAAGGGCCTTATAAGTTGACAATGTACTACGAAAGTGAAAAGTGCCTGCAAGTTGCAACTTTTTGACAGAAGGTCAGTTGCACAACTGATTCGGTGATACTATGACCTTTATTACGTACCATTTCTATATCAATTTGGATACTTATAACCGTTTAAAATATAAAGATTAAGTACTAGATTCTAAACTTCTAAGCGATGAGATTCCGATTTTATAATAGAGTACTTCAGGTACTTTTATGTAGTTATAGGATGGTGTTTAATCGATGTACCTAAGTATTATTTCGTATTTATTCCGTATCTAAGGATCAACTTCGACCGAATGGATAGTTGGTAACGGTTCCAACGAAGCGCAAAGCGAGTGCATTTTATAATAACAATCTGTTATAATACCTTCATCTTTTTGAAATGCAAAATTTTTCACACTGCATTTCGCGCATGGAAATGTAATTAAAAATATTAGGTTGTCTAGTGCTTGTATTGCACACTTTTATCTGAAATACTACGAGTTATTTGCAGTAGCGTGGCTGTGACGAATGTAATGTTCCGCAACGTCAAGGTGCAGGTAACTAATACTTCTTTAATAACTAAGTGAGAAAGTGTCAACATCGTGCAGTACCTACGTTGCAGGAATTTTAAAAATTGGCACATACTCGTAACCTGCTGTTTTATTTCAAATGTTTTCCTACGGGCATCGTATGATAAAGTTGCATAACAGAGTATCTAAGTTAAAAAAAACACAGTAATCGATTAATTACTCCATCCTGAACAAACTGCTTTCAGGTCTTGTTTATTATGTTGTTTACTTACCTACGTTTTTAGTCACTTACTTTTTACGTTCTTTACAAAATCCCAAAATAGACCTATTCCATGTAAGACATCTAGCGCCGGTAACGTAGTGCATTGGTATACAGACATCGAGGTATAATGCCTAAGGAAAACTATGTATGTGCTGACAACTGGTTTGTTAAACCGGAACATCGAGTTTATTCCGTGCCTTCGGACTATTCTCACTGCACTCTTATACCTAGGTATAGCTAGTAGGTATTATGCCTAGAACTGCAAAACTTTTGTCCTCGGATTCACAGGTCAACTGATTTTCTAAGGATGTAATAAAAGTTTAACAAACTCTACTTTTCATTTGTACGATATGTGGAGTAAATAATTAGGTAATTCACTTGCTTCTAAAAAATGCATGATTTAGGTACTTGCTGAATACGACAATTAAAACAAATTCTGTAATATAGATTGTATAGGTAGTATAGTTAAATAAAAATTAAATGCTTAGGTTTTCATAGGGGATTTTTTGCCAGTTAACTGATGTCGTATGATAATGATTACCATGACCTATTTTGATATTAATCTTTTTATCTGTTAGTACCTAATTACCTTATAATAAAATTGTATCGTAACAAGCAATATAAACTACCTAGTTAAAGTTTTATCAGGTTTACGGATTACGACAAGTTTTTATAGTATTTTTTTTATACATACATACTAACAAAATATTGATTATGAATTTATTCGCGTGGATTCAGAGTTTGGTGAGTATTTTTAGACTTAAACAGAAAAAAATCTTTTGCTAAAAATATAATACTTATCTTTACAAATAATATTCTCTTGAACAACGTTCAAAACTTAAAGGCCGTATTGAGACCTCGATCTGTCAAGATACCTATATCAGGTATAGCGTATCGTAGGCAGGTATTAAGAAACAGATTATGAGTGCAGTCTCCTCCGGGTTTTCACATCACTCTCAGATTCAACGACCGCGTAGTTGTCGCAATCAAAAGTTGTAAAACTCATGGTTAACCACTTTTACCGGTCGGGCGTAAGCAGAGTTGGGGACATGACATATATTTCAATACTGACCCTTGGCGCCTGGAGCGGCCGCTCCGAACTAGGTAACTATTTGAAGATATTACAATCCGTGTAAGCCAGTAATAGCACCACGTGTGAGCGAACCCCGCAATAGACATTATTCCTATATGTATATTATTTGAGTAAGTCCATTGCATATATCATCAATATCATATACATAGTAACTTCATTTAAGGAAATAACATAAAAGATTCTTGCTGTAAGAATCACAGCACAAACTAGAATCCGTTAGTCCTCAACATAATAGCGAATGGATGTCAAAATAAAATCAAAATATCTTCACAAACCAGTTCTAGTCACCAAGTGGAGGCCAAGAGGTCGCGGAGAGGACAATAACTCTACATACACATAGTAAAATATACTACTTTGTTAGTCGGTTTGAACAGTTTCATTGTGGTGGAATTTTGGTTCAAGTCAAAAGTTCCGTTCATAATATATTTAAAGGGACCATAATATATTTTACCTCTTTAATGCTCTATTTTGCCCTACATTGTAAAACTTGCCTATAACTATTGTCCGGACTTTAAAAGAGATCATGATTCTCTGAGTTTCTTTCGACATTCCTTCTCAGAGGTTGCAGGCGCTATCTAGTTAAAATAACATCTTAATTAAAAAAAAATTAAAACCCCCGACAATTGCATTGTATCTCGATCGATTTTCATCAAACATAGCTAAGAGACTGCCTCGTTGGTCTAGTGGTCCCAATCGCGACTGCTACGCTAGAGGTCTTGGGTTCGATCCCCAGGTCGAGCAAAGTGTTATTGAGTTTTTCTATGAAATTCTCAGTAGCAGCTCGGAGTCTGGATTTGTGCCCGGTGAATGGCAATAGGCTCGCCCCCTATTACATGGGACCCAAACATACCGGCGACCTGTGGGTGTACATTAAGTGCACCTCTGCCTAACCCTTCGGGCACGTCAAACTTACAACACCCCGTCGTTTTTGCGTCGGGGGTTAAAAATGTAAAACATTGACTTGCAAAAGTGTCTAATACATCTATTCACAGAAATAGATACCTTTTATCGTTTAATGTTGTCCCGTCATTTAGAGAGGAGAATCCCTAGAATTAACTGTGGTATTTTTTTATCATATAGGTATATCTACAAGAATACATTCTTAGTCAGATGAGTAGTCTGTAGGCTGCGGTAGGTACAAAACAGATAATTATCCGCCTACTAAGTAGTTATCTACGTATTAAGTGAGAGCATCTGTTTGACTCTCTAATGAGGCGATCGATAAACAAATACTGTGTGTGTCATGTTTGTTTTATTTTCTGTTTAGTTTTTAAAGTTTTTTACCAGGCTGTGAGATAATTAATAGGGTGATGATATTGAGCTTTAAACCTTTATGTTAATCGTTGAGATAGCTGTTTCAGCAATTTATTACTCTTTAACTACTACTTACTTAAACTCGGGTGAATAATTAGTAAGTATTCTAATAACGAGCAAATTTTACCCGAAAAAAACTCAGCTGGCATACCGACCTGTGCGCAACTTGCAAAAAGTTTTTTATTTACAACCTATGTCCACATTCATATTGCCTTATCCTTTGAAAAAAAAAACGATGTAAATTTTTGTTGAACTGGAATGAAATTGATCATGTTCCAAATCTTTTGTCTATGACAGGGAGAGATCAGTGCGCATGATTGCCGTGTCCCATTTTGTCTAATTTAAAACAATAAAGTCCCGATTGGGATCGGAGGTGGTCGGCAATCTTCGTGTCATAGACGTGCTGACGTCATTGTCCGAATCGCGGATATCTGCACTTAGTTGTGGGAACGTGCTCTTACTGTTTTCATACCACACATAAGGAAACTGTTAGGTATGTGGAGATCACATTAATTTTATTTAAAATTCGTCCTTTCTTAGCTTGGAAAGCAACCTACTCGCCAAAGTTGGAACTGAGTTTCTCTATTAAATGATTTATTACATTTTTTATTGTTATTATGTAGCATTTGTAGTGAAAGAAGAATTTATACATTTTATTTAAATTTTATTTGATTACCAGGTTAATATTATGTTTTTTTCAAGTTTTGAATCAAAACGAGTAACCGTTACTGTAATTAGGTACCTATACTTAATCGACTTAATTTTTCCTGCCTTATCTAACACCCGTAAAGACTAGAAATTAAGAAATTAAACATATAAAGACACTTAATATCAATAATATTTTAGTAAATATGTACATAATTATATATTTTTTTGGTATGTCAAATAAATATTTCCACTTTTGTTATCATTCCTTACAACTTAGCTATTTCGTAGATCTATGGAATCTGTGAGAATTTGTGTAAAAAAACAAAAGATTGTATGGATCAATGTTGTTACATGTTTATGAAATATCACTAGTGTTTGTATTAGAGAGGCTGAGCAGCGGTAACAAAAAGGAAACAAAGTGGAAACCAACGTAAAATATTGACCGAGACATTACACGAGCCGTGGGAAACCTGTTACAGTTTAGAAGCAGCTAAGCATAGATACTTAGTTATCATTATTTTTGTTTTCATGTCCTCATGGTTTGCATTTTTTACATATTTCATTATTTAACATAGGGACATGTCTACTATCAGGGGTGTATTCCTCGAAGGGCAGAGCTTAAGTACTCATGTACACCCTATGCATGAGGGGCGGGCCTATTGGCAATAACCCGCCACAAATCCACACCTGATTCTACTGAGAGTTTCATAGACAGAACCCAATAATCGTTTACCTGATCCAGTAATCGAACATAAGAGCTCTAGCGTAACATAGTTGTGCTACGACTTAAAGACAGTTGAAGTAGTTTTGTCCGATCACGAATAAAGTGAAAAGTAAAATAAAATATACATACAAAAGTACTTTGTAAACTACTTTTATACATAATTACATATTGAAATAAAACTACTTTTTACGGATTTTATCGCGTTATATTGATATTTTTAAAATTCCCGACGTTTCGGATCCTTTACAGCATCCATGGTCACGGGAGGACTGTACCTAAAGGATCCGAAACGTCGGGAATTTTAAAAATATCAATATAACGCGATAAAATCCGTAAAAAGTAGTTTTATTTCAATGTCTAATATTCGCGTAAGTGTTAGAAACCAGTACATAATTATATACTTTTTTTTATCACTGATAGGCTTACGCTTGACCACAACTTGCCTGATGTTAAGCATACTTAACTTAAGTACTTTGTAAACTACTTTTTACGGATTTTATCCTGTTCTACAGCTATTATACAAATCTCGACGTTTGGGATCCTTCACAGTACCTATCCATGGTCACGGGTAGACTGAGTTCCTAATTACTGGCAGCGATCCATTCACTGTCCGAAACCAGTATAAGAGAACTTTTGCTATACGTTAGTTCAGAGATAAAAAGCAGGCTGCTAAATGTGTCATCCGCGTCCTAGGTTCGATTAGATTGACCCGATAACAATGTCCTGGGAAGGATAATGTTGCTGGTATTTTCTGATATCTTCTGTTAAACAGGTTGTCAATATTGGACCCAAAAACGAGATTAACACTAGTAATAACCTATAACATGGGTGTGCGATAGATCACATCTGCCTAACGCCTCTGCGAATAAGGCGTAACTTTTTGATATTTTTCTTGACAACGTCATCGGCGTCTAAAGAATGATTAGTTCATTAAATAAAATAATTATAAAATCAAAATAAAATCCACTATACAGTACTGTCATTAGGCCTCATTTAGCAAAGTTAATAAAGTTCCTAGTCTACATTCGTTAAGTTTGAACAGCTACTTGGAATAATTAATAAGTGTACTCAGAAAAACACATGTGTGCGTCACCCACAATAAAATAATTAACCATATCATTCAATAATAAAGAATATGTAAAGACAACGAACATAACGCCGCTGTCGCCGTCATCGTGTTATTAAGAAATAAACAGACTTTTCAAAAGGAAGAGTTTCAAATATAAGGTTTCCTATCGTCTTTAATTAATTATTTTAAAAAAGTTGATGTTACTAGCACGTAATCTTGAATTTCATAGAACCATACAACAGTATTCATAATAATTAAATGAAATTTGAAGGCGTTACTAATAAAAAAATAATAAATTGAAGCTTTAATGCCGAGTTTTATATTTTTCTAATTAAAGGTTAATAAAAGAACTGGTGTGACAAGGAATGAGTTATTGGGCCTGAAGAGATAGGAAATGACCTCTTCTATCAGCCAATTTAATTTGGTAAACGATGAACCAAACATCCTTTGTATGAAAAGTCTAAAGAGTCCATTATTAAATCTTGCTGTTAGGACTTATTTTACCCACCAACATTACGAATAGCAAACATTTCAAGATAGTGAGAAAATTCTTCAAAACAAAGGTACCGGATCCACGGGTTTTAACTCGATTAGATATCAGATAAAACGCAAGGTCTTATATTGTCGATACTTAAAAAATCTGTGACGTACAGAAATATTTACAATTTACAAAATAAAGGAGTACTTATTATAATTATTTCGGATTTTATTTTTAATTAAAATTCAATTATTATCGCGTAATTGCCGTTGCATTCGACCTCGTCTTGAATTAAGTCATTTATGCCGAATTACTCGAACGATTTGGATCTATTTAAATCACTCGAATAAATAATAGACTACTCGATATTAACATGTTTATACTTATAAATTATACCGGTTTTGGTACAAATCAGTTGCGGTAGGTTTAATTTGACTAAGCAGTGCTGGGGTCACGCGGAATGTAACCTCGCTTCCCGCAACCACAGCAGAAGTAGCTATCGAAACATCCGTGTGGTTTTAGTGCGGTAGGTCACCCTTCATGGGTCGAGTCCCGATGGTGGTGGTCCCGAGATGACACGCTCCGTCGCCATCCCGGGCGGCGGAAGTCCATGAGGATTTCCACAAGCAAAAGAAAAGGTGAGATTGTGCACCCCTAGATAAATGACACTCGTTTGGCTTGAACTGGTGACGAAAAGGTGTTACTATAATGTGCTTCACATTTGCAACAAGGTTGCAGTTGGAAATAGATTGTTAGTTGGAACAGGGGCAGAGGCAGAATGGGAACAGTCCTCTGTGGCAAAGCGTAGCAAAGTGGCTAACCTTTACTCAGAGTCAAATTGGAGACCTGTCCTAAACGATATGTAGGTAGGTATCTACCCTGACGATGAGGATTTAAAACACTACAAAAAAAGGTGCAGAGTAACCCTAAATTCTCAAGTCAACTACACCTGTTGGCATTACAGAACGGATAGGAGCCGCCTGCGGCTAGATCTAGCCGCTGGCTTATTCTTAAACAAAAATCTCTATATCAAAATGAACAGTAGCTTAAACACATTCGTGTCACAAATACGTTCTGATGATCTTATAATCCGTTTGAAGATTTGAGTGATTTTCCTGTTTTAATGTCATTAAAACATTAAAAAAACCACTATGGACCGTAACGAGTGATGGTGCTGAAAAATGACTTTCAGCGGTACCCTGACCATCAATTCATCATTGCTAGAGACCTGCTACATGTCTGCTGTCGCTAAAATACTGATAGCAGTCCAGTGTAGGACAATGAGTGGGTTACCAATGACCATGGAAGAACATATCATAATAATATCGTATGGCTTGGTTGCTGGTATGTGAGTGTGTATGTAAACAAATGTGTGTACGTGTTGTATGAGAGGCAGCGTGCCGGCTAGCATTAACGTTAGCTAACAGTCTTGCCCCCAAAGGTCACGTGTACGTTCACTTCGCGTTTTGTGTGTTTTCTATGACTGCTTAATTTTGTAATGCAACTTACATCATTGCATACATCGTATGACTTGATCACCTGATTTGAAATTCATACAATCATGTTTCATATAGGTATCCAGGAACGTTTGATTTTTTTTCCTAAAATAAACTTAGGTACCTAAGTATAATACTTACTATAAACTATCAGTTAATCTATGGTGAACCAAATCATAATAGACCAACTACAGTGGTAGTAAGTATTCGCAAAACAAACAATGAAGTTGTAATCAATGATCATAACAAAACATATATTTAGGCGGAACCCTTTTTACTTGATAACCAATGATATTAACAAGCCTTTATTATTATTAAACGGTTAAATGTTGTAGAAATCTACGAATTTTGATGATTTAATCATTTTAAAAATACAGTTTGCATATAAAAAAAAAATATGCATGTAATTTATTTCTTTCATTCAGTAACTCAAGCCATATCAAAACTGCGCTAACGACCAAAAATTATAATACCAACTATTTTAACAAGGACGTCAACTCTCCAAATCTATATACTAAAGATTCAATTAACTTACCGATAAATCCCAAATAAACAAACGCTCACAGATAACTAAATTACTTTACAACAAGGTATAAAGTTCAAATACACTCGCGTTTACGAGAGAGATGCGGTCAATTTGACAGATGTCACAAAGTAGCGCTGACGTCCGCGTTTGGCGGGCTGCGATGGCAGAGTGGCGCGGGCGCATTGAACGGAGTCTCGCACTGCGCCTGCTATTACGACACAACTCGTTATCTGTTCCACCTCATTGCGTATGCGACCAGACCGATACGTGGCGGCTGCGGTTAGCTTAGAGGGCGTAGGCACCAGCACATAGGTTGTGATGGACTTTGGTCGCAGAGGTTGTTATGACCTTGCACCAAACCAATATTTAGGACTTGTGTTTTTAGGGCAATTGACGGTCAACTGATAAGATATGAGTTCGATACCACCTATTGGCAGGGAAAAGCTACACACTCCTCAATTTCTACCCTGGATGAAGTAAGTATTTTGGGAAGGGTAGTAGACTAGTCCACTGCCACTAATCAACATAATAAGTTGTGAAGCTAGGTCTTAGGAACCAGATTATTTAAGGGAAACTCACGTCTCGTCACCAGCATTGTGCTGGCACTTCTGGAAAAAAGACGGACCCCGTAAAACATGTTAATTCCAAAAGAACACATACAAATGCAATGCGAAGAGGTCCATGTACTAATGTACATCCATATTTCGCTATTTAGGTCCCATATAATAGAGGGAAATCCAACTGGGCACAAATCCAAAATTAATGCTACTATTGAGAGTTCCATAGAAAAACTAATTAATTTTAACATTAAGACGTCTAACACCTCAGTCTACCCGTCACCATAAATAAATGCTGTAAAGGATCCAAAACGTCGGGAGTCAAGTAATATCAATATAACGCGAAAAAGTCCTTATAAAGTAGGTTTGTTTCAATATCTATTACATAGTTTTAATCCTCATCACGACCCATCATCCCCGTTACCCGTCCTTCACCGTTACTGATAAGCAGCATATTTGCCCACAAAAGCGTCGTGGACATGTCGCGTGCGCGAGCGCAGCATGCTAACGATCGCCCTCAGTAGGAAGTGACGTAACTCACTCGAGTACGCCAGATTAAGATTATGTCACGCTGGAGACGTTGCGAAAATTAATGAGATTGGTTTTGTAAAATTATTAGATTATTTGAATCGGACGGTATTTGTTAGTACCTAAATATTTATTTATTTATTTATTTATTTATTTATTTATTTATTTATTTATTTATTTATTTATTTATTTATTTATTTATTTATTTATTTATTTATTTATTTATTTATTTATTTATTTATTTATTTATTTATTTATTTATTTATTTATTTATTTATATTGGTCTTACGGCTCGAAAGCCAGACGATCATAGGTGAACTGGACTAAGCTGACAGCTGCAGTCCAGGAATTATTGGAAATAATCACTTAGATGATATATAAAAAAGTATCTACAAAGAATAAAGATATTATATGCATATGATATTACATGAAACTTCATGTTTTATTTTAATTTACGCACAGGTCTGCAAAAATATATTTTAAGGCACTTAAAATGCAGTTAGATACTACTGTGTTCTATCTACTACATACATGGTTACATCCTTTGATTTTTTGGGGCTATTTGTTGGTTATTTTCTTATCTCCTTGTAGAAAAGCTAACAAGCATTTCTAAGGTCACTCTTCCCTTAAAATTTTCCTCCTAGCTTTTGACTTGTGTGTGTGTTGGTAACTGCAGGTAAAGAGCGCAATTTACAACGAGATAACACGCATTGTGTATTAAACTTGTAACATATTTCCGAGTTACTTATTCCACGTCCACCCATTTCGGGATTAGTAAAATCGTCACCACAACCCTGGCTCGTAACTCCGGGCTTTATCGATATCTATGCGGAGGGACATCAATCAATCGGCATCAGCTCTTTGATGATCAAACATCAATTGTGATGGGCGTTCGCCACAAATGGGTTCTCATACTTTGAGTGCATACCAAATATGGCAAAGTATGAGACTTCAATGCTTATTGATATTTATAGAGTTATGTAAGATACAATACATAGCGGTAGAGTGGGTATCAAATGGAAATCGGAGTTGATAATCATCTTAGGATAGCTTTAGGATGTTGTATGTTCAGCTCAAGTAAATTTTAGGCACTGTAGTTAAGCAATTTTTTGACATGTAAAAGTAATAGATTGAAAGAAGGTATTTAACCGATTTCGGCTACAAATGAATGTGAAATAATGTAATTTGTGAGTCATTCAGAACTCTACATCAACTCATAAACCTTGTCAGGAAGTCACCACAATTAGAACACGATGCGCGCAAAACTTAAGTATTTGAAAAGTACACCGTAAAAGGACCACTTGACTATTGAAATACTAGTCCGTAGGAGAATTATTCCAAATGATGGCTGTGATATGTAGCTTATTTGAATTTTACAAAATTTACGTGTAGGTTCTCCCCTTACTTAAACATAATTTGCTGTCTGCTGACCATTGTTTCTCAACCTGGGCACTCTTAGGGAGTTTGTGTTTAAAAGGGGATCGGAAAATACGAAATATCCTTATAATTCCCTATAATTAGTAACATCAGTTTTTTACTTCTCTGGGTGAGGCAGGAAGAGAAATCATCAAATTAATGAATAAAATCCTACTAAATAATAAATCATTAAGAATATATAGCTAATCCCGAGATTCACTAATCGCGGATAAATTTTCCGCATAGTTGATAAATTTAATTATTTTCGATACTATACTCGTTCATCAATACTATTTCTAACTTCGATAGAAGAAAATGCAATCCTACCTTATGTCCAATAACCGTCCACTCGGCGTGGTTTCCAGGGAGGCACTGGTTACTTTAGGTTCCCGCCTCTAACCTATTATATTATCGTGCCCACTATCTCTGCCAGCGAAGCGTTACCATACTGAAGATTGTACCTACCATTACTTGAAGATACGTAAGTACTATATGTCACAATACATAATGATGCTATAGCAGATGATGAAAAGTTAGATCATGACTGGGTAATTTAAATGATTACGCTAATGATTAGTTTGATAGCGTTGGATATAAAAGATTTTGACAAAAGTATAAATCAATAGTGTGGCAGATACTTACCTACTATGTTCTTTTACAGATAGAAATAATAGCGCCTTCTTTCGTATTTTTTTTAATTCTCTTCACGTAAACACGATATTAAATTCAAACCACAGAACCCGATAAAGAACTTTAATATTTACATCGATATGGTAAGAGACCACCAGCGGCCATGGAGACACCAAAGACCATTTTGGTGTGCATTTAACAAGAACTTCGAAACCCCCAAATTAGCAATTGTAATTAGCCTATTTTACCAAAATAGGTATTTGTGACAATTCTAGACTAAATTATGGTTGGTATTTGGCGGACAGTACGTGAGGTGGATGCAGACAAGCCTTTTTGAGGCCATCAGAATCTAAATATAACGAATAGTATTTTGCTTATAAGATTTATGCGCCAAAAAACCGATGAGATACCGCCGTTAATAGGTACCTATTGTTTTTTATTTAGGTAGGTAGTAGGTAGTTGAATTTGTTACGATGTATGTAATAGATAGATACTTATCTTGTTGTTTCATTAAAGTCGTTACTTGTGCAGTGTATAATTTTGTGCATTAAAAAGTCGATAATACCTTCACTGTTTTATAAATTATTAGCTTCCAGCCCACGGCTTCGCCCGCGTAGTTTCTCGGCTTTTCTATACTAAAATATGTATGTATTATACATATAAACCTTCCTCTTGAATCACTCTATCTATTAAAAAAACCGCATCAAAATCCGTTGCGTAGTTTCAAAGATTTAAGCATACAAAGGGACATAGGGACAGAGAAAGCGACTTTGTTTTATACTATGTAGTGAAGATGTTCAGAGAAGGTATCCGACTTAATAGTTGTTAGTCTATTAGTATTAGTCTATTAGTAGTGTAAGTCTATTATTTTTATAAGTTCCTAAATGTGACAATTAATATAATCTGGAACCATAGCTAGCATAGTATCTGTATCTATCATTGAATGATCTAATTAATTAAAACCATTTGATTGAACATACAACTGTGAGTTAGGTACCTACAGTTCAGCCTATTCCTCGCACACAACAGCTCCTTTGAGGGGTAATATCGTAAAATGTAATGTGTTCTGCAATCAGACAACGGTGCACATAAATAACTTCACATAAATAACTGCACAGAAACGTGTGCACAAAGAGTTGTGTTGTCTGGACGTCGTAAAAACAAAAACTATCTACATGATTATACGAAATGGTTGTTCTATAGCTGCTGACAAGAAGCCGGGAATAAAAGATAAATAATATAATTTCACAGTCACTGTTAGAGGCTAAAATGTAGGCAATGCAGACATTTATTTAGAAACTAGCTGACCCGACGGACGATGTCCTGTACAAGTCTGAATAGGTATACCTTTACCTACCTATCATACGAAAATCCCATAAAAAATCTTAATTTTCAACTTTTCTGTCTTTTGCACATAATAAAAACATTAAGAAGATAGCAATAAGGGCTGTAGCATACGTTATGTTAGTTTCAACAAACACTTTTGTAAAATGTGTAAGTACTTACTGACATAAATAAATATATATAATAATTTTATCCAGCATGTTTCTTGGGCCCACTCTACTCCTTTCAGACATGCATGAGAGAACATACTGATCAAACGCAGTTAAAAACTCAACAAATGGCCATTACGATGCTTGATGAATAGGTGTCTGGTGCTTACAAGGATATATATCTATGTAATGATACATCTTTGGGTGCTTAAGACGTCTGCAGGAAATCTAAAAGACGACCTATGGGCCTAAGACTAGAATACCGTTTTGAAAATATAGAATTATATATTTAAATTAAGAGAATTCCTTTATATGATGTCCTCCAGTTTCAATAGGTGTCCTCGTAGATGTTTATTGTAATTACTTACATGTGTAAAAAATCCTGGAACATTGTAGTAGCCAGGGAGTATTCCATTATATTTTCCGGTAAGACTTCCCCTCTGTCTTAACCTTATAAGAGTTCAACGTCTTTCAGTCGTTGTTTATAAGTAAAATAAATCTTATAGGCGATAATATTGGTGCCTAACACAACATAATTTACACACTTTAAATACATTTTCTTAATAAAATTCTTGCTTGCACACCTTTGCTTATAAAAATCTTGCTGTACTAGACTCACAGCTGCGCATACAGGTCTAGTGCCCCAGAGAGGGCAGTCCTTTGGTTGGCAATAAGTTTCGGAAAAATGCTTTTGGTACGCCATCGCCAGTATCTTGCGCAACATCGATGCTATTTTTATTTATTTTTTTAAGCTCACTGTCTCTGCTTCAACAAACGTTCCTGATGCGCTACAGAACCGTTCTTATTGCTGGGCTCCTATCAGCTAAGAACACACGGCCATCAGTTTAAATTGACGAAGGGCTCCGAGTTATATAAGTACGCAACTCAGAGAAAAAGAGATGTCATTCATTGCAACTTACGGGTTTTCCATGCGCAACTTGGGCTATGCAAATTAGCACATGGCAATTTGGTCTCCTTTCTGATCAGGCCACGAAGCCACAAAACCCACATACCTTCCCAAAATTACTTTTAATAATATTTTTACTCACCTATCAATTCAAATACCTAAAAAGTTTTATAGCTAACTCGTCCTTGTAGAAGGCCAAACGTGATTTTGTAGAAAACACCGGCTATCTTGTTATCAAATCGGTATTTCATATTTACAGATATGAAATCAAAATATAAATCGTATCAATATCACAACGAGCACGATTCTAACTTTACATACCATCATGCCTATATTTCACTAGATAAAGGTAAGGTAGAGGTCCAACTATCATAAAGTCAATAAGAATGTACCTAATATGAGTTAAATTAATAAGTAGTTTCTAATAAAGGTGTTATTCTGAAATAAACGAAATAATAAACAAATCACTTACTTGTATCCCAATCCAATGGGTATAACGTGGGTAATATGGCCATATATAATACAACTGCTTCAAATATTATTATTTATAAGGAGTCGATTTGTACGCAAATTTGTGTGAATTGAGACCTTAATTAATATATTATAAGGTACAAATCGACTACAAAAAAAATGATATTTTGTTTTTGCAGATTGTTGATTCGCCCATTTCCTGCGAATTAACCAACAGGTGACATGTTTTTGAATCCATCTTCTTGAATTATCCTCTTCGTTGAATACCCACATCACCTTCTTAATTATAAGTAAACAACTTTTTGACATGTAAAACTTTTGTAGTTGTTGTAGTTATTAAAATAATAATATAAAAAACCGTTTAGGGAATCCCAAAAAAACACCAAAGGAACAAACTTTCTAATTTTTTTTAAATATTTTTGTAGGTCACACAAAAACTGTTTTCACATCACAAACTAAATGAACTGCACTGATTTCGATTCAATCTAATTATTTTTTCTAGAAAATCACAAACCCAAAAAATATGTAAATTTTAAATCAGTGAAGCCAAAAGTAACCGAACATATTAAGTTATTCACATTTTAGTAATTGTTGCCTTCGTAATAGGTTAGGTAAAAAGTATTAAGAATTCAATAACTTTTCGAATAGAAGAAGAGTATCCAAGTGTACTGACACGGTTCAATGGAATCAAAGATAAGCTGGATAGGGTGCGCGTGCGCAAACATTCGTACCTCAGCCGTGTGCAATGTTTGTGATGCACGCAGCACTTATGGGTGTTATCTTCAGAAACGAGGAAAAATTAATATTATACCAATTATTTTTATTATGAAGTAATAATTTAAGCTAAAGTGAAGCGGGTCTGGCTTATATTCTTGTCATAACTAAAGCTTTATCTTCTAACGTCAAGAAGAAGTCAAAGCGTCATCATTTCATGGTGGACATTCCCAAAAAACGCTTTAAGCCCACTTTTATTATGCCTGTTGCTGAAATGTGGAACGAACTTCCCGAGTGGTTCTTTCCCAATGGATGTTATATATCCTATAGCAATGAGCTCCCTCTGGCACTCATTGTGTCCCTTCCAGATCGGTAGAGAACACAATTTTCTCCCTGTCCGCCGCATCTTATGCAAGCATTTCTTGCTCGCAGTAGGAGGCAGCGGCTTCCCACTCTGTCACTAAGATCTAGGGAAGATCCGGCAAGGAGCCGTCTCAAAGGAGGTCTACGTTATCCGCCCACACTGGCGCCTCGTAGAGCACCATGAACCGAACAGTACTATGTAGTTAAATACCTACTTAGTCATAATATTATGCTGCTGGTGGTGCCGCGCGCCCACACCAACCTACTGGGGGAGGCGCAATGAAACAGACTTATTCTGTTGTGCACTGAGTGAATTTACAAGGGTGGCATTATTTATTGTATTTATAAAACTTAGAGGTTAACAAGCAATTTAGGTATTACACTATCGCATTAGGTAGAAACCTGTAATGATAAGTGTGAAATTGGTTGAAATAAATAAATAAATAAATAAATAAAATTATATGAACTATGTTGGTATTATTAACAAGGTACTTAGGTACTGTACAAAATTACATGTTTCTGGACAATCAGATAAAAGCTAACTTAACCGTCCGTTACGTCCTAGGGCGTTGCGTGCGCTGTCAGTCACTCAGTGTTGGTTTTGGGATCTGCGACTACTTAGTTAGCCAGGTATTAATAACTAGACAAATTAAATTAAGATTTAAATTATTAAAAATACTACTAAGTATACTTAGCCTCGATTATTCTACCTACAGTTTTCCAAATACTTAGCCTGAGTATTTCCAAAAAAACATACATAATTAATAATAATCTCTTCAGCATGATTATAATTATAATATAGGGATTTCATGTGATTATCGTTGATAGCGTCGCGACGCCGCAAGCGCATGTTACCGTGGTGACCGCCGCGCCATGTTCTGAAAGTCGGACGCCCGGCGCGCGCGCACCTAACAAACCTACCAGCTGGCTGCTCTATCAATGATAATAATTGATATTAAAGCTGTTGATAAACAATTTGAGTGGTGCCGTGTGCAGAACACTTAAGGAGATGACCGCTGTATTGATTGTTTGTTTTAAGGCATGGTAAATTAAAGTTATTTAGATTTAGCCTGCTATTTGTTCTTAAATTAGGTAGAGGTGTATTTAATGTACACCTACAGTTCGCTGTTATGATTAGATCTCATGTAATAGGGGGCGAGCCTACTGCCATTCATCGACACATATCCAAACTCCGAGCTGCTATTGAGAATTTCTTAGAAAATCCATTTAAACTGTGAATTTCTTATAAAAAACACTTTGTCGACCTGGGAATCGAACCCATGACCTCTAGCGTAGCAGTCGCGGCTAAGACGATTAGACTAATGAGGCAGTTATACGCTGCAGAATAACACACATGCGATGATCTATGCTTGGGTGACCTAGGTACCTACCTGAAGGTTGATAACTACTGTAGTTACCTTACCTACTCTATTAGAAAACTTCTACTAGCGTATAATATAGGTACAAGGTCAATTATTTTATTGTATATTTTTAATAATAAGTCAATAATATAATATGCGGTAGATTGACTGAAACTAGCATCAACAGGGAACAGTAGGTACATAGGTATCTATCGTTAATCCAATATTGTGTTATTCAAAATAACAATAGAGAGGCATCCCCTTAAGTCTAGTTCACCCGACACTAAATTTTCTAGTGTCGTGCGCAAAAAGGCTTTCGTAAATGAATTGTAATCAGTTATTGATATCACAATAACAAGATCGTCGCTCAAACTCATTCGACCGATAGACGGATACCTACGCACAACGGGTCCGGCTTGTAAACCCATATAATCCTGATAATAATTACGATATTAATTAGTAATTCTGAGATTATTACGAAAAGCTATACATTTTTGAATAGGTAAATTGAGAACAGGTTACGACATCTAGCGTCGAGTAGATGTAACGTTTTCATCACGAGCTCTTGCTTGTACTGTGATATTATAATACTACCGCTTGACGCTAGAGGGCGCAAACATCTTAGCTGAAATAAAATCCGGAAATTCAAAATAAAAAATGTTAGTCTCTCGACTTTCTAATAGGCTTGTACGCTTTTCTTCGTATTTTATACCACTAAAATTGAGTTTAAGGCTAACGTTCAGCCTTGGGGCCAAATTGTTAATCTTATACGATAACGATTTTTAAGCAAAAGTTTTAATACTCAATTGTGAATAAGTTATTGTTTATATCGCAATTTTTACTGCATTTACCAAAAAAAAACGTAAAAGCCTTATAGTCATTATTGCCTTTAACAAGAAAAAGTTATGTTACACGAGTGCAAGGGCACCCACATGCACTATGAAAACTGCAGTAGAGCTAGTCAGTTAATTAATAGGTACCTAACTGCCTCAATAGTCTAGTGATCATAAGTGCGAGTGTAACGCTAGGGGACCTAGGTTCGATTCCCAGATTGAGCAGTGTTATTGGCTTTTTCTATGAAATTTTCTGGTTAATGGCAGAAGGCTCACCACCTTTATGGAACTTAAACAGACCGCCGAACAGTAGGTGTACCTACCTAATTATCATTATGTACACCTCTGCCTAATCCTTCGGGGAATACGAGACGTGTTAACTGTAGGTTTTCAACCGTTACGATAACCTAATAAAGCCCTACGAATAAATTTATTCTTCAAGGTTTTTGGATTTCTAACTAAGCATTTGTATAGATACCAACGTAGGTGTTTTAAAACCTATTACTAGAAATCCGGTCAAATATTTTTTGTCCCTTGTGGTCGAGGCGCCACCAGAGCTCGTGTGCCGCTAGCCGGGGGCGTGCCGCGCCGCGCCGCGCCGCATCGCGTTACAAAGCGGCCGCCCTGCACAGTGCGCGTGTCGGCACGACATCTGACCATTCGTCACGCTCAACCGCTAGAAAAACTATAACAAATATGCTCACGTATGCTAATATAATAAGAGGCTATTATAGTTTTTGCGGAGATTTGGGGTCATCGTGTAGGTGATGTCTTTATCATTTCTACACAGCCAACTATAGTTACTTACTTTTACCAAATATCTCCACTCTTCATACTTAGTATGTACTTATCTAAGTTTTTATTTAATTTCTCGGAAATTTGCATATTTTGTATAAGTCCATCCCTGTGTCTGCTTCGTTAGTCTAGTGGTCCTAAGCGCGACTGCTACGCTAGAGATCCCGGATTCCATTTCTAGGTCGAGCAAAGTGTTATTGTCTTTTCTATGAAATTCTCTGTATTAACTCGGAGTGTGGGTTTGTGCCCGGATAATGGCAATAGGTTCGCCTCCTATTAGATACATCTACATGGGACCTAAACCACCTAAACATACCAACAAACCGTGGGTGAACTTACATTAGTACACCTCTGCCTAACCATTCGGGGAATACTGGCGTGATGGTATATTTATTATTTATTAATTTTACTGCCTCGTTGGTCTAGTGGTCCCAATCGCGACTGCTACGCTAGAGGTCTTGGGTTCGATCCCCAGGTCGAGCAAAGTGTTATTGAGTTTTTCTATGAAATTCTCAGTAGCAGCTCGGAGTCTGGATTTGTGCCCGGTGAATGGCAATAGGCTCGCCCCCTATTACATGGGACCCAAACATACCGGCGAACTGTGGGTGTACATTAAGTGCACCTCTGCCTAACCCTTCGGGGAATACAGGCGTGATGGTATGTTATGTTATGTTATTAATTTTAATTTAATTATTTAATGCTGTGTTTTTATCTCCGATGTTTGTTGAAGTGACAGTTACTTTTTGTGACCAATCTACTTACCTAGGTATGTCCTTTTCTTAGGTGCAATCGGAATAAACAAACAGACATATTTATTGTACACCATAATAAGGAACATTTATATAAAAGATAACCATCCCAAAAGATAACGGTCTTTAAAATTACATGATCAATAATGAACGCTTGTAAGCCGTTAATGCTGATGTTATCAGTTGACGGCAATTCATTCACAAACTGTGTGATAGTGTTTCGGTAGTGACTTTGATAATCAAGATTATACGTTTATCTACAAGGTGTTTATGATGTAAGTAATAAGTACCTTATTAGGTATAGATAACGATTCTTATAATGATTCCTTTGTGACGATATGAATGCTTCGTAGGCTTCGTAGTCAAGAGGCTATTAAAGGTTTAGGATTTGATTTTTTTTTTGTGGTAGCTCGGTATTTATAAAAAGTATGTGGACACAAATACCATTGAAAATTGATTGGTGAAAATCTGTCCGGATCTATGAGCAATAAGGTCATCCATCGAAGCTAAAAACATACACGCGTACTGAGGTTGTTTCACATCCTGTGTACGTGTACCCTACAAAGATATTACCTTATTCTTGTGTTCACGCATGGAAATGTCAAAAAGTTGTATCAATAAAGGGATAATCAGCTTAATTTTACCGCAACAAACATATCGATACACTTTCTTACAATAGTGGATATCTCGAAGTGGATATCCAATAGCTTATGTTGAGATTTTAGGATTAACGTTATAGGCTCAGATCAAATAAAAAGTTAAGATGGAACTTTGCGAACAAAGAAGTGAGGCTGGCTAAAACTACGCCTTGCCGTGTACAAAAACAATTACTTGCACGCACACACGTATACCGAAACTACGCCTTAAATAAAAGTTGTTTTCTTTCTTTTTTCTTTCCTTATCTTGTTACTTAGTCGAGTTTTCGATAGCTCGACTAACTCGACTGACAAGATAAGGTGTAAGTAGTTTCGGTATACGTGTGTGCGTGTAATTGTATTTGTAAAGGGCAAGGCGTAGTTTTAGCCGGCCTCACTTCTGTGTTCGCAAAGTTCCATCTTAACTTTATATTTGTTCTGAGGTTATAGGTACTAGGTATCAGCTAAGTTCGAGTGTAGGACGCGATTTCACGGTACCACATAATATCATAAAGCTATACCTAGGTAGGTGTACCTATAGCTCTGCGCGCGCAGCACAAAGCCGCCGCAACCCGTTCTCTGCAGTTTTTAATTACGTTCTGCCCCTCTCACCCAGCAGAGCTCGTAGGGTTGACAGACAAACCAACTGATAACTAAAATCCTAGACTATATACCTAAGTACCATGTGAGATAAATTGTGACCATTTAAACAAATCCAAGGATGTCAGAGGAAACGAAGGGCTATGACACCACAATTTTGGTACTATCTGCTCTCAATCTTTTAAATAGGAAATGATGTCATTGTTCTTCAATAAATTCGAGTTACGACAATGATGAATCGTGAGTGAATTAAAGATGATTAATAAAGCGAATATCAGTGGCATCGGGAGAGGAGAGGACGCCCTAGAATCCAAGATGGACACAACGGCATAATCTTCAAGGTTCTTCCATCAGATACTTATATTTACTATGCAAACTGCGTGTGTGACGGGATTTATGAACGATTGTGCGTGGAAGAAGCAAAATAACTAAGTATTACTAGGAGCCAATGGTGGTGGTAGTTTCAGCCTAACCTATGGAAAAAGGTTAAGGTTTCCTTACCCCCAAAATAGTTGGGAAACGCTAGGAGGATGATGACGGTTATTGGGTGTTAAAGTTAAATTCAAATGTATTTTATTTTTATTAATTTTGTAGTTGGTCTACCTACAAAAGTAATGTTGGCGATCAAACAAAATACATTCTGTTCTACAAGTCTGATTATGCTCTACAAAAATGGCCTAGGATGAAGGATGATATGATATGCGTCTAGATCTACAGAATCGAAATAAGTAGCGTAGTTTACCTAAGTAAAGAGAGGTATCAGTGAATTTCGACAAGGAGTTAATCGTTTGGGAGAGAATTAATAAAATTGAAAGGTGTAGCTTTGGATTTGACTCAATCAGGCATATCAATACCACGGCATTTCATCATCTAGGATACCTTCTAGACTAATATTTTCACTAGTGATTTTAGTCTTAGATTACCTACTGTTGATAAGTGGCCAGATATTCTCAGCTTCTCAGCCAGCCCTGCGGCGGCGGCGGGCGCGGTGCGTCGACGGCGAGCGGCGTCAAATGTCATTTTAACAGCGCGCCCGTCGCCATCTTATTTTTTGCTCCCGCGCATTTTCGAGCGCGATCATAAAATTTTGTTATTAATACAGTAAAATTTTCGGATTAGGTAGTATTAAATTCGAAACAAAGCAGGGATTTAATTGGTAATTCGTGTCCGGGGGACGTTATACGAATATTTGTACGCGACCAATATCCGTTCGGTTATTGTTTTCGGTTGTAAACTCGATTCGGGACGGGAATGTGTGCGGCGGCGGCGGCCGGCGGCATTGTGTGCGCCATTCAATTAGCCACTGAATTTTTAATGAAATATCACGTTGTACAGACGTAATTAAATCACAGTGTGGCACTGAAAATAGAGGATTTATTTGCGGACGCCATTGTGGCCGGTGCGCCCTAATCAGTGAACACTTTACGAGTATTACTTGCTCGCGGTACAATTCTGTTTTTATATTGAGTTGCTTGTGATATTGTTTCGTATTTTAATTTAGTTCATTCTTCATTGTACACAGAAATATATAGTGCACGGGGTAGGGAACGACACGGTAAGGGTCATGGAGGAGCGGCTGGAAAGTGCACATGGCGCTCTCAGTTTCCGGCTGACAAAGGTGCTCTCGGGACATGGTAGTTTTGGGAACTACCTTTATCGCATACGCTGAGAGCTAGCGCTAGGTTTGCATCATTGTGAGAAATGCCCCAAGAACACGGTGCAGCACACGATGAAGTTATGGCCAACTTGGACAGAGCAGCGCAATGATCTTTATATGTCGCGACAATGGTTCGGAGCGAGAGCACGCGGGAAACCGCTGCATCGAAGTAGAATGCGGCAGCTTCAGCAAGTTATGTTTGCAAAAGAGGCGAAGAAGGATAGAGAATATTGCACCTCTATCCCTATCCGTAGACGCCGGAGCGCACAAACCTCTAGCCTTCATAAGCTGAGGCCTGTTACAGAAGGCGACGCGCATGTTATCCCTGCACGCGCTAACGTGTAGGAAGCGATGCAAGTCATCGTGCATCCTTTAAAGGCCACCACAGCATGCCATGTTTATGGTGAATGTCACAAATCCCATGGACGTGACTAAAGGGCAAGGAAAGGCAAGTGCGGTGTTGCAAGTACTTACAGGTGGCAGACGATAGATACCCGAGGATTTTCCGTATTCAAACAATGTGACTACATAGTTACTTTTAAAATGGGACAAAGTTCTGCCATCTGTCCTAATTATTATGACCAAGTTGAGTGGTAGAAACAGTAATAGAGACTAAGACACAATATAACAGGAGACAAACATATTTTCTATTTAAGCAACTAGATTTTAGATAAACACGTTAAGTAGGTAATTGGTATGTAACTGAAATATTTAATGATGTTACAAAAAGGCTCAAATAAACAACAAAAATCGGAGTAATGTATGAACAAACCAATTTATTCTCTGTACTTTGACCAATGTAGCTAATGTTTAAATAATTAGTTTACATTTAATTTGTACAGATTGTCATTTTAAATACATTATTCTATAATATACTTACAGCTACTGGTTCGAAGACGGTAAAATAAAAAAAAAATACATACAGTAACATTTGAACGGTGAGCTTCTTTCGACCCAAAATCTTTAAGACTTTACCTACCATCATAAAAAAGACAGTTTTTAAATCTTCTTACCTTATCTCGATTTAATTAATGGCAGACTTTTTTAATAAAAAATATAGCTTATAGGTAGGAAGGTATATAGAGGAGTGTTTTTATATAAAAAATACCTATATTTTAAATCCATCACAGTCTGCAAATTGTGCATGTCCCAGTAAATAATCACCGAGATTAAGCTCACAAAAAATTGCAATACAATGAACAGTGCAAACATAAGTCAATATTATAAGAAATAAAAATGCTAAAGGTACTGGTATCAGTGTTTTATAACAATAAGTACATTAGTTTCGTATTTATTTAAATTATTTACATCATTGCACCCATACTTAAATACTCGACGACATCCTTGTTGTAATTACACCACAACTAATATCTACAATGACTTGAGGCTTAGTATCATGACTTGATTTGGAGGAGGTAGGCAGTACGCCTATTGATAATAAACAGACTGACTGCCCGGTAACCCGCAATTATAAGTGTTGAATTTGTATTTATCCAACCTGCAGTAGGCTAGCTCGGTGGACTATAGCCTAATCCCCCTCGTTCTGAGAGGAGACCCGTGCCCAGCAGTGGGGCAATGTAATGGGTCTATGATGAATTATTAATTTATTTCACGGTGATTGTTTACCTACCTGGAAAACACTTATGGGGGTATATGCTTAATTTAATTGACACTGTAGGTATCATCATCATCAGCCCATACTCGTCCACTGCTGGACGTTGACACGTTTTATTAGTTATTTTTAATCTAGTAACACACTAAACTCTGTCATGCGACGGTAAGTTACCGTCGGGTAGAGACGCACTTCAAAGGGCTAGTGAACTTTTTAGACTTTTTAGCCCACCACACTGGCCAGTGCAGGCCGGCCGACTTCACGTAATAAAAAATCAAATGTTTTCCTTTAAAGACTTAGAAAATATAATCAATCAATGACAGTTAGATTTTTTTAATGTAAATCACAGTTATTAGAGGATATGAACCTATTGTTTGGAAATGGAAAGATAATTTAAAGATAGAAGTAATAATATAATTTCCATTAATCTGTAATAGGTAGGTACTAGGCCTCGAGTGAAATTTAAAAGCTATTTATCTTACACGTGATAACGTATATACAATAATATAATACTTTTTATCAACAACTATAATTATTTTTATCACTAGAAGATCAGTTTTTCTCTTATATATCACTTTTCACTTTGAAACAGGGCCGGACTATTTGAAGATTATTGCAAGTAAGAAGTGGTTCATTATTAAGTTCCTTAATGATCGCAGAATGTAGATCTAGAGCGAAGCTAATGTAATATGATATTATTCTTTGGCATATTTCAATGCTTTTCCTTCTTCTTTAAAGTTTCACTGTTCAGTCAATATAATTTTTAGTAAGTAAGTACACATAAATTAACTATAAGTTCTTAAGAATCGAATAAGGCCGCATCCGCATTTCACCATGCCAGATAGCCGCTACTATCCGAATAAATGAACAAATGGAACAGAATTTGTAACAAATAAATTGAGTGATACTTGAGGGAACTTATTCCAAGTTGTTATAATGGAAGAGTTCTGATATAAAATATATAGATAAAGTAGGTACGGTAGACGATATGGCAATATGAAATCAGTCGCACTATGAATTTGGTTGGTTTCGCTGATAATTTTCCCAAAAAATGTGAAATGTTCTCGTCATTATTAATAGTATTTACTTACATGTAAAGTGATATAACAAGCATGTCTTACTCTACTAATCTCAGTCGTGACGTGCGTTTCATTGAAAATAATGTCAGTATCACCCGCACCACTCGACGGCACCACGTTGTCACTATCACTGCACTGTGTGAACACTGGTCACTGCACTGTGTGCACTGGTCACTAGCGATGACAATCAGTGATCACCGGTCGTGGTTGGTGGCGAGGTGCGCGTGTCAGAGCGCGTGCGCGTGCGCATGGTGGGGAGGCGGAGGTTGCTGATGAGGGTGAGGCAGCGCGTGAGGGTTGCCCGCTGTATGCTGACGACCCTGAGGACAAAAGAAAAATGATTTATATATACGGAGTAAACGTTTCTTTGATGTGAGTAACCTTAAGGTGCTGATAAACTTGAGCATGACCGCAAGCAGTCGCTAGAATGATCGACGAAATGTGCATTCCGATTGGTTGTTCACTTTGAAGAACCGATCGGCACGCACATTTCATCGATCATTCTAGCGAACGCTCGCGTACTTGTATGCACAAATCTATCAGCACCTCACCTTTAGGACTGAAAAATGAACACTTGAGTCCCTTTTTAAGAGTAAAGATAAATAAATGCTAGCTAAGCTAACTAGCTAGCTTAATTACGATGGCATTGTAGAGTATAGAAAAAGTATGTACTAAAGTAGTACCTGTAAATACACATAGTAGTCGTAGGGCTGGTGCAGCGGCCAGCAGCGCTGCGGCGGCACGGGGTAGAGCGGCGGCACCGGGTACAGCGCGCCGCCGCCCAGCTTGTTGCGCAGGATGCGGCTGATGCTCGACACCGACGGCACGTTGTACTTGTCGCACACGCCGTCCGCCAGCAGCCGGTCGCGGATCTCCCACGCGAAGATGCCCGGGTCCTTAGCTTTCAGCTGCTTTATGTAAGACACCACCTAAGAACGTTGTACAAGATAATTGAATTGCGTAAATTTTGGGTGGAATCAAAATTTACCAAAGGTCGGAAACGTCGGAAACGACGGCGCCATCTAGTTAAAAAAAAATAAAAAAATCGACTTGTAAAAGTGTTTTTAAAAGATCTATTTACAGAAATAAATATCATTTCATTTTATTACACCGGTCGCCGTCTGGGTCTGTGACACCGAGAAATGACAACTTGCTCCCGTGGCCTCAACAAAAGTGGTGAGCCGAAACACCCGAATGGTTTTAGTCGGTAGGACACGCTCCGTCGCCTTCCCCGGGGGGCGGAAGCCTGTGAGGATCTCCAGGCGAAGAAAATAGGTATATAGGGGGGTTTAATCTACGTACTATAGTAGGTACGTACATATATGTAGACCAGTGTTAAACGTAAGACTTCAATGTACTTTATAGGTACTATATATGAGAAAAAAAGTAATAAATTCAATTCTGGTTTCTAACACTTACGCGAATATCAGACATTGAAATAAAACTACTTTTTACGGATTTTATCGCGTTATATTGATTATTTTAAATTCCCGACGTTTCGGATCCTTTACAGCATCCATGGTCACGGGTGGACTGAGGTGTTGGTCGTCCTAATGTCAAAATTATCAACAGCTACCCTACATTTTGTTGATTATTATTTATGCCGGTCACGCAGAATGAGCTCACCGTATCCTTAGGTCTCACAGTCTTGTGCTTGGATTTAATGGAATCTATGATGGGGTTCCAAGCAGATGGTAAGACCCAGCAAACTTCTCTATTGAAATTTGGATGTTTTTTAATTTCAATAGCCTCGCGAATCATCCTAGGTAGGAATCGGTTTTCTTTTGCAAGGACTTGTGGTTTATCAAATCTGATGTAGTGCTGGGTCTTGTCAAGGATGTAGTGCTGGGTCTTGTCAAGTGTATGTTCACAAACTGCTGACTTCCCGGAACGGCGGTGTTTTGACATCGGCGATGTGTTCTTTTACGCGGGGTCCCTATGCTTCTTTTAGTTTGGCCTATGTATGAGAGACCACAATCACAATCAAGCTTGTATACTCCTGCATCTTGTAGAGGTATGTGGCACTTGACAGGTGGTAGGAACTGACTAATCTTCTTCAGCGGCTTGAAGCGGGCTTCAATCAAAACTTACTTACAAGATGCAGGAGTATACAAGCTTGATTGTGATTGCGGTCTCTCATACATAGGCCAAACTAAAAGATGCATAGGGACCCGCGTAAAAGAACACATCGCCGATGTCAAACACCGCCGTTCCGGGAAGTCAGCAGTTTGTGAACATACACTTGCCAAGACCCAGCACTACATCAGATTTGATAAACCACAAGTCCTTGCAAAAGAAAACCGATTCATACCTAGGATGATTCGCGAGGCTATTGAAATTAAAAAACATCCAAATTTCAATAGAGAAGTTTGCTGGGTCTTACCATCTGCTTGGAACCCCATCATAGATTCCATTAAATCCAAGCACAAGACTGTGAGACCTAAGGATACGGTGAGCTCATTCTGCGTGACCGGCATAAATAATAATCAACAAAATGTAGGGTAGCTGTTGATAATTTTGACATTAGGACGACCAACACCTCAGTCCACCCGTGACCATGGATGCTGTAAAGGATCCGAAACGTCGGGAATTTAAAATAATCAATATAACTCGATAAAATCCGTAAAAAGTAGTTTTATTTCAAATTCAATTCTTTTAAGATTTTACTTCAGTCACGACTGCAATATTCAACGGTGCGAAATTTTTTTTTTAATCATGGTAGGCCTACGATTGACCTCCAGTTCGCTTAATGTTAAGCGACACTGCGATCTACGACGGAGCTCGCTTGCCTAAAAGAAACCGATTCACTCGTGATTTAAAGCCACCCAGATTATATCCATCGGGATACCGCAGACCCACTTGGGATGCCCATTCCATATTTCAGCGGTACGCTTGATAAACATTTCGTTCGGGTATTTGAGATTTCCACATGAAACGATGTCGCTTTTTCGTACTTTTGGATGTCCGAAAGAAGAAAGGGCAAAGTGGAATAAGATCGTAATGATCTAATGCGCACTCTCCGAAATGTATCCGATAAATGATAACGATGGTCTTATTCTTTTAAATGAAGCTAGTTATAGTAGTAGGTTTCAAACTGCTTGTCCTTAGGGAGAAAATACTTTATAATATACTCAATAATTGCTATGTGTCGCACACATCCAACAGAGATGTTACCGGAACAGTTTGACATATTATTATGTTCTAAATTCGTATCCAATGTCATCACTGCACTTCAGTAGCCTGTGGAACTCACCTTGGGTGTGGTAACTCTAGGCTTGGAGCCGCCGATAGCGCCGGGCAGGATGGAGCCGGTCTCGTGGTAGCGCGCCAGGATCTTGGACACGCAGCCGTGTGACACCCGCAGCTGCCGGCTTATGTCGCATGGCCTGACGACAATGTCATAGGTTACACGATAAACTAAGTGTACATTCTAAAGTAAGCGTGACTAAACTGTAGTGACATATAAATATATATATTTCTTTGTTCAACAATTGTTTTTTTTTTGTTTTCATTGCATCACAAATTTTATGAAACCAAATAAATAATATTTTTTTCTGGTTAGGTATGCGAATGCCGTCGTTAGTCTGTAAATTACTTATACCTAAATTACATATTCTATTAGGTCTATTCGTGGCAGTAAGGATATCCTTTTCAACCGACTTCAAAAAGGAGGAGGTTCTCAATTCGTCTGTATGTTTTTTTTTTTTTTTTTTTTTGTATGTTTGTTACGCGATTTCTCCGCCAGTTGTGGACCGATTTTAATGATTGTTTTTTTGTTTGGTAGGTTATACTTCAGAGGTGGTCCCGTTCAAATTTTATCGAAATCGGTTGAGCAGTTATGAAAATATCAACCAAAATCTAAAAATTGTTTACATCGATGATATTATCGTTTACTCCGAAACATCGCTGTCTTATTGGAGCAGTGCGTTTAGTTGGCTAACAAGTATTTCTAAACAAAACTTTCCACTAAAAATTACAAAATAAAATTACTTTTAACAAAAAAGTTAAACCGCCTTCAAAAATTAATAAAATAATTTTGTCTAAAACAGTTTGGGAAGTCGGTGGCGAAAATAAAAGACCCACTCAAATAGAAGTCACCGACTTCCCAAACTGTTTTAGACAAAATTATTTTATTAATTTTTGAAGGCGGTTTAACTTTTTTGTTAAAAGTAATTTTATATTCTTCAGAGTTCGTAGTAGAACAGTCGAGTAGCATAGCAAGGACTAATCTGAAGATTAAATTTATTGCTGTATCATGTACCTCAAGCTTGGATTTCGAAAAAAATTCGCTTCTGCAATTCGTGAAAGTAACCTAACCAGTAACTTGAGAAATTGTAGCGTGTATCTATTAGAAAGACTTGGACCTATGAGGCATCACCACTATAACACACATACTCACAGACACACATATCACGGTCTGTCACGGTTCGTTCACTAACATGTTACTACTTACATTTTAAACTTATAACTCTGATTTTTAACTGGTATACAGTTAAAAATCAGAGTTATAAGTTTAAAATCAGAGCTTGTCGAAGTAATGCGTAATCAATTTCGCACTATTGTACATAATCTAACGAGATAATCAAGTGAGAGGTTACAATAACATAGTATTAGTTTATGTAATGAAACTATTGATAACAAGTTACGACCACTGTGATAGTATGGAAATAGCACACGTGACGGGTTGAAGATAAATGTGTACCTAGTAACTTTGTAATCTACTATAGTAAAGGACGGTAAAAATCTTAAATATTTATGCACATTTAAGTACCTATGTTAATGACAAAATTAAAGGTCGAATTTTTCTTTCACTAGAAATTTTCTTTAATTAGAAAATTCATTTCTTTGTGAAAATTTCGCAATATTTAATGGTAAAAAATAATAAAAAATAAGAAAAATTAAAGGTTTTAATATATTTAACTAGGTACAAACATTTAGATTTTTAACTAGAATAATTAAGGCGTCTAAGATGTAGAAAAGAATAGGTAACAGACGTGCGTTTCCGCATAACCAAAAAAAAATTAATTTCGTTCTTAAGTCGAGATAATCCGGCTTAACTGAAACGACACGTATATAAATTGATTCGTCAGCCGGTCAACTGTGCTTCACATTTAAATCCTCATATTATTTTAAAACAATTAGTTTTTGCCGTGCTGTGTATTCTGCCTGGGTTGGGTAAAGTTCTTCTATTCACGATTACTCTTATTCACACTAATGTATACCAACTCACACGATATCTTACCTGATCCCCAACTGCGCTAGTTCAACTATCCGTAGCCTGACAGCGTTGGGCAAGGGTCGTCCGTTCACAAACACCCCACCCAGCTGGTTCACCTCGCCGTACTGCTGGGTGCCGGCGCCCGCCACGCCGGGGTTACCCATACCCGCGGCGCTGGGATCTGTTAACAAATAAAAAATAATTCAACATTGGAATGCCAAATCAAAGGCCTCTAAGTAGTTGACGTCGTCGAGTTTCGAAATCATGTGCATATTATAGTTAATTAATTAATTATCACTCTTGAGGAAAGCTGCAAACCTGAGTGATTTACCAGACAGTTGTATGTTACGTGACAATTAAGGCGTTGATGACGATAATGAGAATTGTGGAAACCGAGGATGTTTTTGAATGAGGTGGCACGAGTTGAAGAATTATAGACCATAAGCTAAAGGAAGATTTAAAATGAGAATTTAGTCCAGCGGTGGGCTGATGATGATAATGATTGAGACATTAACTTTTCCTAGTTTATCTTTGATAAGCAAGGAGCTGCAATGAGATTTAGTTAGGGAATTTGATTCGATTTAACCCTACACCCGTCAAATCCTAATTTAATTGAGTCAAAATGTGTCGGGTCAACGTCATCCGACACTCACTTTGATGTTGCAACCACCGCGCTGACACTTTTTCGATTTTTAAGGACACTTGACACCTGCGCGAACGCATGAATGTCGTAAAATGGTAGCTTGTTAGGTTTTGTCTCGGTTTTTATATTATATTTGGGGACTTATAATACTAAGTTGTGCTTTGGAAGTCGAAATAGTTATATTTGATATAACAATTGTCTGCGAGTATCTACAATAACTACAAACAGAAGTAGTAGAAGCTAGAAGAACTATTGCTAAGTAAAATATGACAGTGTCATCATCCTCCTAGGCTTTTTATAATTTTGTTGGGTCCAGCTTCCAGTCTACCTAGATGCCGCTGAATATCAGTATTTGACCAGAATCTCTGGTGGTGGTCATTCATCCACATACTGACTGCGGTAAGCAACATAACCTTACAGATCGGTTGATTAAAGTGGTTATTAGGTAGCCACGAGTAACAAGTGGGCAATAATATAATAATCAGGGTCGCTAATGAGCTTAGAATACTATCCGAATAAAATCCGAACCAATCTTCCAAATTAAAAGTAAACTCAAATCTACGAAAAATTTGTTTGTAAATACCAAAGATACTCATTCTGAATATCAAATTACATTTTATAACAAACATCGCAACTATTTCCACTTCAGCTGTCATGTGCGCACGCATCTCCCCTTGCATCCGTCCAATAAACGTCAAGATCCGTCACCGTGACGGCCCGTCAGTTTTGCGGCCCGTCACATCACAGTGACAACCACGATCTGTCAAACCACAGTGACACTCAACAACAAATGAATGTAAACTGAAACGGCTGAACATAATTTTCAGTCGGTTTTCACGATGGTTAGAAAACATTTATCACGACAGCTGCGAGAGGGTTATAATTAGGCGAGTGGCGATCTGTCGGTGATATCGGTGATTTATAGTAATGTTACAGAATAGTTATTAATCGGAGCTTGTTTGTTGTATCAATTCATTATAAGTTTTTAATTATCATTAGTTTTCTCGAACTGCCTACTAATAATTTTGTGCTGTAGATATGCGTAAAACATACCTAGTCTATGTAAGTATGAATTGTGTTTTGGCAGACTACTCATATGCATAAATTAAATTGGCGGTGTAATTGTTGAATTGTTTGCTAGACAGAAATCTTGATGCAACGAAATTGAGTAAGGTTTGCCGTCTTATTTATTAGAAGATGAAAGGCTCACTTAGTATATCGTGCGACAACATCCTCCGGAAGTCCATCCAAAGCAATAATATGATCAGTACAATAAGAGCTCAACTGTCGACTGAACTGGGAATTTGTCAGTTATTGGTCAAGAAAGCAAAATAATATTTGAGATGGCAAGAATATATTACATAGGTAGGTACATTACTTTAGTACTTACACCAAAAAGTGACCAAGACTGCACAACATAATTCAAGGAACCTGCCCATATCGGTGACAAAGTACAGTCGAACAAATAAAATAACCCACTCCTCGCTCGTCGAGGGACAAATTAGCGGAGCACTGAACAAAATGCTTGACTAATGTCGTGCACTCGTGGTCTTGTTGCGAGACAGTGAGGAACGAGTGACAATATAGCACGTCACGACTATATTTATACTACTGTACTGATTTAAGTGGGTACGTAATTAGATTCAAATTAGTTTTTGTATTATTTTTGTATCAAAATGTTAATGTTAAAAATATGGATTATCGTATGAAGATTACACACGTGACGGTCTCATCGCGGTGGACTTGGTGAAGTCTTGCAGTCCATCAGAATTAAGTCTGCAGTAGTGACAAGATGTATTAAACGGTTATATGGAAGAAAGCATGAGATGAAAGAATAAAAAAGAAGAAAACTCATAAACCCACACAATGGTAAACTCTATCGGCGAAAACCATGACCCTGTCCAGCCGATTTACAATTCAGACGTTTCGATACATATCTATTTTGGTTGAATTTCAAAACAAGCCTCTGTAAAAATCAAGTATGTGTTATAGAAAACTTCTTGAAACAAGATAGCATAAATACAATTCTGTTATAGGAACGAGAACGTACCTATGTATATGAATGTTAGTCATTTGTATTAATTCATTTGTTGTATTAAAATAACGCAGATTTCACGGTCACGCTGAAAAATGCACTTGGCAACAGCAGCGATGTGTAGTGTACAATGTTATGATACACGATTATTGTGATTTAAATACGACATGTTTTGTACAGTTTGGATTTTGGTGGAACAGATTTTTTGATGGAAGAGATTCATTTTTTCTCAATGGTATAAAATACATATGAGATTGACAGCTATTGTGTGTTCTCAAACATCCTATAGGTATTGTATGTACCTAATTATTATAAAAGCACATAACTTCCTTACTATTTCAGATCATTTTGAATATGTAGTTTGTCCGTTCAGATATACCTAGGTATGTGATGCTGACTGCACCTACTCATCGACATTACTGCGAACACTAGCCTTATTCATAAACTTATAATTTTACGATAATGTTGGAAACATTGCAGTTTTAAATAATTTATTACACAAATGCCTTTATGAATATTCAGGAATTATTTTTGAGATTTTGCCAATAATATGCAGCGGTATGACAAGTTTAACAATTAATATGCGATTTCTTATAACGTTAAAACATTATACCCCCTTTCAATTATTTTGCACATAGCCTAGGTACTTACAGGATTCGTCGGATATAAAATCACAGCAATTGTATATCCGACGATTTTATATTACTAAATATAAGTAATAAACGATTTTCTATTATGAAAATTCTCTGTTTTCATAACCTTAATTTTTAGTATGTTGTATTCTCTGTGCCCTCCAAGATAGTACCTAATACTTACCAGTAGTCCCTACTTAGTAATTTTCTATATTCTGTCCTTCTTCCGGTCATTACCCAATAAGACGAAACATACCCAATTAAATCCAGTCGCAAGGTCATAGCGCCGTCGCTGCCTTTTGAAGGTCTACAAGATACACGATCAAATGGCGGTCACGTGCAAATGGCGGCATCAAAGGCCGGTGGGCGGGGCTCGTTCCGCCTCGACACATGCTGCCCACACTTGTCATTGTTACGGCTATGTACCGACAATAGTTAAGTTATCTCTGGCCATTCAAATAAATTATTATTGCCTCTCATAAATTGGTAACTTACTTGTTATTTCTATGTATTTTGAAAATTTGTTTTGTGCCACCTATGTAGGTATGTACCTAATAGCACATGCGATCAAAATCAATTACACATCAGGCAGTTGAATAGCATCACCTAATGATGGCCATGAAACTGAGAAACTTCATCACTTATTATAACTTTGCGGAATTCCTCGATACAGGTTTTATTAAGATCATTATGACGATCAACTTCTACCCAAAACTGTAGTTAAAAATGTTGTCAGGTGCGTATTTGAATTGCAGCAAGAAATTTTGGTTCCACAAGACATATACTATAAGACCAACTTCCACTTACGGGTACCTACATGAATATAGATCGGAAACAACACTATTTATCTAGTGGTATGAAATCGTAAAACATTGATCTTCAACCGCATCTGGTGTCGGCCGCCGCCGTAGACTAGGACGAGTGCGGCGGAACAACACTAGTGATGGGCGGGGCAGTCACGCCTCGTCACATGTTGAGGACACTTGTCACCATGTAGACACCGTACAATGATGTATGGTTTTTAGCACATTTTTAATACTGGAATGGTCATTTTCGAAGTCCATTTAATCGGTAACAAACTCTTATTGAAACAATTAGCTGAACGAAATGTAAGCATCATCTAAGCGGTAATGTAGTGTAACTATCCATAGTATAGAGTATACAAGTAAGTACTTGTTATCTCTAAAAATAACCGAGCAAATAAAAAGTTTAATCAGGAGTTAATGGCCTAGTGGTTTCTAGGGCTAGTGCCTAGTGCTAAGTGTTGGATCCGGAGTTCGGTTCTCAAGTGTTACAGAGTTTTCCCATTAGTACTTTTTCAGTAGCAGCTTGCATTTATTACCGGTAAATGCGAATAGGCTCACGACCATATTATGGGACCTAACAAAATGAGCGTGTGCCCTCAGTCAGCTGATATGAGCTACGTTTTATACTGACTCCTTAAGGCTTTCACCCCTTCATATGTGATGATGTTGCATTATGCGGGTTTATAACAAACGATCGCGGTCACTGAAAGGGTGTACTGTGTACACGCACATTTCGCCCGTCCGTTTAGGTACTTAAAAAAAATCCGATAACACTTTGCTAGACCTTTTCTAACCGTAGTATTGAGGTGACTAAACTAATGAGACAGTAATTTCTTATGTATGTCACAAAGTTAACCGGTCGGTTAACCGCAGTCCAATATAATCAGTATTGTATGCCAATATGACGGTATGACCTCTGTTATTCTCAAATGCAAGACTATTGTTTCTCTTTCATGTCGTTTTTGCCACTTCAAATAGACTTTATCCTATTTTTATCTACAATTTTATACTCTCACACATTTACATGCCACCCAAAATGCTTGTGCATCAATACTGGCGCGGCTGCGCGGGCGCACGTGTGCGCAGTTTTTGCGCGTTCCGCGAACGTCCGTCACGCTCGAGTGCTGACGCCACATCAAAGGGTACCACAATGTCACATATACCACACAATCACAAGTTTTTGTACTTTTGTTGCCCTTTTTTCTATAATAACTTTAAGCTGCCACTTTGACCAAGTGCGTCTGAGTATCATTATACAAGAAGTATTTGTTTTTCAGTTGAATTTTTTAAATATTAAATAATAAATCATATTTATTTCTGTAAATACTTTTTTTGAAGACCCAAGTCAATGACTACTACTGATCTGTCTACACGATGTGACGACCTCTGAGATGAAAAGCCTAAACAAATCAAATCAAATTCATGTATTATTTGCATAACACGGTTAACATGGTTTGTAGGACGTGGACAAACTCAGTCATGGTCTCTTATACAGTCCAGACAGTATTATTATCAAATATACAAGATTTATCATGTAGTACGTCTACACAGGCCTTTTAAAAAGAGCCATATTAGCTATAAGTTGACCTGTCCTCACTGAGGGCACGCGTACATCAAACATCGTGTAGCTCAACCATTTAGCTCCAGGCTCCATATTAAATAGTGTTTATCATTGTATGAAATTCTCAGTAAAAGCTCCGAGTTGTAAGGTTAATGGCAAGGTTTACCGTCTATTACATGGCACATTAACATACCGGCGAACTGTGGGTGTACATCAATACACCCCTGTCTAATTCTAAGAGGAATACAAGCGTGATGGTATGATATGTAAAGTAATGATTATGTCCCCCTTTTTTAAAATATATCCCTTTATCTATGTTATGATTCGCCTTTTGGTCAGACGGAAAGGAATTATTGATACGGGAAAGTTAGTACAACGATGTTGTACGATGGTGCCTTTATAGGTGAGAGTATATAGTTCCTAATAGTGCACATTCATAATGGTTCCTAAACGCCGAATAACCGATAACCTGGCGCAAGAGTGCAAACATTGGCACGAATGGCACGTAACTACGTATGTCGAATGTGCCGACATGCGTGTAAACGGTGGTGTAACGCACTCGCCAGCGATTGTCGAACTAAAACTAATACACTGTAAAAGCGCGATATTTACGAGTGCTGCAGACGCCACCGCATCATCAACACATTCGATTCTCGCCTCAAATTAGTGATGGGAAAGATCGATACATAATAACTGGTGCTTACATCCGCCACACGGAGAAGATTATGATTTTGTTAGTTACCAACTATATAGTAAACATGTGACAGGATGTTTTTCAAGGTATACAATAAATAATGTGTTACAATCAGCAATGATTTAAAAATGTTTTAATAATATAATGAAAAGATTTAGTAGTTTCGGTTTAGGGGTACGTACAAAGTCGAGAAAATTGAAATTTATTTAAATTGATGAATTGATGAAATTCAAGAATTATTCATCTTTTTGTATAAGTGTATTGTTAATCCCTTATTTTGATATTATCAATCAATCTATCGTGTAAACTGGCACTTGACATTTATGTTATCTTTTATCTTTTAAATTATTTAAAGCAATTTACACAGCGTATTTCAACCCGTAATCTGTGATAATGTCGACACTTGATATCTGATAACGCTGGTCAATTTCAAACTGAAGAATCGTAATCGATGCACCTACCAAAATTAATTTAAGTCAGACTAAGATATTAATTAATATTCTTATCGACAACTTAGACGTCGAACGTCACAACACTACAAATATCAAATCGAACGGTTTCTTTGAAACATTACTAATTGGTTCTAAAAAGAGATATGGAGATGCGAGTTAGTTTAAGTAAGAAAGGGATAGAATATCATAAGGCGGGAAACATCTTTCTTTCGCTGGCTAATTTACGACGCGCCTTTGACGTTGCTCTGCTGACAGTTACTAGTGTACCAGACGAATATAAAGCATTCATTAATTCGAGCGAAACTCCACAACTTTAATATCGCTCGAAATATATCGCTTTCTCCATTTAAAAGGCCGAAACATGCACAAGAACAAAGGCAGCAATGGTTCGTTAAAATTGCGATGTAAGCGCTTGGCCCTTTGTGTTAGAATATAAAAATACATACCGTTCCGTGTTGTGTTCAGTAGAAACGATTAATTAATAGCCGCTTCTTTATAGTTTGAAGCCGCTGAAAGTTTTTTATGACACTGTTTTGGGTGAGCTTTGATATTAAAAAGAAATATATGTGTAATATTACATGTTAATGTCTTTGATGGTGTGGGAATAAGATAAAGTATTTGTGTAGTGAGTAGCGTTACAAGTGTAAGAGTATATCTCTAGGTTACTAGGTTATTAAGAGTTGTTTAGGTACCAGAGATCGTTGTGTCTAGTCCATAGAAGACTAACAAACCATATGTTTCATCGGGAAATTCTTAAAAATGTCGGGGTATTATTGCAACTAGGATTTGTTTATATAACTACTTTTACTATATTGGAAAACATCTAGTATCTGGAAATGCAAAAAGAAATATATAATTATCACTAATAATAGGTATAACGTTCTCATCAAACAGTAAAATTTAATTATCTCCGTGATGCGTATACTTTATTAGGTATTTCCTGTGTCCTTTGGTTTAGTACCTATACCATGCATTCACCAGTTTAAATCCTACTTAAGGTAGATTTTTTCCATCACTACCTATATAGAAAATGTTAAAAGCAAGCGTTTATACTAAAATACAACGAAAATAGCTGATGACAACAAAGTATAACTGTAAAAATGCAATTATTCGACGTAGCCGTTGTATACAGAAACCATGCTACGCGTAGTAAATAGGTACCTTGAAGGTCTACGAGCTCGTAGCCAGCGCCGTAGCTTGTGCTACGCGCTACGACTGCTACGAATTTGGCCTCAATCTGAGTTGTTATTGTTTTTAGTTTAGGAACCCTCAGCTGTTGTTCAACGTTTGTATTAGTGGCCGGTTAATGGTTTCTCTTTAGTTTTGCCCCCTATAATTAATCCCAAAAACTTTATGGAGGACGAGCTGTAGGTATATAGGTACAGCACATAAACTACTTAAGAAAATGCGATTTTAATAAATGAAAGCGTATGTTTTACGTTTTCAAACGGTAGATACGAACCAAGGGATATACTATTTTCAGAACAAAATCAAACTGAAAATTTAGTTCGTTATCCATAAATAGAACGAATGTTATCAGATTAGTTAATGAGTCATCTATTACTGCGTGTATAATGTTATATCGCCAATATCGCTCCGTATCGTGGCTAGAACATGCATTAATTTAAATATAATCAAAACTATATAAAGTGGTGTAGTTCAGTCGTCCTTGTTAACGTTATCGTCCACTATGGCGGATGAAAACGCGGCTGTTTACGACCGCTTTTACGACGATCGCGCGTCCAATCAGCGGGCTGCGCGCGCGCACTAATCAACTTTCTATTACAGATGTACTGTAGCGGGGCGCGTATCGCGTACTCGCATAATTACATACGCGTTTGATTTACGCGACACGATAAACCGTTTTCCGTGTTTCTGGCAGTTTGTGGAGCTAATGCTACATTGTAATAATTAGTTTTTAGTTCAGTAACTTATCGACAACCGCTAAGGAATCAGTTTCGCGAACCAGCTGGCTGGCTACTTACAAACTATTAATTTGATTCTTACATTCAGCTGACTAACGAACACCCTATTTATGGGCGTCAGAAACCTAATAAGTACCTACCTAGTAATATTTTATATTTCCTATTATCAAATTGTAAAAATCTGACTGACTGCCTCGTTGGTCTAGTGGTCCCAATCGCGACTGCTACGCTAGAGGTCTTGGGTTCGATCCCCAGGTCGAGCAAAGTGTTATTAAGTTTTTCTATGAAATTCTTGGTAGCAGCTCGGAGTCTGGATTTGTGCCCGGTGAATGGCAATAGGCTCGCCCCCTATTACATGGGATCCAAACATACCGGCGAACTGTGGGTGTACCTACATTAAGTACACCTCTGCCTAACCCTTCGGGGAATATAGGCGTGATGGTATGTATGTATGTATGTAAAAATCTGATACAAGCAACAGATTTTTACATTGAACATTATCATTTTTATTTTTGAGTGTTTTTGGCATTTTTGTGTGTTTGTCAGTTTGTTAGAGGTTTGCGCAAAAACCATTGAACTGATTTAAATCTTGTTTTTTGTTAAAAAGAATACATATGCTCGACCTTAAAAACCTGTACATCTTATCACAATTAGTTAAACAGATTCTGGAATAGAGCATGACGTCTTTGTTATATGCATATCCATATAAAGAAGGTATTACTGTTGAGTTCTAAATATATTCTACCTATAGACCTTCCTATATCCACAGCTTCGATACCATAGACGTATCTATGGTAACGAAGCTGTGGAATAACAAAAACTAGTAACAGATACAAAGTTTCACTAAGCTAACGTCAGTAAACTTTTGACTACCCTCGTAGCCTTTTCACAATTATGTTGTGGTTGGCTTCCACTCTAACCAGCTGCGACTGAATATTTTACACGAACCGACTGTCATCAGGCCTCCTCAACCCAATTTCTGGGCTAACACCGATATTCGAAGGATAGACTGGTTGTCAGGCTTTTTTAGATTCTGACTACCAATTGTCATAGGTGTTCCTATGACCACCGGGACCGACCGCTTTACGTGCTCTCCGAGGCACGGAGCGGTCTCGACGTGTTAAGGATGGTCACCCATCCATAAAATGATTGCACCAGACGCAGCTTAATCTTGCAGATCTGTTGATCAGTGGAGTTATAATTAGCCACGAATCCCTCTTATAGAGTCAATAAACTTTTAACCATTTGACACGTTTCCAGAATGTTGCCAACATTTGCAAATGATAAATAACTCAATGTTGCAACACTCTGAACAGGTTAAACGGACCAATCAGAGGGCGCCTTCTGCAGTGCCCACCCAGAGGTAAACAAACTTGGGTGTGATTTTGTTATGGTTCGAATATGAAATATTCTATGTTAAGTTTTGTTTGATAAGCATCTGTTTTCTCGACACGATTTATTGTGATCCTTGACATCGTTTACCGGTTTTGATTTGCATTATAGCATAATACAAAATTTTGTATTTGACATTTATCTGATTTATATACCTAACATTTGTTTTGCCTGCGGCTTCGCGCCTGTGGACGAATAGAAATAATTTGACCCGAAACCAACAGTGCAGATGTCTTTTTTCTTGAGCTCTGCCTCTAATCTCAGGTCATCGATTTGTTCAACTTATTGAAATAAGATGTGACCGCTGTTTTTAAATTGGAACATATGCTTTCTAACAGTGAAATCAAAATTAAAATCTATTCAGCAGTTTTTGCGCCAACCCCTAACAAACAAACAGATATATTTTGTTAAATATCTTTAATGTATGGAAACATATTTTTTAACATATCAATGTAGTAGTGTTGAATCTGTCAGGGTTTATCAGGAATACTAAACTGAACTGACATAGCGTGACCAAACGCCATTGAAAGCGTTAAACTTGGCACTTCGACGTGCGTGCTTCGCAATTTATTTGTCGCAATGACAGCAGGTATCAGCACGCGCAAACATTGCACAATTTCGCGCGTTGTTACCAACATGTGGGTTCGCACACATCGTAAAGTGTCCGTCAATTCATCAGGTAACACACCGTATTTCACCATGTAGTCATCAGAACCACCGGTTGAAATAGAACTAGCATTAATCAGTCAAAAGATGAACTAACATAATAATATGACAAATCCTTAGATTTTGCAGACCGCTTATCCATTGTATTTTTATCCTGAAAGTAAGCGACAACTGCAGCTGACAGAAGGCAGCGACACCAATAGTTAGTACTCGAGTCTCGTCATCTTGAGACCTCATAAGCCCAGTAATTTCAATAAGTAGCTACATTGTCCTTTAAACTGGAACACAATAATTTAAGCACATTATTGCCTAGCGACAGAATATTTTGCGAAGTGATAGTACCTCCCTCGGGGAAATCCAGCAGAATGAAAAATTGCCTGCAGAAGGCATTACTGCCCAGCTTCTCAAATTGTCTACGATTATTAGAAAATCTGAGACGCATTGCATTATATCTTTCTGTTTTACTGTTTGATAGTCTGATGTCCCTAAGGATTTATTATGATGTGTTTGTGTATCTTGTTAAATAGTGAGACTTGATGAAGAATATTTTGCTCGATATCACAGGGTGTAGCCAGAACGATCACGGCATCAACCAAAACCCCAGTACCTATATTTATCTATCATGTTTTCCGTGATTGAGCTTCCCAGCGTGTCGCAGCGGCGTGAAGGGCTCTCGAGCGACCACACACGGCGACAGGCCGCCGACAAACGAGCCCGCTAAACAAACACCAGCTACTGCCGGCCGCGGCGCACGTACCTCTCGTCTGAAGAGGCCTTAGCTGTCGACAGCGCAGCCCAGTTAATGGCAGTAGCCTTTGAATAATGTTTGAACTTCTGGCGACATTCTATTAAATACTAAATGTACTGGAAAAATATGAATTGAGAGTAGTATTAAGACATAGGGATTTGTAAAAGTAATGAACAACTGACCGGAAAATATCACCTTGTGCTACCTATTTCTGTCAAGCAAAGGTATCGGTTAAAAACCTACTCCAGTTGGACATTGTTGAATAGAATGTATCAATGTGTGGTGGTCTGGAAGTGGTACATGATTAAAAAAAACAATTTTTCCAGTTGAACTAAAGATAAATTGAAATTAGTCTTGAAGTAAAAGTAGAAATTATTTCACAATTTTGCATATGTACACAAAATATTTCGAACGTTGCGTTGGTCAACATAATCCTTAAACTATTTTAAAACAAAAATCATGTTAAACTTATTGACATTTATTAATTGACCCGAAATAATCCGGTCAGAGATTTAACTTGAACAATCAAACAAGAAAACTCCACGTGCGAATCACGTTTACACAACACTACACTGATTTATTAGCATATTAATTAACGGTAAACACTCATACTTACTTTACTTACTACATAATATTTTATTTAAAACTAAACGAATAAACCTATTATTAAGGTTAGTACTTAGTGTATTTTTTTATAGACTACTACAGCGCAAGGTTGACAAAATAGGACTTCAAAATTTTATGTAGATTGCAGAGGAAGTCGCAAACTGCAGCTAGTATCTAAATATAACTGAACATGATGCTAGTCAAACATCATTGACATTCCTAAGGAGTAATGCCATTGGCAAGACATCATCTGCCCCTTATTAACCCCTATAAACACTGTCAAAGTATTCTGACATAACACATAATTCACTACAACTAATTATTGACATGGCACGTGCCACAGGCTCGCAACACACGGTACATTTACCTCCGAGCGGAACCGGTGCGTTCATAGTGGGACGGGACAATTAGTTATCCTGTGGCACTGTTGTGTTGTGAGGTGATTTTCATTTGTTGGTGCTATTTTCGGATATCCGCACGAGCCCAGCTGGACCTTATGGGTGGTATATTAACGGGATATTTTATTAGATGCATTTTGGATAGTGGGTGGTTACAAGAGATTTAAGCTTAAAATTTAATAATTAATTATATTAAATAATGTGGCTAAGTATGTATTTTCATTTTTACGTGCAGGGCATATTAATAGCTGACTTGTGACTGCAATCGCATTGCAATCTTTAAATCTATTCAGTTATCGCGGAGCCAATCCGATACCTACAATCTTAACCGGCTCAAAGTGGCTGCTAAATAATAAAAAATCGCCTTCAAACCATAATAATAAACAATGTTAAGTCCAAACAGTTTCAGAAGTTGATGCCTTTTATTTGGTTGGAACTTTGGTTTCGCTCCGATACTGTTTTGAGACATACCTACATAACAAAAGAAATTTAATAAAAGATAGTTTTATATCTAAATTGTGAGTGGCGATTAGTTCCCAGTAGGTACTTGGTTTTACATACGTTGATGATGTCATAGTTCGAATAATTTTGCTTCCTAAACTTGGAGTGATAATATCTTCACCTTAAATGGGAACCAATGGGAAATATACCAATTAAAACAAAGAAAGAATATTCCAAATCCATTCTTAAATGACGGAGTTCTGAGGTAACAAATATTTTAAAAATATAACCGAATCTAGAACCTACTCCTTTTTTAAAGCCGGTTAGGCATAATGTTAAGCCTAGACTAGGGTTAATCTACTACTTTTTCCAGAACAGCATTAGACGCAAATTAGAAGAAGAAAGAAAGAAGGAAATATTTTATTTCAGACTCGCACAGAACTAATTATTTGTAACCTAAATGATTACAAATAATTATTTAAAACAAACAAATGTGGAATTCCCTGCACGAGGCCGAAAAAGGACCCTAACTCAGCTTTATGCTGCGACATTATAAGCATAATGCCCCACCGCTGGTTTTCAGTTAGGACCTTATACAAGTGATGCCACAAGCAGCCACGACTACAAAGTATATTAAACCAAAGCCCATACATATATAATAAAAGGCTACAGATGAAGAAAAAGATGAAAAACAAACAAAAAATTAATATTATAAAATATAAAAATTAAAAAAGGGTCAGCGATGCGGCATCGCCACCCATCGCCGCTTCCACATTAGTCTGTAACCTGCGTTCCACCTCATTTGTCCACTGCCATAGACATCAAATTGGCAATGTCTATGACAGCAATAGACAAATGAAGGGAGAGGAAAAGTGGCGATTTACAGACAGATGCCAGATTGTCAATGTCAAACATAATGTCATAATAGACAGTCATGCGATTTATATGAAAATCAATAATAACAAGTTAACTTAGACTACAGATTTACAATAAAACAGCTATAAACTAGAACAACATAGGTTTACAAGTGAAGTAAGTAATAGAAATAATAATAAGTTATCAGTATTTGGGTAGGTACTTTACTATTACTATTACACTGTGTTAGAGCCTTGGGATTTGGAGCCTTCAACAATGAAGATGAGTCCACATCACATACCTAACTCATGTACTTAATTCTCAACCGAACACGTCACCAGCGATCCCGTTGCGCCGGCGCATCTGTCAAGACAGTAGCCGGGGGTAGTGCGGCGGGGGGGACAGGGGCTCTGTTTGCCGCCATTACGCTGTTGACACGAGGCGGGCGGCTAATGCGTGCGCAAACAATGACCGTCACTTGCCCGGACAAGTCAGCCTGGCGAAACAGATAGACTGACATGATGAGGTAGGAGGTACATATTCCTAAGTTTAACCCTTTAGCAACTGTCTTAAAGGTCCAGGCTTCGTCACCTCCTCATTTGTCACAAAATAAATCATACTGCATAAAAAAAGGATTTCATTAGACTGTCAGACTCCTGCAACCCAACGTCATATAGTAACCGTTAGGCAAGCTGTAACCAGGGCGGTCATATAAAACCTGCTTGTCGGATTTCAGGATTATGACTAAGTAGAGATATCTGTTACCTACCTTCCGTGTCTGCTACATCATAAATAGTATATATTTCGAATGACTTTTGGTATGTAGGTACCAACTGCAAGTACTCGCGTGCCATGAATATTGGAGTCAGCTTCTAGTAGGTAGGTATAAATGCGATTCACTTTCTTTGATACCGATATCCTAAGGTTTATTCTTATTAAGCTGGTTGTCAGGCTTTTTAGGTTTCTGTCCACTAAAGACTGTCAGAAAGAGAGATCTGTTTGTATAGCGACCTCTGAAGAATGAAGCAACGAACGACCCAATATCAAATGCTTAAGTGATGTCGGTGTTCGGCACACACAGTGTGTTATGTGTATGGTTTTGGTTACGGTAGCTGGGTGCGCCCGTGCATAGCTTAAATGATCGCCACGGGAAGAGGTGTGGCCGCATATTGTTTACTAATTTACTAAAACTACGAGAACTATTTAAGTAGTCTGATTTTGGAAGCAAATAGTGGACATGTCTTTTAAGTAAACCGACATTTTAATAATATACCTACATGATCAGGTCTCTCCACATGTCCAACAGGTTTAAATGTTCACTTCCTCGTTACTGTTCTGAATTCTGGGTTCAATAAATACTTGTAATCTTTCTTTATGAAGGGCTAAGTGATAACTGCGATGATTAACGATTCTGCAGGCTATAGCTGCGCCTGACGCGGTCAGTCTGCGGATGGGCGACCATTCTTAACACATCGAGACCCCAACCGGTGGTCATACGCACACCTATGATCGTCGATCAAAAATCGTTAGGAGTAATCAGAAGTCCAAAAATCTGACAACTAGTCTATCCTTCGAATATCGGTGTTGCCCAGAAATTGGGCAGTGGAGGTCTGTCGCTTTGGGTAATACTGATATTCAGTCGCATCAACATAGACTGGAACCTGACCCTAATATTATTGGGAAAAGGCTAGGCCCGTTCCCTTCTGTTACCGAAAAAAACGAGCTACACAACTCTAGCAAGTAACACTTGGCGATTCGAGATTATTCAGTTCAACTTCCCCAAAAGAGTTTTTTAGAATATGATTATTTATAACAAATAACAGACCTCGCGTTAAAAATAATAATACCTATTTATACTTAATAGGTATGCACCTGATTATAATTTTTTTTTAAAGGTTACCAGCAATGTGGGTCGCATATTACTAGTATTATTTTTAATCCCTCGTACTAGGTAAGCTAAAATGCTTATATTACGAGTGGGTTCATGTCGGTAGGGCAATGGGTGGGTTTCGAACCGGGAGCCACATGAACGCAAGTCCGACGAGTTAGCCATTAGGCTGCCGCTTCATAACAAATTGAATAACATAACAAAAGTACAGTAAACTAATTGAACATACACAACTTTAATCCTATACAAATATAAATATATTTGCACGGTCGGTAGGCAGACAGCTCTCGCAGACGTTGTTTAAGTACAAATGGCTGTACAAACTGCCTGAACACCCCCAAAAGTAACTAAATACGTATAGCAAAATATGTACATATGTATACAAATCAGTGGCAGACCCTGGCTTTTTAAAAACCTCACCAAACGGACCCATAACTATCACCTTTATTGCTAGGAATTTATGATCTAAATTTCCCTTGTCTCTGGCAACAGGAGCGAATCAAAGTGGACAAACAAAGGTAATTGACAGGAAATTGTAACATTATTCTTGTTTGGTTATGTGCTTAGACTTCTGTTTAGTGTCGAATTACTTACTAAAAATGTATTATGTATTTGAGAGTTTAAACCAGAGTATTTATTTGAGTTGTAAAAAGATGTTAAACTTCTAGCAGAATTACTAATTCTGGACATACTTAGATTATATTTATATTACTTATAACTACTTAGTTTTAATTGAGTTTTAAAAGGGAAAAAGATTCTTTTGATACCTATCTGATAAGTTTAGCAGTTCATTTATTCGCATGACGGTCACTCGGAGCCGACGGCATCGATGTGTTGGTCTTTGAAAAGTAAATATTCTTGTCAACCTTTTTAAAATTATACGCGGCAATGTTTATGGCAGCCGTATGATTATCCTTAAACTGAGAACTGATGTCTTTAATGCCACGATATTTCGTGTTGGGGTTCGTTGCTTGAGGTGCGCCCGCGCCGCAGCAGCACCGCACAATGTTTCGTTAGGAAAAAGCTGGACAAAATTATTAATTATGCTTTTTTGGTGGCTATGGTTTTGGTGGCTTTGTGACGTTTACTTATTTTTAGCATTCAAAATAAAATTTTCATTTCAAAGATAAAAACACTTACTTAATGCGGCAAAACCTCCTCTTTGGTCTGACATCTTTGACCTGCACTATCACTAGAGCTCTTTTTCTTATAATAATTGCAAAAGTCATTTGTCGCAAAAAAAAAAAAATATTTCCTTCAAGGAATCCTCAGTGAAATCTAAGAATTAGGTAATATCTTAACGATCCAAATGTATACAGTTGAATTACCTAATATAGTTGATTTGACGTGTTTTAGTAACCCCATTCTTAAAAAATACATATTTTTTAGTAATCGACGAAAAATATCTACGATAGGGGGTCCAGAATCATGTACTGAATTCATGGTAAGCGGTTGTGCGTCGATGTCCCTTCCACCCTGTATATTAATTAAGTAAGTAAGCACCTTCCACTTCAAAATTCATCACATTTTTTTTAATAATCAAACTCACTTGCGAATATTAACAAACATTTTACTTACTCCTTTCTTTTATACTTCCCTTATTATCTTTTTATTGTTAATAAATTGCGCAAAATAATTCCTGTAATGCGAAAAACGAGGGTATCTCTGCCTGATCACGTTAACAATTCTAGGAAAATCGATAATGACTTTTGTCCAGCTAGCTTGTTCCTAACGAAGCACTGTGCGCCGCACCGTCGCGCGTCTCGTCAAACAAATATGTCTTGTGATGGCTCCATGGATAAACACGCCTTGTTTGTACCATTAGCGACCACTACTAGATCATGTTATTTTTTATAAAATATCAAATCTATGGTCGACCTACTCGTATCTATTTAAACTTTTGTTAATTTGTAAAAAAAAATACTATTATTTTGGTTAATTATATAATAATAAATTCATTAAGCTAATCTATCTAGGTATATCTAGTCTAACTGGAAAACTAAATATTAGTTTAACAAGAAAAATATTTTTAGTGTGCCTAATTCGTGCTAATAATGTAACATACCTAAGTGTTACCACAAATGTATACTTTCAAACGAGAACGAGGTTAAAACAGGAAAATGCTATTTTATAAAGTTTTGGCGCACCAGAGCTTCCGGTTTCGATATTATTAATATCTTCAGACGCACCATTATGTAATGTTTCAGTCTTAAAATCTTAATTTATTGACACTAAAAGTAACACATTTGAAAAACAACAAATAATCTAAAAAAATATATGTGCGTTCCGTAATGACCAATAACATTCTTTAAATGACTTAAAAAGAAACAGGAGGGTTCTGTGTTCGACAGTGTTGTGTTATTTTTCATATGTACGAGTACAACCTATGTTTCTTATCTGTATTCTCCGATTTTGTACCCATATTCGCAAATAAAAGATTTGATTTGATTTGATTTATCCGTCAATTGCAAACCGATTGCAAAGATTATTTTATTATTGGATTTTTTACTCGTCATCAGGTTAAGATCTGATGATGGGATCCTGGAGATATCGAGGGAAATCTTCACATGTTATAGGCATACTAAATGTAATAATGTAAATAAGATACCTAAGTAAGACTATGTAACTAATATTTTGTCATATAGTATTTGAATAAATGATTTGATTTGATTTGATACTTATAACGATTCTTGTACATTTCAAAGTAACTCGTGCATTTGCTTTTTCATTTGGTGAAGTACAAAATTATAATGGAGATCACAGATGTATTCCTGTATGTTCCCTGACTATCCGAAAGGCACCTGGACCGTTTTTTTTATTATTTCTTTTGTTTGCAAGGGTATATCTACTTTCCAGGTGGTCCCATTGTCATCAGGTCAGGATCTAATGATGGGATCCTGGAGATATCGAGAGAAAATTGAAAAAAATAAGAAGTAATTGTCTATGGTCTATATAATAATAAGTATTCTGATCCGCCTTTGCTTTAAGAATTTTAACGACTGTTTTAAATACATAATAAAAAAAAATTTAGTAATCGAACCTGTTACCTGAACGAATAAGCTCGCAGCGCCATTTAAGCTGTGAATTTCTTTACGCAATTGATTGAAATGCAACCATTTACTTTACGGTATAAACTTACTTACCTACATTGAAATAATTGTGTGTAATTAAATATTATAATGTGTCAGTGTGTGCGTGGCTCGTGCTGTTTGACGCGCGGTGGATAACCCTGCGATAACCGGTGGGTGATTATCGACGACCCCTCCGATACCGCCATGCGACCGATATCGATACATTTTTGTGTGGCGTTCACATCACTAACGTGTTGTAACGTAGGGCTGACGAATGGCTTGATAGAGTACTAATATTAATTTAAAATTCTGAAATTTAGTCAAAGATAGTAAGAGCTACTTATTAAACTTCTTTCAGTATGTAGATAATTATGTAATAAAAATTATACTCAAACGACTTTCTGTAGGTACATTTATTTCCCATTCGTTTCAAACTTCGCAACCTTATTACGTTGTTGGTTTTGGTGTTTAACGATATCTTCCTGACAGATGAGGGCAATCACAAGAAATACTGCTAGGTATTACAGCGCCTCTAGTGTTGGCATAAGGAACTAAGTTCACATTAACCAATAAACGTTAACTTATAATACTTATAGTATGTTTATGTAGAATCGGGATCGTGGCAAATAAATAAAAACTGTTACGCTGAACAATTGTAGTTGTTTATTTTTAGATAGTAAATCCTTCCTATTTTCAATACTGCCGACTTGTTATAAAATAAACTTTACTTCTTCACCTCACACGTCTTTTGCACACACCGCTCACTCCATGCCTCGCGCCATATTGCTTTTTGCTTTCGTTCCTCTCTCTCTTACTATCTTATCTCTCACTCACACCTTAACGCTCCGTTCCACACTCCTTTCATACGTTTCGTTTTTACCATCCTACATTCGGCCGTCCTGCACTCATATCTGCCCTCAGATATGCCTCCTCATTGTCCCTGACATGCGTCCATACACCATCCATTGATACATTTTGCATTAACTTAAATCTTACTTAATTAGAAACAATAACTTCAACAGAATATAAACATATTAACTTTTAACATACTACTTTTAACAGAACAGCTTACTTCTTTCTATAAAGACTTGGTACATAATATACACCACATATTATTTTACAAACCATCTATGATCAATTACAAGTACAATGAATACACAGTATACATGCTTTCAACATCTTAGAATAAAAGAGTTCTGACTCTGACCTAAGCTATATTTTTTAAACAAAAAAATAATTAGGTATTGCATAACACATTAGATTGTAGTCTTAAACACATAACCTAATATTCGTGAGGATACTGGGTAGTATTTAGTGACACAACCATCATACACACAAAACAACAAACAATCATAATCATTCATCCCTACCTGGCCATTTCTTCATATTATCTGTGGAGCTGGAAGTCCTCTTTGGCCCTTCAGTGGTATCATACAGCTTCTCAACATCATACCTATCATTTCGTTTAACTTTGATAATCTTGTAAGGTCCTAGATACTTGGGTTTAACCTTAAGTCCTGGGCCGAACTGAGTTCTCTTAATGGCTACTAAATCCTCCAACTCATAAGTCGAACTAGGTTTTCTCTTATCATTATATGTCTTCTTATTTTCTTCTTGTACCTTCTGAATCTGTTGCTTGGCCTTCAGCCTTAAATTTTCTCTATTTTCATCATAATTATTAATTATTTCTTGTTGCAAGAGATTAATAACATCCACATCTTCTTTACATCTCATCTTTGTTCCAGTAAGCAATTGAAATGGTGAAGTATTTATTGATCTTTGGTAAGTACTGTTTAAAGCTTGCTGAACACGACCAACATGTCTATACCACAGTGATTTATCTTCTATACACAGCTTAGTTAACATTGGAATCAAGATACGGTGAACCCTCTCCACTTGTCCATTCCCTCGAGGAACACCAGTGGTAATTTTGATATGCTGTATATCTTCTTCTTTACAATACTCCTCAAAATCTCTGCTGGTAAATGCTGTACCCCTGTCTGTTATGATTCTGTATGGGTTACCAAAAGTCTGCTGATGAGTATGCAACTTACTCAATACTTCTGCACTTGATGTTGACTTAGTAGGAAAAAGCCATGTAAACTTCGAAAATGCATCTATCATTGCTAGGATATAGTTATATTGTTTCCTTGTTTCTGTAAATGGTCCAATGTGAGCGTGATTCGTCTTCAAATAGCGTCTTAAGTCTTTATTATTCGTCTTCGTCTTTGCAATCGTCGTTTGAGCTCGTATTCTCGTCTTCTCCAGGTGCACTCGCCACTTTCGTCGTTAGAAATTTTCAAAGGCACGTGGCCGCGATCCCGGACGAGCCCCCAAAATGTAGAATCGGGATCGTGGCAAATAAATAAAAACTGTTACGCTGAACAATTGTAGTTGTTTATTTTTAGATAGTAAATCCTTCCTATTTTCAATACTGCCGACTTGTTATAAAATAAACTTTACTTCTTCACCTCACACGTCTTTTGCACACACCGCTCACTCCATGCCTCGCGCCATATTGCTTTTTGCTTTCGTTCCTCTCTCTCTTACTATCTTATCTCTCACTCACACCTTAACGCTCCGTTCCACACTCCTTTCATACGTTTCGTTTTTACCATCCTACATTTATGTCCTATGTAATAGTAATATAGGAGGCAAGCCTAATGCCATTTACCGAGCACAAATCCAGAGCGACTGGAAATTTCATAGAAATCAATAACACTTTGCTCGACTTAGGAATAGAACCCAAAATCACGAGCTAAACAGTCGAAGTAAACATGTACCAGCTGACAGCTGGCATAAAATTTGTGCAACAGCGTTGATTTAATTTAAGAAACCGTACTCTTGAGAAACCTATTAATTTGTTTATTTGAGTCCACGTCATGCGCTCACATAATTAATATAATATTTATTATTTATTTAATTATTATATTAATTTATAATTTACATTATAGAGAAGCGTCTCAAACACCTAGGTACGAGTCTACACAGGTAGATATTTATTCTCTTATCATAACAAGGTTTCTGCAATATTAGAAACCCATTCACATCTAAGTAGGTATAATAGCTCCACTGCACCTTTTTAGTGCCGTAGCTATCAGTCAAGTTAGCTACGTCGGAGAATCGATTCCAGATGATTCGGCCAACTATCAGCTAATACCAGTAAATACTGGAAATATGGTTACTTACCTAGAGAATTTTACATTGATAACATTAGTTAAGTATATTATATTACGCATCGAAAATACATCAAAAGATTTCGTGAAGTATACAATAAGCTTAGTGACGCGCAACGGTGCCGTTTTATCGCAGTTATCGATAACCCTTGACGCCCTCTGACACATCGATAAACCGCGCGCGTTTAGTGCGGCGCTGCGTCTGCGCCGCTGCCGCCCCGCCTAATGCCGATTTCGACTAGAACCAGGTAATTAACTGCCAGTTTTGTTGCGATAACGGTTTTAAATTAATTAAATGGACCTTTTTTTACATTCTATTGAAATTTTTAACTACCTAAAATGTATACTTGAGTTAAAGCCATTTTTTATACTTTTGTTTGCTAATTAAAATTAAACACATCGGCCTATTCCTCCGAAAGGCTTGCACTTTACACGGACCCGCAATCGAATCCGCGACCTCATACTTTTAGATACTAAAACGTTAGTAAATTTTTGTAAATGAACTATTAAGATTTTGTTTGTACAAAAACTTAATAATCACCTATTGTCCATACTGTAACCAAGTAGCTACATATGCGCAGGAGTACTATGACGCCCAGATGCCTTGCGCCCTACGCTTATTCAAAAAAATAAACTAACCTATATAAAAAAAAGCAAGAAACGTGTTCCGATCCTTGATATAGGTAAACACCCTAACTACTCGTATTATGTAATCTGTGTATCTAAGTACTAAAATATTGTGACAAGTGAACATACACACGCACAAGATATACATAAATGTACCTACTTAATATTAGTGGCGTTCAGATAAGAAAACAAGAATACCTAGCAGTTACTACAATACCTACTGATTACAGATGTAGTATCCATTTTTATATGGTGGACGGCGTACTTATAACTTATTAAACGAAAAAAGCTACCAATTTGCACACGGCACCGACCACAGTATGCGACATTGTTTCGTACCTATCTATGCAGCTTTACAATGTACACTGCGCCAGAAGATAAATAACATATCTATCAAGAAAAAAATAAGATAACATAACATAACATAACATACCATCACGCCTGTATTCCCCGAAGGGTTAGGCAGAGGTGTACTAATGTACACCCACATTTCGCCGGTATGTTTAGGTCCCATGTAATAGGGGGCGAGCCTATTGCCATTAACTGGGCACGAATCCAGACTCCGAGCTGCTACTGGGAATTTCATAGAAAACCCCAATAACACCTTGTTCGACCTGGGGATCGAACCCAGGACCTCAAGCGTAGCAGTCGCGCTTAGGACCACTTGACTAATGAGGCAGTCTTGAAAAAAATAAACTACCTATAATGGGACAGCGTCATTTGTGAATAATAAGTAGTTATTTTCTAGGTGATAGCGATAGGCTCTTCTGCAGGAGTTGGTTTGGGGTGATATCACTGCATTGCTTAATATCTGCAAATAAGCAATAATGTGATAATTATCTCCTGATAATCACATATATTCCAAATCAATGTATCCATGGAATCACTGGGTACCCCGTAGGGGTCAGTTACCTTTTGAAGGTGCCCCCGGTAAACCCCGTTTGAGCATGATCTTTTAATTCGTTATTTTGTGCATAATCATTTGTTCCACATCATCTTTCCAACAGCATGTTCAGAACAGTGTCAGTGGTTAAAGTGGTCACCTCACCACTACGTGACTTGCGCCTACTCCCTTGAGTTCGATTGCCACCACAGACAAAGGTTACTTTATTCCAAGGATAATTTATTAAAGTCTAGATGTACTCGTTGTACCTACGTACCTACTTGCTGTCTCTTTTAACAGAATAAAAGGAGCTAATTATGATGATGATGAAAAGTTGATCAGTGGCGTCTGTTTAAATCCTTGAATAGCAGCTACATAACAATAACGGCTAAAGGCTACTCAAACAAATGGCCGTCGATTCCAGCCAGATATTAATATTCACACCGTACTTCTTGAATTTATAAATGGCCAATGAGTTGCCGACAAGCTCCTAATCCATTCTATACAAAGTAGCTAAGGTGTCATTATTGCTATGCTTCATTATCCGACCTGCTTCGCATCTTCGCAGGGCATGTGATACACGAAGCCACACGCAGATAACAAACATAAGATAGCGAATTAAAGTAATAACAAAGAAAACTTTGTTGCGTCAATAAGCACTTTGATAACACATTTCAGTTTTGTGGCGCACACGTGGTCAATTGGTCATAGAGAGTACAAACCCTCATTGATAAACTCGAGAGAGAGAGTCTGAAGGAAGGTGCCTTACACCCTCAAATCTTCATTTTGTATTCTGATCAGACTTTATATGTCGTTTCGGTTCGTTTTCGATTTTCTATGTTGTTTCAGTTCAGTCAAATGTTTATAATTTGCTGACAAAATACGACTACAATGAACATATAAAAATACTAAATATTTTTTGTAAGTAGGTAAGTTTGCTAAGTAAGTTGCCAAAACTCACTCCATTTGAATGACCCAATCTTAGAACACTTTCACTATTTTAAAAAGTTATTAGAAAGCCACGTGCCGAACACTATTTACCATTTGTATCTTCGTGCACCATCACGGTATTTCCGGCAAATTAACGACTATGACTAAAGGGCGTGGCTTACCTATGCTTTGTGAGAGCAAGAGAATGTGATATTGAATAGATACGACAAATTAAAGTATAGGTATAAGTAATCTATTGCTATACATAGAACTAACCATTGCTATACTCGCGAACTAGACGCGATAAAATTCGTCAAACGTAGTTTTATTTTAATCTTAGTCACTAACACAAATAATTCGTATTAAACAATATTTGTAATTGCGTAGACGCGCAGTTCTCTAGTTCCCGTGTACTTTCATAGGTAAGGTCAATTTACACGACACACTACACAACGTTATAGGTGCCATTCATGTCTTACGGTAAAAGGTTAACCCTTTATCATGGCCGACCTAAGTTATCGACAGTTTGCGTCACATCACTATCTATTGTGGCGCTAATTAATTGTGCAACTATTTGTAAACATGTGTTGTTCTTTATCACAATGAGTATTAAGATTCACATGTTCTGCAAAATAAACGGTGTACAGACGGCTACACATCAAGCTATACAAATTCAGTAAACTCGATACTGGATTTGTATAGGTTCACCTGTAGCCGTGTGTACAAGCAATAGGTATCTAAGTCAACTCATCACACAATAAATCACATCAAAGTTCAAATTTATTATAAACATACACTATGGCTTAGAGCCATTGCATTGAGTAGGTAATTAAATTCCGCGTTTATTTTTTATTGCAATGGCATTTGATTAACTAAATCAGGATTAAGTATATCATTGGATAAGTTTGTCAAAGATGATGCAGATAACTAGGTATGCAACGGAATTGGTAACAGTTAGACTAATATTTAATACGGCATAGGTATCCAACAGAATTATTATATTATCTATGCATTGAAATTGATCGCTTTGGAGTTACCCAAGGTTGCATTATTGGTCCTTTTCTATTATTTTGTATTTTGTCAAAGAATCCGTGTGACGATGATTCAAATAGAATATAAGTATATCTAATTAATAATATATTACACCAAGCAGTAATTCTGGTGGAGTCTTATTTTTACTGTATTTAAGCGAAACATTTTTGGAAAGAATAATATTAACCTCAGATGAGGCTGAACACTTGGTAAGGTAGGTACACAAGTCATTGCGCCATCCATGCTATCGCTTAGGTATACTTATTTCAATTTTTTTCTTTAAATAATTAAATTCATAAACATAATAACTAAGATTAGCGTCGCATGCGATAAATGCGTTTAGTAAAAAGATATCTTAAAATATAATTTGTATCTATTGTGTCAATAATAAAATAAAATCTTGCTCTTTAATAGCACTGAAAATTAAGGAGGGTGAAAAGACATAGCAGGTTAGTAGAAGTACCTACTAAATATCTACCAATGCCGCAATTAAGTAATACCTGTTTTCAGATACCTACTTATTCCTAGTTGGTAGCCTGATTTGACCACATTCACCCAGTTGTGTAATACCTATAAAGTTGTCTTATCTTTCGACAAATTTAAACTTAGCGACGCGACCTTTTGAGATCTACCTACTAATAATAAAAATGTCAAGTTTTATTAAGACACATGATTAGTTGAAACTGCTCATTTGATATGGATGTACTGACGTTCAGATAGGTCTAAATATAGATGAGTATGATTGTCTAATTAAATCATAGGATCTGTTTTCACGTTCAATAAATGTAATCAGGCGACAACGAGCCTATCTACATTATCATATAGAAATGAAATATTGGGTATTCTTCAGTCTAAACAGATTTGGTAGTAGGGTAGGGTGGTATAAGATTGCGCGGGCGATAAAATTGCGCATACGTCATAGCAGGACAACAGAGTGAGCTTCGTAGCCAACTTCAGTTGTGTTTTGTTAGCGACAACAACCAGCATGTGCTCACAAAAAAAAATCGTGTATGAGTGGAAAACAAAAGAGATACGTAAGGACAAAGTTTTTATACTCATTTGATCTATTTTTTTATGAAATGAAATGCATTACTGTACCAAAACTCTAAGTACTTTTAGTAATTTATTATTATTTTGTAACGGCAGTATCAGTCATGTTTCGACCTCACAGGAAGTAGTACGAACATTTTCTAAGAGATAGCAGTAGTATCGCGATGTTTAGAGTGGTACTGCATTGTGTAAAATTGCGCACTTTGGATGCGTGTAAGATTGCGCGCGCAATTTTACACGTCCGATTTTTTTTAGTTGAATATAAATAACATTTTATAATTTTAGATTGATTAATTAATTATTTATTATTATTTTATTACCTCGCAATACATAATATAGAATATTTATATTTTCTTTATATTATTTTATGATAGCTTCCATCGTTATAATACTGAAAAATGCTCCATGGAAGCCTCTATCGAAAGTTCTGAAGAAGTTTTATTCCAGCGAGTGTGAAAAATAGAGAGAACTATAACCGTATATCAAATGGCTTCAATTTTTACACCTGCTTTTTATAAGGCTGCAATAACTGGTCGTGGAGTAGATCTCTTCAAGGGTAGTTTATATGGGATCGGCCCGTCCTTTTCTTCCATTCATCCCTGTTAGTCGTCATCTCATCATTCAATTCCCTTTTCCATCATATCTGACTTCACACAATCCATCCATCTTTTCTTTGGTCTCCCTCTACCCCTCCATCCTTCCACACTTATACTCATAAATCTTTTGGTTAAATGCGTTTTATCCCCCCTCATCACGTGTCCATACCTAGACAAACGATTCCCTTTTAACTTTTCTGTCACTGGTGTTGCTTTCAAACTTCCTCTAATAAATTCATTCCTTATTTTATCCATCCTAGTAACACATCCACACATCCACCTCAACATTTTCATCTCTGCTGCATGTATTCTTCTTTTATCCATCGTCTTAGCGGCCCAGCACTCGGATCCATACAACACGACAGGTCTTGTGACGGATTTGTATATTTTGCCCTTCAGTTTGAGAGGCATCCGTGGGTCGCTAGTTGTTCCTGTGACCTGTCGCCATTTCATCCAACCTGAGTTGATTCGATGTGTAACGTTCCGATTAATATGACCATCGCTTTGCACGAGTGACCCAAGGTACCGAAATTTGGAGCAAACTGGTCCAAACTCACCGCCCGAGGCTATAGGGGAACAGGACTGGAAAGGCCGCCGAAATCACAAAACAGATATTCGGTCTTGGTTCTCCTTTTTTAAGACCGACACTTTCCAATCTCTGCCACCACTCCGTCGGCCTGCTCCGGACCTCGGGGCCACTCTCACTAACTAACACAATGTCATCGACAAAGAGAATGCCTGGTGCATGCTCTTTGTCGATGACAGAGAAGAGAGAGAGAAGAGATAGGGACTCAGAGCCGATCCCTGGTGCAGGCTCACAGCCACATTACAGCTAGCAGTAGTGCCATCTGCGGACCGAACAACAACTTGAATCAACTGCAAGTACTAACTAAACCAAAGGCTAACAATAAGAAGATTTGGAGGTGTGGTAGGTGCAACGATGTGTATAAGGAGCCAATAGTAGAAGACTGGATCACGTGTATTACATGTAAGGAGTGGTGGCATGACAACTGTACAGATTACAATGGCTCCGACGCTTTTATTTGTGATGTATTATATTCGTATAATAATTTGTTGCCAGATAAATAAGGTTTAATAAATAAATGATTGATCCCAGATAGGATTATCATTTTTTATTTTATGACCTATTGATTGCAAACTGCGCAATCTTATACCACCCTACCCTACATATTAGGTAGGACTGCTTTTAAGGAAAGTTCTCAAATATCCCTAGTCTAATGAAGATAATGAAAACCTAAGTAGGTATAATAAATATCAATAATCTTACAGAAAGAAGACAGTTGTTTCACAAATTGTTGATATTAAACGACAGACATTAAAAGACAAGATATTAAAAGACAGTTGAAGTTAACCGAAAAAAAAAAGTACAGTATTAGTGGTCAAATATACAAGTACTTTGAACAGAGCAGTGAGAGTCAGCGCACCAGCTGATATAGCTTTATTACGAGCAGTTCATAAGAACACAGTGGTAACACTTTTAGTCGACACAACTCAGAGCACATTTGGGAGCTCAAATGTAAAACTAAGTATTTTAAGAACTTGAAATTCGCCTAAGTTTGTATTTAAAGTTCATAACTGAACATAGTTTTTTACATAAGTATTTTAGCAAATAATAGAGAGAGAGATATTCATTTTACGCATCAAAGATGATAACTATTGGTCTGATGGTCAGTGGTAAACATACTCGTAGCCTATGAGCAGCATGAACTTTGTTCTTTAGCTACATTTTATATGCCTCAGTAATGTCACTGGTTTCATTACCCTTCAAACTGAAACACAATTATGTAAGTACCCTTGTATTTGTTTCCAGTTTCCGGTAGTCTTAGATACCTAGGTAGCCAAATGGAAAGTACTTCGTATTCTTTGAAAAACAATATCTCCGGCGGTGGCGCTCAATTTTATAAGTAAATAGGAGAGTTTTAATTTAATAGGATCAGGAGGCGGCTTTTTGTCAAATATTTATTCCTACGCAAGTTGATGATATTGTTATGCGAACTAGTGATCTCTTGGAAATAACAGCAGCTTCTTATTTGATTCAAAACGTTTTAAGATTTCTAATACCTAGTTAGCAAAATGGGATTAAGCAAGTTTCTAACAAATTAATTTACTATTTCAACAATATTTTCTGATAACTTATAATTTATTCGTAGGTACTTGAATTTTAAACAAAACGAATTAGGTACTACTTACGTACTTCAGTTATGTTTTAAGATTGTTTGACAAATATTGTTTCAATTTAATTACATGTCCGCTTTCTGTTTTACGAAGGTGGCAACCTCTTGGCACATTGGTACACGGCTAGGTAGCTAGTACATAAGTACAAGTCGTTGCCATTTGAGTGTTACATGTCAAGCAATTGACAACCACTTACTAACATCGTATTTTTGCTTTTCTTATACAAATCATACATGGGTAGGTAATACCTACCGTACCTATACTTACTTATAAACTGTAAGTATGTGATTCTTGACGTTGAAATAGTTATATCTACTCAAAGCCAAAGTACGAGTACCTAAGTAGATACTAATTGAAAATTGCTTTTAACTGTAGATGAATCATATGTTTTAGGTCAGGCATTAGTAAACCCAGAAACATATTCGAAAATTCCATCTATAAGCACTACTGAGGCCAAAAAGGCTGTAGGTTCTACCTAAATTGAAAACTTCTTCATACTGAGAACCAATAGTAGATCCAAGTTCTAATGCGAATGTTAAAGACCAGGTACTTACCCACCTAATAATTTATGAAAAGCGGCCATTTTAGCTTTGCAGATCCATTAAACATATCAGCAACTTTTTCATGTCACGAAAATAAAATGGAAAGTTTATTGCTTTCAAATATGTAATAAATAGCTTTGTATCGATCATTTTATTGTAAGTGTTTAATATTAAAATAATCAGCAGGTACCAATATTTGTCCTTTTAGGTTATTTTCTGTGACTTCTAGATTTCAATACTATAAAACATCAAACATGTATATGCCGATGACGATGCTGATGTAGAGGAAGGTGTCGCGTCACAATAGTATTGAATTGAATGACCAAACTCACCGGCCTCCATAGCATATCCCGCGGCTGCGGCTGCGGCGTGCAGCGCCCCGTACTCCTTGCCGTCCATGCCACCCAGCATCATATCAGTTGTCACTTCACTTCACATGGACACCGAGGCACTCACGTTCGTCTCGCGACGCTTCGCCGCCACATGTGCGCGCGCGCCACCGCTGAGCTGCCAGCGGACACCCGCCCCGCCCCCCGCCGCCATTGGCCCGCACCGGCCAATCGCTGCGCTTCATTTCGAACGCTTTCCTTTTTCCATGTCGCGTTCTATTTGAAGCGTGTTGATGCATCTTAAGTTTGTGCTAATCAGAAACCAGCCTTGTTAACACGAGATAAAGTAAGCATTCGCCTGATGGGTTGTGTATAAATATGTCTGTTTTCCCGTTCGGTCGGATGCGCTCGGGCAACGAGCGAGACGAGAGCCGAGGAAAATGCGTGCCGCTCGAGTAGGCAGGGTGCGCCTGCGCTGGTGGGTGCGCCACACATCGCTATGTAGATTGTAGCGGCCTGGGGATTCGATATGGCTCTATGTACTATGTACGCTCTTTGTAATTGATATTTTTTATGTTTGTTAATTCGTGTTGCTAACTAATTTGCTTTATGACTGACAACGATACAAGGAACTGATATGCTGACATTTAAAAATAAAACAGTTGATGTTTTAAAACGGGTTATTTATAAATAGGTATTGGTAGTAGGTATTTTATTTTAATTAGGCTCAACTTTGGTTGTTATGAAACATACATGTACACACAATTAATCAGTTGGAGCTGGCGGTGTACACGAGCGGCTATCGCGCGGGCAGCCGGCTCACTCTCATCTGATAAAGAACTTAATTAATTGTTGGGAGTGTGTTTGCACACATTTAAATGGTTGGCAGACACAGCAAACAACTCGGTTACCTACGTTGTGGTGTAGGTACCGTTGCTACAGCTGCTCGTAGCTCTCTTGTCGGGGCTTATAAGCCTGGAATGTGTTAATTCAAGGCGGTGTAGGTACCACGTGCAGTAACAGCCAAGTGATAAGATCATTGAACTGCCGCGTCAAAGGCAAAATCTTACTAAATTTATTAATCAAAATTAAATTTAAAAAGAAAAGGCCTCGAGCTCGAATCCAAGGCACGCAGCTCTGACTTTTCGAAGTCATATGCGTATTAATAAAAATCATTATCGCGCGCTTAAACGGTGAAGGAAAAACAATCGTAGGGAAACCTCCATGCCTGGGAGATTTTCTTGTTGGCATGTGAAGTCTGCCAAGTGCCAACCCGCAATAGGCTATCGTGGTGCTACTTATAGCCTGATCCTTCTTGTACTGAGCGGAGACCCGTGCCCAGCAGTGAGATAATGTAATGGGTTGATGCTGACGAAGTGACGACGATAAGACTCCCCTATTTTTTTTGAATTTCCTGAATATGGCGCTTATTCTCAGTAGGTACCTAATCAGTACCTACTTATCCTTATTTGTATGAACATGGTATTCAGGTCGGTTCGCCGAGGTTATCTAAGGATATTAGACGGCGGCGGGCGCGGCGGGCGTTAGGTAGATATTTGTCATTAATTGTGGATGTTTTCATACATTTTGAGTAGGAAAGTACTTAGGTAATTTCAGTAAGATGAAGACAGTTCCACAAACAGAAAATAATAATTTCATACATAGGTACGTACCTAACTTTCTAGGAGGAAAAATCTTTAGCTATTGATTTTAGGTAGATATCTTTGTGAAAAATATTTTACCATCCGATGATACTGTTACGTTTAAGAAACTAATTAAAACTCAAACATTCCTGAAATAGTCGTAAAACTCGAGCACTGCGTGAAGTCGGAAACACATGGCCGGAATCAAACTCATCAGATCACATGTCATGATCATCACCACAAAAAGTGGCCGAGATAGACGCCGCCGCCGGGCGTTGTCTGTTAATTACTCCAAATATGTCGCTTATTTGTATAAAAACGGTGCATGCGCTTTGAGTCGCCGCCTCGATGCGCGGGCGCAGCGGATGGGAGCAAATTGGCGGGAGCAAATGACGCGGCGCGCACGCAGACACAAACGCGCCGACGGACAGAACTGTTTGGCTTTGTTCTGATTCATCTGCCGGTGAACGGTTTCATGATCAAGTGTTTGGCTACTAGGATGTTATCTAAATACCCATACCTAGTCAGGAAATATGATCGTACCTACAATAGTAGGTATGAATTGCATTGGTACATACTTACTTAACTGCAGTTCTGTCGGTACCATACCAAAACCACTAAGCGAGAAGTAATAACTGCGGTGTGCCTCAAGGCATTATACTTGGGCCTTTTATATTTCTTCGTGTTATACATTAGGTACCTACAATCTACCTACCTACCTATAGGTACATACGAAGGATCCTATTGGTTATAGTTAATGTTTGCATAAAATAAACCTTCAAATGGCAATCTGCCTTTGGAGATTAGAGATTCAGAGACATTCATTGTTCAACCACAACGCTACGCTTAAAACGACGTAGCAATTCTTCTATAATTTGAACGAACAGTCTGTCAACGTACGCCTTTTTTCCATAAGTCTGCATTTGTTGACAGAAGCCCAAGCAACCAATTTGATAATAAATATTTATTAGCAGACTTCCCAGTTCACCAAACACCGTAGAGAAACCATGGTAAATAACATAATAACGCGCTTACATAAAGTAATCGTCTCAATTTGTTGCTTTGTGTAACGATTTGCTTCACTTAAAAGAGCAACGAACTAATACAACTAAGGTACCTACGTATTTATGCTAGTAAGTCCTATAACAAATTCAGAATATACCTACATAGACATGAAAAAATGAACTGAAAATATAGGTAAACAATAAAGAGTGTCTAAGTATTCAGTGAGGAGCTTGACAATGACGGACTTACCTACTTTCCCAAAACCTCTTTTATATATCCAGGTTTTTAGATATCCAGGGAAGACAGCGTTAAATTATATCTCTTTCCAATGTCATAGACACCTTAATAAAAAAAATTAAGACCAATTTTCCAAAACACATCGGCGCAATCAAACTCTATCAACTTTTACACAAAGTTTTTTTAAAATACTCTGTTTTAAAAATCCTCAGGCCTGCTTCGTTTCTAACTTATGGCAACATAAACCTATGAAAACGGATTTGAATATCGTGCTAGCTGCTAAGAGGCCTATTGTTGCACTCTACATAGTCAACACGCGGATTACGTCCAACTAGGAGGTACAGGTGAACGCACAATTGGTTTTCTAGTAACGGGATAGTTTCCCAAGATCCATGCACTACTTATATATTTTTCTTTTTAATTACTTGCACGTGCTAACAAACAATTCTACTTACTTAGTTACTTTATTCAGAAAACAAAAACAGATAGATAAATAACCTGTAGGTAAATACTTATTGTTTTAAAGCGGAATTAAATGTTTATTATGTTACAAAATATGTCTTCAGATGAAATATTATATAAACATTATAAAAAAATGAATACCGCTGAACTGACAAAGCAATGACTCCTTCAATTGCTAATAAGAATATTAATAAAAATATAGCACAAATAAAATATCAATAACAAGCTCGTTTGTATGAAATTATATCGTAGAATATTACAAGAGTTTCGGTGGCTGCGCCCGCGCACGTTATAACGTTAATAAATAAGCTATAAAGCGCATTGTTCGCGGTCAGGCTGCGTGGTTAATACCCGATTGTCTCAGCCCCCAGAGCCAACGGCGATTTATAATCCCCACACAGCATTGTTCACCTTTTATCTTTTCTATAGCTCATATTTATAGCTGTCGTTAAAGCTGCATTTTTCACGAAAATTAAATGTTTAGTTCAGATTAGCAAAGGTGGTGCGTATCGTAACAGATTCTGAGAGCACCGTGAAGATATCGCCCTCGCCGGCGAATTACAACGGTTTATGTAACAATATAAAACACTTGATAGTCGATAGTTCGATACCTTATGCTTTTATGTTTGGTTCCATATTTTTTATAGTTTATGTATGGTGTGTAGGTAAATATATTTGTCTGCGGTTCTGCTTGCATAGTTTTTAAAGGGATATCTTTTAACATATATTAAAAGCAGGATTTAAGATAGCGAAAAACTTTATCGTTAATATATAGGTATGGGTACTCCAGCAAGATGGAGTGATTGACACAAAAGATTGCTGGCGGAAGCTTATTGTGACAAACCAAACATAGGGTGAAATTGTGCATACTTATGAGGGGTGGCCTACCTACGTCCCGCAGTGGACTGTGATATCTATACGCTCAATTATCAGTTTTTAAATTAATAGAACCTTTGCTTCAAAATTTGTTTTCGGTTAAGACAACCTACTTACCTACCCACATTCACTTTAAACTCAATATCCGAAATAATTTGCTCCAATAGCTACACTTAATCCACGAAACAGCATGCTCTATTGCAAATTACTCCAACTTAGATATAGGTAAATAAGAAGTATAATAGGTACATAAGTTTCAACTTGGGTAGTAGTACTTAGGTGCTACCCATATGCTTATTTCTGCCTTCAAGTAAAATTGCTGTGTTTTGAAGAATGATAACCTAACCATTCTGTACAAAAGATTCCAAATAATGTATGTTGGTACCTACCTATTTTTAAAACCTATGCCTTTCCTATTATCATAGATAGGTAATGATATACTTTGTGCCAATATACCTACTTCATGCGTGAAGTCTAAACATGGAGTTTTTAAAACGCAGTGTGAGATGACCTCCAACGATATGGACAGGCGACCTGGTAACGGTTGCTGCGAGTCGTTGGATGCCGGCGGCATATAACCGATCGTTGTGGAAGTCTATGGGGGAGGCCTTCGTTCAGCAGTGGACTTCATTTGGCTGATATGATGATGATATAATGTTTCATTAACCCGCGATTCTTTTTTTCTCCATCAAGTTTTATCTAACGGCTTACTTTTTCTCTTGCTATCCACTTGACCTGCGACATAAATAACTTATAGTATTGAAGTTATGTGACTTCCAAGTTAAGTAAAGCAAGTCGAGGGGAACGATATGTGCATATCGTTATTAAATCAATTTGTATTGCGATGTTTTATTTATTTTTATGATCTTCTAGACATATGGTATTTGATTGTCATGCTAATCTGCCAGTGAAATAATCTTTTAGTAATAACTATTTGTGGTCCGGTGCAAATTGAATGATTACGAGTGGGAGGGGCGGTGTTTGGATGTGGTAGGTTGGTAATGGAGAAGCATACCATAGCGATAAATAAAAGAAAATTTGGATTATTTACATTCACAATGAGGATTTTTGTTGTTCAAACCGTTCAATTTCAAACAAACTAACAGAACTTACTTGAAAAAAATATCACCCAGTGGACGTTACAGACCTACATTTCTGGGTCATTTCTGGGAATTCTGGGACATTTGACAAAATTAAGTTTCGATAATGATTTTCGCACTTCTATCCGGATATGACAATGGTTCACCAGTGACTGGTAGAAAAGAACAACATCATCATCATTCTTATGACATTAAATTAAGTAGTTAAACTATGGATTCGCCTCCTAGGTTGCTTCCCTTCAACTTCAAGAACCCATAAATACTAAAAAGTCCTTATTATAGTTGGCTTGTAGTAACTACGTTTTACCAACAATGACAGCATTGTGACGGCATCCTACCTGACGTCACATAAATAGATTGTCGCAGACTCGACAGCGGCGCACACGCAACACTGGTCTAATCAGCGTGGTCGCGCGCCGCCGACCGCGACCACTGCCCGCTATTCATAGAACACCTGGCTTTATGTAGTCGGACTTCAACACGAAAATTAATGCAGAAAGTTCATTATCTTAACGTTTTAATAACAAAAGCGTGTGGTCGCAAAAAACAATGGCTCGTCGAGGATAAAGCTGGGTTTGGATAGATGATGAACATAACAGGATACAGAATTTGGTAGATTCGTTTTGCCGGCTAGTCAATCACCTGTAGTAAGTAAGTACCTATATCATCATTATCATCAACCCATTTTACTATCCTCACTACTGGGCATGGCTCTCCTCTCATAATTTGAGGGATTAGGCTATAGTCCACCACGTTAGCCTAATGTGGGTTGGCAGACGTCACAAGCTCACCGACCAGAGAATCTTTCAGGCATGCCGGTTTCCACTCGATGTTTTCCTTTACCGTTCAGGTAAGCGCGAGATACTTAATTAGTTTTAAGATGCACATAACTTCGAAAAGACAGAAGTGCATGCAGGTTTGAACTCTAGACCTTCGACTTGACATTTGAATAGCCGTATCACTGCACCACCATTATATCATAGCATTTTTTCTATTCACAGAGGACAAATAAAACATACTTACGTTGCTAGCGAAATTATTGCGCCTGCTCCGATTCCCCGCTGTGTTTCTACGACGTTAAGGGAAGGTCATTAAATGTGCTTTACCTTCTGTATCTAGATGTTCAGTGGACGTAGCTAAATGTGTTGCTTGAAAGCTTGTCTGTTGACTGAGGACAATCTTGTAATGAGCAGGACTCACGCGGGACAGGGTGACAAGACACATGGGTTTACTCACACAATCCCATCTCTTGTTATCAATATAAGGTACTAAATTCATTTAGACGAAATCATTAATTATTTGTCTGTACTTAGTTAGGTAGTTAATTTTATTCATGTAAAGAGGGATGATCAAATGCTACAAAGACTACAAAGTGCGTAAATCTGATTAAGCGCTTAAATAATGGTCAGTACTCCTAATTGCATTATAATGAATGATTTGTTGGCGGAAGCATTATTTCATCGGCGGCGCATCGATCTCGTAACTGAACATAGGATCACCACCAGCCCGACACGAAAAATCCTCGCATTATACAATTTACAGTCAGTATGCGCTTGCGCAGTATCTTGTGCACTATTAATATGCGCGGGTGCTTCCCATGCGCCTCAGATCTCAGCGGCGGGCGCCACGCTCCACCGCGGTCGGTAATCGGGCCGCCTACCTTACCCCTTACTGTAAACACTTTCAAAAGAAACTGAACCTTATGAACATTAAGACAAATTCTATTTCCCCTTGGATGTGTTTGTGGAGTGGTAAAGAGGATTGAAGGTACAGAATTTTAAGTCGTTCAATTCATTAATAAAGTTTGTTTTCACATGATAGCGACTGAAGGGCGTAAAACAACGGAAGCAGTGTGGATGGTATCTGTGCCTTTAATTAGATATTTAATTAAACCAAGAGTTGTCTAAAGCGATAATTAGATCATCAATTTGTGTTCAGCGGTCGTGTGTCTTTGTTAATGTTTTTATACCCGACTTATGTGGCGTGGAGGTATGGGGTAGGGAAAATTAACTACCAACTTCTTTCGATAAGATTTCTAAAATATTTTAAAAGCTTTGCAAACACATACTTAGTGTGTATGAAAATCTTACTTATGAAATGTCGTCATAAATATCCAACAAAACCTTAAGTCAACATTAATGTGCCGAACTTCACATTGATTAACTACAGAGTGCGGAATCTTCAAGTCGAGCTTCTTCTTAGAAGCGGTGTTTTATAAGACTCTACTTTCTACACTCGCTTTAGGAATCACTATCAGTACAAGAAAATCCCAGCTGAAGGCTTTTACCAATAACATAGCTCACTAATTTCATTCAGTTTCACTATCAGGTATTAGTAGATACTTACTAAGTACTAGCGGTTTTCATAACGAAACGTCACGCTCGTCACGCTGGAAACATACTTTCACGACAAAATTCTCTACTTACTCATATTAACTGTATGTATGCATGTCACAGCCCTCGGTATCAGTATCAAAGGGGCCGCCCTTCCCACCATGTCTTGCAGTGGGCGTGCGCTCATGTTACAGGGTTGGCAGGACGACGTTGGAAATCTTTAGATCTGTATTACTTATAACTAATTATTAATGAGATGGGTAAGATTTGCTACGACTCGGACTACGACTTAAAATAAAGCATACGTAATTTAGGTGAGTTCGGCGGCAAAGGGAAAATTATAATCGAAATTCGCACGGTGATCATTAGATACCAGGGTCCGCCCTACATAATACCTGCGATATCTGAATTTCACAAGCACTATCATTTTTTGAGATGAGTTCGGTATTTCTTCTCATAGATCGACAGTGAGGAAATGCTGGCCACATCCAGACGGTCTGAAGATCTAAAAATTTCATGGAAAAACCCAATAACACTTTGCTCGACCTGGGGATCGAACCCGAAGCGATCCCCTCAACTACTTTTTACGGATTTTATCGCGTTATATTGATTATTTTAATTCCCGACGTTTCGGATCCTTTACAGCATCTATGGTCACGGGTGGACTGAGATGTTGGTCGTCCTAATGTCAAAATTATCAACAGCTATCCTACATTTTGTTGATTATTATTTATTCCGGTCACGCAGAATGAGCTCACCGTATCCTTAGGTCTCGCAGTCTTGTGCTTGGATTTAGATTTAATGGAATCTATAATTGGGTTCCAAGCAGATGGTAGGACCCAGTCATCTTCTCTATTGAAATTTGGATGTTTTTTTAATTTCATCAATCATCATCCTCAGAATCATCCTTGGTAGGAATCGGTTTGGTTGACATCGCCGATGTCAAACACCGCCGTCCCAGGAAGTCAGCAGTTTGTGAACATACACTTGACAAGGCCCAGCACTAGGTACATCAGATTTGATAAACCACAAGTCCTTGCATAAGAAAACTGATTCCTACCTAGGATGATGATAACGCGATAAAATCCGTAAAAAGTAGCTTTATCTAATATTCGCTTTTGTCTAATATTCGCGTAAGTAAATGTTAGAAACTAATAGATCCCCTCAACGTCAACCCTCAAGCGTGGCAATCGGGATTTAGACCACTAGACTAATGATGCAGTAAATATAGTGTTATTATATTAGGTACAACCAATATACTTAGGTATTTAATAAAAAGCTGTGCCATACTTTTGCATACACTTTATGTTGATATTGAGCCGCTCAGTTATAGAATTCAGATAAAAATATCAGTCAAGTTATTTGTAAATTAGACATTTCACTGTTTAGTATGAACTGTTCACTAGCAACCCTGTAAGTTGTTCTCGTGTCACAGTCGTCATGTGATGTTCATTAGAATGTCGCCGTGGGTACTTAAGTACATCTGAAACTGTAAGTTTTATGTTTCAGACAGAAAAACTTGCCGTCACATCTCACGTCGCTCACGTTATAAGTAGGAAATGTTTTTTGTTTTTCTTGATATTCCAGCTTTTTCGTGTAAATAAGTACTGTTTCCAATGCCCCCTCATATCCTAAAAATTCCCTACTTGATTGCGGCCCGCTCCCTTTATCATACCCCTGAAACTAGATTGGGAAGGATATCATTTCTATGAAATCGACATTGGAATCAAATAGGTACTTATGTGGGTACTTAGGTACAAATACGAGTATTACAAAATTTTGTAAGTACCTAATTTTGCCCTCAGAGGAGAGCTCTCATATTAGCCATGACTAGGTAGTACATATATGCAGGTACATTTCGCGATTATAGGTACTATAGAGCACGTAGGTCCTCTATATGTTCTAAGTATCTAATCGCGATACCTAATTGATTGATTTGTAGCAGGAAAATTATAACAATTTGAAATCAACAGCAATCGCGTGGTCACAACCATTATTGACCATGCTGCAGAGATACATTTTGCAAACTAAAATCATAAAGGTTCCGGATTCGTAACCAATATGAGCGAAATAAATGTTGATCGTCGGTATTTACCGTGCGGCGTTTGTGCCGCCGCACTCGGGTTCCCTCGGGCGCGTTCGGTCGCCCTCGACTGCGGTCGGCCGCGCTCCGCCTCACTTCTGCGCCCGCGCGCTATCCTGCTACGCTCTGTGTTCACTGATATTTGTTTCTGGATTTTTTTCCTTTTTATTCAGACAAGTTAGCTTCTATAACTGTCTTTATCATGTTCTTGTGGTAGTTTAACAATATTTGTATTAAAAAAGAGAAATTGAAAAATAATTTGATGAAAAGTTCTAATGACTGATAAATATTTAAAGATCAGAAAAAGTTAATAAGTACTTATTAAAAAACTACGAATAAATGTGAATATTTTCAGTCAACATTTAAGCAAACATAACGTTTGCTCTGTGGAAATGCCTTGCCAATTTTTTTTTTGCCAGAAGCTTGAAGTTGTGAAACAAGAAATTACTTACGATTATACTTGGACTTTACATTAACTATTATAAAGTATATAAAATTCCGTACCCAACAGAGGTACCTATCCTGTATACTTACATACCTACCTCATACTATAGGAACGTGCCTACACTTTAAATAAGCAGATCACAAAGTGATCTAACTCTCTAACTTAGCCAGACAATCGACGTATCTCGGAATTTCATTTAAAAAATTGCCCTATTTTTCTGATCTTTTTGTGTATATGAAGAAAAACTGCACAAAAATTTGGAATGAATACTTTGATGAAAGGTCTCGAACGAAAGGAATATGGTATAAAACCATGCAACCATTCCCTTCCCACCTGCTATGGTTTGGACAGTCTAAATTACCTCGTCGCGATGTGGTGACGGCCTTACAACTTCGCTCCGGACATATACCTTTAAATAGCTTTATCTTTATGATGAAAAAGAATCTTTCCCCCAACTGTACGAGATGCGGGGTCGTAGAGGACGTTTATCACATTATAGTGGAGTGTGCCCGGAACGAAGTTGAAAGAAAATGATTCGAACCTATAAAAAAAATTAATTTATATGATATTGGGGCTTGCAACAGCGTTCTGGCTGTACCTTTATCAGAGGAGGCCAGACTACTATACAAAATTGTTTCTATAGGTATAAGAAATAGGTCGCTGGATATTCAATAAGTTTAAGATTAGTGTATGGTTATCCTGTTTTTAATTGCTATTATTGAACCTTCCTATGGGGGTGGTATGTACACTATGTGATCAAACCCTTTTCTATTCTATTAATAAAGATTTAAAAAAAAACTCTCTAACTCTAAATACTTATTTGTCTCCATTTTGAAATTGTTGTTATGAGAGCTTGCAACACCAGGGGTAGTTACCTACTTATCACTCGCGTGTTGCGGACCCTGTAAAGTAAAAAAGAAGAGAAGGAGAAAAGGAGAAGTAAGGGGACTGAGGACGCACCAGTGCATGCGTATCTACTGCTACTTCACGTCGATATTCTGTGTTGACATCAAAAAATGTTAAGAAATAAAACTATCTCGTTCAGCCTATAAGCCCCTTTGCAATGCACAGGCTTTCTCTTACTCGTCTAAATATCTATACCTATAGGTAATAAAAATCGTATAAAGAGAAAAATGAAAAGTGCTTATGTAAGTACTTACCGGGTTTTGTTTTACGTTTGCGCCTAACTAGTTGTTCATGAACTGGTTTTGGAACTTTTACTTTTACGATACCTACATAACTGTCTTATCATTGATATCAAAGACATATCATGTAAGTATTGAATATTCAGAATCACAAACTCAGAAGCAGGTTAGCAGCTTAATAGCTTAACCGGGAAAGTATATCTAACATTAAAAAAGGAACATCCCAAGTTAGGAGCTTCGTATAGATAGACCTGCAGTCTACAGCTCTCTACCTACCCTACACTGCACTAGGTACAGCACTCAGCTTGGTGCTTGGTGTTGGTGGCAATGGCGAGCCGCATGGCTGGCTGGCTGATTTATGACGCGTCACTTCAAACGCTCCGACAGGCGCACAGGCACACTGCGGGTTAATGTCTAGCACTAAGGGATGTAACAAGCATCCTGAACAATCACGATGGTTCGTTTCTTATGTACTCGTATTAGTACAATATTAAGCGTTTCAGCAGTTTCTGAGCATGATCAGTATCTAGGTAGGTACCTAAGTACTATGTTGTTTTTTTAGATTTATTTACCATAATATCATCCTATACCTAGCTAGCAAAATAATAATAATTAGGTAGGTGCCTAATGTAACTAAGTAGGTAATGTATTTAAGCTAATATCTACATGATTATTTTTATTGCGCTTTTTTCTTACTGCTCTAAGAAGCCTTATAGTTTCATGTTTTCTCTATCAAATCATCAGACTGGATAAGATCACCTAATTCCAACAAATTATTACGTTATTAACGTTACACACAAATAGTATTTTCTCATAAATATAAATAAAGCTACTAGCCCACTAGATCTAGCGGTTTGCAGCCGCGCGTAACCGCGTCCGCTCGACCGTTTCTTCTCGGAACCGCGCTTTCATGTCGCGTGGTCGCGCGATGTACGCGGAACCGCCTGCCATTCATGCGCTGACGTGCAGGCAGCTGATTTATGATATAACGCTGTATTCATGCCAACATGTAATTGGGTACGGGACGTTAATACGTGTTTTTCCGATAAATGTCAGTTTACTATGCGAATGAAATATAATTGTAGTTGGGAAATATGTTTGCCGTAGTTTTTTGTGTAGATCAGGTCTAAAGAGCGGTGCTATTGACAATCGAGCAAAACATATCCAGTCGTATTTCACTAGAATCCATACTTATTTAAGTACTATCTGTTTGTTAGTTACCTTTTCACACCTAAACTACTGAATAGATTTTAACCTAATTTGGAACGAGGATAGATAGAAGCCTGTGTCCTTCGTGCTGCTAGTGGTTTCACGGGTAACAGCTAGTTCTATATAAAAGCATAATTGAATTAATTGTAAATTAATTTTGTTCACATATAGGAAATTACGAATTAAAAGCTTCGGCTATTCCAATGCGAGATCTGATTCCCATACCTACAATTTAGGTCATAATCTATTGAGATGCTCGTTCAAAGTCAATTTTGTTAGGCAGCGAATTTCATATCCTAATAACTACATATCACTACCCACTTAAATAAAAATTAATGTTCCAATCATAAATTAGATGCACAGCCAACTATGATGACCACAATGAGGCTGGTACGTCCAATTAGCTCGCTAAGTATGTGCAGCGCGCGTCGCGGCCACTGGTCGCGCGGTCCGCTGCGACTCGCCGCGATTGGCTGCGAACCATTTGCGCGTGCGCAGTTACACCTTGTTACCGCCACATGTAGCGTACCTGGTTGGCGGATGCCTCATTGCAATCTAAAGTTATTGCGTGGTGTGTGTGATTGTCTAAAGTTGCGTTCGAGGTGTTTAGAAAGATACATTTTATCTGATTTGAAATAATATGGATAAGGTGAGTTGGAACTTTGTTGCAGCACTTCCAACTTCTAAAGCAGCGGTCAGAGGTTTCCAGTGTGGTGGGAGGCTTTTTAAGACAATTTCTTAAATTTAAATATTTCCAATATAAATCAAATCAAATCAAATGTTTTTATTTCAAATAAGCTTTTACAAGCGTTTATGAAACGTTATTGACTCTAGTTGCACGGTTCCAAAAGGTTGATCCTATGGAGAAGAATCCGGCAAGAAACTCCATGGACACTCTTTTAAAATAAAAGATGTTACATTATTCACTTTACACTCTGGCGATAACAGGATGTGAGTACATCGGAGGTTTATGTCATAATTAGCCTGAAGTCAGGATTAAAATTAGATAAGGTTCTCAGGTCTCAGGTTATATTACCTTTATTTATTCCAAAATATTTTTTTCCAAATACTTCGGAAGGATCAAACGTTAGATAATAAGGTAGGTAGGTACTTTATAATTTTACATAGGTAATTGAAATTATGTATACCTATTACATGTTGCATAGTTTGATCGATACAACTAGAATGATCATTATTTATACCTAAGTAGGTATGTTAAAAGTATTTTACGCCGCCTTTTTTATTTATAGGAAGAAGATATCTCATGGTAAGTAGGTATTAGACGCTGGTCTACCTTAAAGATTGAGTTTCCAATGAAGATCCAAAGAATCCATTGTTCTGTTTATAGAACACATTTCAATGTGCTTAAAATTAAGACCTTACAATAAAAAGGACGGTGGACAAGTCTACTTGAAAACTTCAAAAAATAAATACTACCAGAGAATATCTGAAAACTGAAAATAAGTAATTACTCATTATATTACGCTGGTATTTATAACTGATTTCTGTTTTACACTCCAAAGATTTATTTAATTCGTTCCGCTAGACTTAAATTAAAAATACGTTTCGTTCCGCGGTGCGTGCGCGTCGCCTCACTTGTCACACTAAAACATTTTAGTTCTGCCTGCGCATTTTCCTAGCGCGCATTTTTTCATTTTCAGCGCCGTTCTATAGTTATTAACAGACAAACCGAGACAGACGGCCGAAGTTATTCGTAATGTGCGTCGCAATTAATCAGCGTAAGCGTTTTATTAGCTGGCCATCGCGTGCATGCGTTGTTCCGGCAAATACGTCGTGCTGACTGACAGCCGACGAACAACAAGATGGCGCTCGTCGTTTTGGCGGCAACTGTTGTAAATGGCGGCGGCGTGGCCCGCGCTTTGATCGCGACACGACGCGGCTGCGCTGATTCATTGCAAGCTAACTGTCCTACCTTGTTACTAATTATTTGGGCAGACAGACAGACATTTTAGGTAAGAACTACAATAAATAGGAAGATTTATATGTAGGTACGTATATAAAGTCACAAATGATAGGTACTCTACCAATTGACTCCTTCATCACCAGATACCTAAAGTACCTACATTAATACAGTACAGTATGTAAAGGTAGGTAGGTACAGTAGGTTTAGCAAGATAACACTAAAAAAATTAAACAAGATATTTTAGAAATGACACCAGAACTGGAAAATTTATTCGCTAAATAGGTACTTACTACAATAAGAACTTTTGTTTCCTTCTACAAATAGCTGTATTACCCAAGGTAAGATCACACTGAACATGTCCTGACCATCAATTACGGTAAGCAAGCGTGGCGACGCGGTGGCGGTGGCGGCGGCGGCGCGCGCGCAGCGGACACAAAAATGTGTGATCTGATCGTACACAAACAAGTGAAAAGCAATGCGTACATACACACACGCAAGTGTAAGATCACTTGACAAATATTAGTAGGACCCTAGGGACTACGAGATCAATGACATTATAATAGGTCATTTTTGTTCAAGGGCTTGAAAAAAGGTAGGTACACACGGCTACACATCAAGCTATATAAAACCAGTTTAGACTGACCTCCCATTGTAAAGGTTTTCCACACAATTCAAGGCCAGTCTATACTAGTTCTGTTGATTTGAGCTTGATGTGTAGCCGTGCGTACCTACATACTAAATTCTTATTGAATACTTACCACCTACAGTTATGGGTTACGTTGCTACATACATAGTAGGTATAGGTAATGAAAACATAGGCACTACTTACTTAGATTTTGGTGACTAAACTGGAGAGCTATGCGACTGGCACATCATTGCATCATGCTCGCAATTTGTTTTTTTATAACCACTAAGGTGGTCAACAAGCATAAGTACGGCCCGCCTGCTGGTAAGCTGTTACCGTAGCCAATGGATGCTTCCAACACCATTTTTTTTTGGGCGTGTGGAAATCCTCTTGGACTGCCGCCGCCTGGGGAAAGCGACGGCGCGTGTCGGACTCCACCCAGAGTGGGTGACCTACCGACTAAAACCACACGGTGTTCCCTCTCGCACCTACGTCGGGGCCACAGGAACTGTATATTCGTCCGCGGCCCCCGACTGGTGATGGCCCGCCTCTGCGGGCCCCGCCGTGTATGGGGGAGTCATTATCCTCCCCCTACGACCTTTAGGGGCGCGCGTGGAACACTACGCGCCGCCGCCTCTGGTCCTGTCCCGAACATGGAACGGGGGCGGCTGGTGGACATCCCCACGGCCACCGCCCCCGGACCCGTTTACGGAGGCTGGAAGAGGGCATTATCAGCCCTCCTCCGACGTCCCCCGATGCGCCTGCTGCGGATCGGGATGGTACTCGAGCTTTCCCTCTCCCTTTCCGCAGCTTCCGTGGAAGTCACCGCGTCCCAAGACTCTTCGCCGCCGACCATAGAACGGACGACGGCCGGCAGTGACAGGTCGTCTTCCACCTCAGCGACGAGGGCACGGCGCGGCTCCTCCCAAGCTGCAAACTCCATGAGCGTGTGCAGCGCCGTGTCCTCCCGACAATGGACCCAGTGATGGCACCGGGCGTCCATGCTTCCAACACCAGGGGCAACCCTATCACGCCCGCGTAATAATCTTTTCACATCTCTTGAAAAACTTCATGTTGTAGTCTCCTGGAAAGACTTCGGTGGGAAGCTGATTCCACTATCTAGGTGCGTGGGAACAAATTCCTCTGAAATCGCACAGTACGATACCAGAATGGTTCTAAGGTTTTTAAGTAGGTACATACATATTTGTGGATAAATAAGTACTTACGGGATTAGCAATTTTCTTCGACGACTTTGTTCCGTGATTGACCGTTACTTAGTCCATATGAAATAAGTTTTTCCAAAATTATTAGGAATTGAAAAGTGGTTCCCATCGAATCACGATACATTCGTGTTTACCTAATTAAATTTCAGCGCTATTAAAATCATAAGACTAAGTTAGTAGATAATTTATAAACGTTTTTTTATGGTAGAATAACACGTTGTTTCATTACCTACATTAGGCGACTGTATCAAACAATAAAATTAATTGAAAGATCCATTGGATTTGATTTCTGCAAACAACCACTTTCTATCGTATCGGCTTGAACTACACAATAACATTTCTTGTCGTGGTAAACAGATCAACCAGTCTGAAGGCTCATATTCGAGAACGATAAAATATTATTATTTAACCGCCGATTATCACATAAGTAAGTACACCAAAGTTAGCCTTGTTTCTGTTATAGATTACCTATTATACTTACAACACCTCACTGAGGTAAAAAAATTGCTCCTAATGACTGAAGACAAGATGAATAGGTACCTATTTACCTGAGTAGGTAGATATATTAGTTGTCTATCTAACTCACACCCAGCTTTGATAGAGTAACGAGATTCAGGTACTATTTCAAATTCACGCATTATGTAAGCTATAAGTAATAAGTTCAAAGCTAAATCTTTAATTTAAATGAACTCGATTCTGATGTAGGATGCGCGTGAGTGTCCCTTGTAAGTGCGCCGGCCATTTTTCATATCACGCGTGAACGCTCGGCCGAAGACGACGGATTTAGACGAAACTACAGCTCGGGGAGACAGCAACAGGGCTGGCCCAGCGGCCTTTTAGTGAAAGGGACTCTTTTGTTGAAAGTTTGAATATTTATAACAAAGTGGCCTGTTATCAATTAAGTGACGTCTAACTCTATTTCTAGTCTAATTCAAGATATTATTACACACGATCTGTAACATGTTTGTATCACCATGATTGCCTACATCGGGTCTCAAAAAAATTGAGAAATTCTTTCCCTTCTGCTTATCAAATAATGATTTGCATACGGAACCATAATCAGGGTGTCAGATGTTGCAGGTTACCCGTTTTCATGGACACCCTGCATAAGTACATAGGTATAACCTGACTAACTACCTACTGATATCACGGCTTATGAAAACTAAATTTTGAATTATACCTTGAAAACAAATATTTATTTTTGATTATTATTACAATTTCTGTATTTTTGGCGATATAGAAAAAAACGTACCTATATTTTAGTAGGTAATATATCTTCTATACTTACCTATAAGGAGAAAAGCTGTTAACTTTGTTGGATCAGAACATCAATTACGGCGAGATTACAGTTTATTGTGTTGCTTGATTGACTATTATATTATTTACTATACTAAAACAAAAGTTAGGTAGTCCATTAAATAAATCAATTATGCTAAATAGGTAGGTACGTCTGGCTACATATGTACGTACGGCTATACAAATCCAGTATAGGCTGAGCTCGGAGCTCGCATTATACCGTGAGCCTTTAAGTATATTACGAGCCGAGCCTGTACTGAAAGTGGCGCTGCGGTGATTTACTAACATACGATAAGTTTAATATATACTTACAAAAAATGAGTCTGGTTACTTGCAATAGGTATACAATTATTATGATTACACCTACCGGATTTGTATAGCTTGGTGTATAGCTTTAGATATGTAAGTACCTTATAGCTATACCTAGGTTGTATATACTTGCTTACTTGCATGAACTTAGAACTAAATTAAGATTAACTAAAGAAAGAGTGTAAAATAAAATATCTAAAAAAAAATAGAGTACATAATTATTAAACCATTACTTAATAAATATGATTTTCCCAAATATATTGTGTGTGTCACCCCTAACTGTGCATTTCAGCTAATTGCTTTTTTCATAATAGCGTGGTTGCGCGCGCGCAAGGAAGGATGCACGCGCCGCGGAGCGTAATGCACTCACGCTCTGTATAGTGAAATCAGTTCCCGTTTGGGACAAAACGTTGAAAAATTAATTATCATAGCTGTGATTGATTTGTTTTGATGTGTTTTAGGTAAAGTATTACCTACAATAATATGAACCGATACTTAAATGTCCTCCTACGCAGAAAAGACGCTTATTAATTAATGAACAAAGCATTAGCATTGACGTTCGCTCACTGAATATGTATAGATTCCCAAGTACCTTTCTACTGCGACTCTCTGGGTTTTATATTTGCAGATTATATTACTTTAATAAGATATATTATTGAAAATTACACAGTAGGTACTTAGGTAGGACCATCTTCCGGTAACTATGGGTCAATAAACCGACCATGACCAACCGACTCATTCTTGTTGTTTTAAGTTTATGGTATATAAATCTCAAATCAAATCAAATGTTTTTATTTCAAATAAGCTTTCACAAGCGTTTATGAAACCTTATTAACTCTAGTTGCACGGTTCCAAAAAGTTGATCCCATGGAGAAGAATCCGGCAAGAAACTCCATGAATCTAAAATGTCTTATTATTAATATTTATTATTGCATACGAGTAATCTAAGGTAAGTGGTGCAGAGCCAGAGCAACACCTACATTTTCTATAGGAAGTCTCGCATTCTTCAGAGTAAACTCATCATCTACTTAATGTCCAACTTCAATTTCTAACAGATGCGGATAAGCTCCAAGACCTGCGAAAACACGTAAGTACGGTACCTACTGGACTACTAATATGATATTGATATAGCTAGGTACCTAATATAGTCGAGGTATATGTGTATAATTAGGTACGTATCAGCACTTTATAACAAAACCACACGTGTTTGCGCTTATCTCAAGACCGTTACATTTCAGTTTTATTTGATTCCTTCACAGATTAATTAAATTAAAAACCAAAACTGAATTACATAAGATGGCTGATATTTTATTGAGAAACGCAGTAATATTCAATAGAGTTTTTTCAAGCAGCCTAGGCTTCTATGTGGAACTTTTGACCATTCTTTTAACATTATTCCTCAGGATTCCGGCAGAAACCATGTCGAAAGAAAGAAACAAAAAATCGCAACAGACAATTACATATTACCAACTGCCCCTAAGTACCTAATTTTCGTAATTTCGATAATTCTGTGCGTAGTTGTTCTTCAGAGCTTATTGTTGTGTCATCTCTTGTGGGTGATTTATATTTAAACATCATCCATCTTCAATCAGCTTTATAAAAAGTTTACTACAATAAACCTATCCACTCATCAACACGTTAAGATTAGTTGAGTTTAAACCTAAGTTAAAATAAGGCTGCTCTCTTCCCGGTACTTAATCATTTAACTTACCACTTAGTCGCGTGTAACACATTTATTTACAACTTAACTCTGGTAATCACAGATTACCTTGTGATCTCCCGAGTTTCGTAAATTTTATGTGACAATCAGCCTACCGTGCGAATATGTATAACATAAAACGTTTATGAACGGGAACAGAACTCATAAAAACTATTTTAAATGTATTCCAGAGAGATGGACTACGGTGTAACTATACTCCATTTGGTTAGGTACTTAACTAAATGTAAACAAATCATAAAAAAGGTTCTTTCATAGGGCCATTTTTCATTTCGAAATAAAACGTCACCAAAATAAATAATTTAATAATTCAAAATCACATTTTCCATTTATATACTAGCATTATCTTACTTCTTTGTTTAATATTAAATGGTAATCATTATTCTTAAGCTTGCGAACGATTAATTAAATCAAAATTTATAAATATGATACAAAGTATTGCAAAGTGCCTACTAGAAAGAATCTAAAAATACAGATATTCAAAACATTTTCCACGTAGTAGACTTTTGATAACTCGGAAAAATTGAGAAGTAGTATTGCGAGGAAGCGGAGCAAAATAATAAACCGATATTATACTTAGTCGGGTAACCAGACGCCATACGTAACAGTTTGTATTTACTTTACTTTCGGTCGTTTTTGTGTTTCTTTTGCCGCAAATTGTGTTAATTAGTTATTATTTTGTTTGTTCTTTGTTTTTATTGATTGTTAGTTGTGTTGTTATTAATTTCACTCCCAAATCATATGATACCATTGTATTAAAAGGTTGAACAGCTCTGAAAGCCGCCATTTTTATTGTTTACCTTTAGTTAAGTACCTAACCAAATGGAGTATAGATAAACAGTTTGTGCACAAATATATGTAACCCTTATTAAGTAGTAGGTAGATACCTAGATAGAAGAAGATAGAAGACTGACACTCAATACCTACAATGATGTGGATTGATAATAAATTTAAAAAAACAGGCTGAAAATTTTTACTCAAATTTGTGAATGCTGTAATTTTATAATAATCTATAGTAATTAGTACCTACCATTCTTTTTGTCATCATGAATAATCATCAACACTTTTACTAGTCCAATGCTGGGCACAATCTTTGGTTTAATTAGTTATCTGTCGGCCGGCGTACCTACTGCCCATGTCTTGGATGCTGTTTGACATAACGTGCGTAATTCCCATGTCCTGGCTGGATGCTGTTTCAACATGGCGTGTCGAAGAGGGACAGACTTGTGATACCTAACCTTTATCTAACTCACTTCAGAAGAAACGGTATATTACATTGTAAGGTAAGTAATATATTGTCCATAATTTGTGAGTGTAGGTAATAAAATATGTGAGATTTTTGCTTGGTTTTGATGACATCAAGAGACGCTGCGTAGGCGCCGCCGGGCAGGGCGCGCTCGGACACGCGTGAAATTAAACTGCCGCCCGCCTCTCAACACCTGCCACACAGGAAGCTAAGAGATTTACTATCGGTAGATACCTAGGTAGGTACTTACGTCAGTGTCTCATTTATATTTCTAAAGTAATAATTTAAAGAAAATATTTTGCAGCGGGATTTGGTTGATACATAGGTACTTACCTACACTCACGCCTTTTGTCAAAGGGATACGCAGAAAATGCAAAACACATTTACTATGATTCTTGTAGGTATTGTACTTATAGGTAGTACTTACATACTTACTTACGTCTTTTGCTTCGTCCACATTCATCCACGTTGTCATACACACTCGCCGGTTGCGGGTAAGTAGGTACTACGGACCTGATCTTCTTGGTGAGGTCCTCATCAATAAGGTTTATGTCTTTCTAGGGCGCTCCGCCCCGGCGACTCCACTGACATTCGCTAAATTCCTTCCCTTCCCTTCCCATTTTCCCAACCTTCACTTCATTATTCTCGCTTCATCCAGTCTTTCGACTTGTCCAAACCATTTCAGCTAGAAGACATGCATCCAATAGCATGTCTTCTAACAAAAGTCAAATCAAATTTAAGTATCTAAAAATAATAATTTATTTATAATTTGACTGCCTCATTGGTCTAGTGGTCCTAAGACTCCTAAGCATGACTGCTACGCAGGAGGTCCTGGGTTCGATGTCCAGGTCGAGCAAAGTAGCAGCTCGGAGTCTGGAGTTGTGCCCGGTGAATGGCAATAGGCTCGCCCCTATTCCATGAGACCTAAACCATAGTGTAATGAAATCTATTTCATTACACTATGCCTAAACATACCGGAGAAATGTGGGTGTACATTAGTAAACCTCTGCCTAATCGCCTAATCCTTCGGAGAATACAGGCGTGATGGTATGTATCTAAAAACAACATAAATAAAAACGAAAAAAAAAACCATTTCAGCCTTTTCAGCATAATATCTATTCCTTGATGACATATTATGATGTTTCAATAATTACCTATTTATGAAGAGTTATTGGTACTCCACATGCGCTCGATTCACATGGTAGAGAACAGTCTATTAAATGAATTATACTTTTATAAATAAAGTGAAAATAAATAAACAAAGTGTTGATAGGATTTTCATGAAGAAAATTGTTGCGAAAAGTACTTGCAGCGCCATCTGCTACCGAATAGCATAAACAATACTCCGATTCGTTCGATGCCATCTTTTATTTCTGCACAGATTTTTTTCTTTTCATAAGAACTTAAACATTCAAATAATGTCATAGGTTAAAAACTTTTAAAAATATAAATACAAAATTACAATATTTGCATAAATTTTCCAAAGGATTTTTTTTAACGTAAAGCCAACAGTAGAAAAACTGCTAAACGAACAAAACGTACATCGTACAAGTATTTTATTATCTGTGGAAGTGTTCCTGCTTCAGTTAAGTCAAATATCGAAAAAAAAAGCTGTAATATTGCATTTTTCCATTATTTTGAATATTATGGGGACAGAAGTAGCAATATCATTTAGTTCTTTACGTACTCAATTAGAAAATGAGAGGAGTAGCTTGTTTAAAATAGATGAAAACATAAAAAAAATTGTTCAAACTACCGGAAGATTCAATGATAGGTTAGCAATCACCTTGAATATATTATATTTATGGTTTTGTGTTTATAATATTTAAATTATCAATGTCTATTATTTTAGATTTAATGCTACGGGAGAATATGCAAGGGGTAACAATCGGACTGGAGGCCGAAACGCATTCCTAGACGGGGGCAACAATTTCAAAAATGATGATCAGTTTGCTAAGCGAAAACATGAGACGAAAACAGTTTTCAGCAGGTACATGGTTTGTTTTATGTGACTAATTGGCTACGATAACTAATTAATATTGCGTGCTTGCATTGCAATTGAGTTATGTAACGCTCAGTCGTTAAAAACGGTATCTTGATGTTTTAATCACAATGCTTCATGTTGTGCATCTGACATATTGAATCTCCTTCAATTATTGTTCTCAACAGCTGTCTCACAAATTATAGTACTAAACTGTTTATATTTAGTCCGTGTCAAAGTTTCCTAGCAATCCAGGATTCCAGACATTTCTGGGATCGAAAAACATGTGTAGTGGTTCAATAGCATACATTAGTTTTATAATTTGTCAATGATCAAGTATGTTGATTTTATTATTTTGTACTTTCTCATCGACTTCCACCCATATTTTTTATTTTAATGATATAGTTCAGTCTACCATAGTAACTTACATTAATTGGTTACCAACAAAATTCGTTCTATTCGAATGATAATCTTAGTCACTTTTATTCTACTGTCTATATTATTATTATCTAGAACTTAAACCTTCCAGATTATCAGCCCGAGTGCATGACAGTGATGGGGAGGATGATGCCCCAGGGGCCAAGAGAGCCCGGGTGCCATCGGCAGTGTGTAGGGAGCTGCCCACTAGGGCTGCAGTACTGCGGGCCCAGGGTGATGATGAACAGGCCAGGACACGGAACAGACGCATATTTGGATCCCTTCTTGGCACACTGCAGAAATTCAAACAGGAAGAAATTGTGTTACAAACTAAGGTAGCATAAAAAAATATGTTAAAATATTAATCACGAATGTCTGTTGTCACATTAACATATAAAATTGATTTAATATTTATCCACTGCTGGATGTAATTTGATATTTAATTACAAAATTTTGTTATTTGTCTGGAAGAAATCTCAAATTGCAATAAGGCCACAAATTGTACTTTTGCATTAAGATACAAATGTTATCCTATATATTGTTTGGTGTACAATAAAGAATATCTAATTAAGTTACCATTATTAAAAACTGGAAGATATCTTGAAGCATATTTTTAAAATTTTTGCAGGAAGATAAAAAGGCGCTAGTGGAACGAAAAATAGAAGAACAAGCAAGACAAGAGAAAGAAAGGGAACAAAAAGAACGAAAGACTTTATTTGCTGAAAGGGAACACAAAAAGGCTACAATCAAGGCATTGGAAGCCAAGATGGCACGGGTCCAGGAATTTGAGAAATGGGAAGCTTCACAAAAGAGCCTTGCTAACTTCATACTGACAAAAGCCAAGCCTCATATATACTGGCTACCCAAGAAGATGTCTGATAAGGCCAATGAAAAGCTGGCATCCAGCAGAAAGTATCATGAAAGTGAGTATTTGTTCATGCATGTTATTATTGCTTGCTTTATTGCACCGCTGGGTGCTATTTTTTATTATTATTCAAAATAAGTTATAAACTTAAAGCTGAATTAATCCTATTTCTCAGAACATAAAATTAGAACATAGACTTTAAAATAATCTCAATGTGAAGACCTTATAATATTAAATAGTATTTTTCTTTCTTCTCTTATTTACTTTCAGTATGTTATTATATCTCATATTAATTTATGCTTTCCAGCAAAATATGGTCCATTATATCGCAGTGAGTAATTCAATGTTAAAATCAATTAAGGTTTCAAAAAGTAACATGCTTTTCTTTCAGCAAAAGGTAGGAAGTATGTAGAGTTTTCATCAGGCTAACACCTGAATCAAGTTATCGCAAAACCTAAAATGCCGTTGTTTCGAAATGATGGTTTGTTTTCAGTGAAATACGTCTCACACGGCTTGTGCATACATCGTCTTACTTATATGCCTATTAGTAATCATTTCATGGTCGTACGACGTATACATATATTCACAAACAAATGAAAAATAATATTACTGTACTTTTGACATTTACAGTTAATTTCTGATCCTCAGAATGCATGACAAAAAAACGCCAAGAGCTACAAGAGGAACTCCTGCGGATAGAACAGCGGTGTCTGCGGCCGCGAGGGCCCGGCACCAAGGAGAATGACCCCGACACGCACGACGTTCAACACCAGAATGATGGTGATGTAGCAGTCAAAGATGAAAAGAAGAAGAGAGACAAGTTTGCAGCTGATGCAGATGATAAAGAGGATAGTGACGGGGATGATAGACATGAAGAGGAGGTCAAGGTTGCCCTGCCTCAACTTGACGTACAGGAAGGTAATTAATAAACGATTCTAATTACTCTAATTCCTGTATCTATAACAATCTATATTTACATCAAATACCAACATGACAGACTTAAAAAGAAAAAGAAAAGTTATTTATTGATATATTGTCCACAATAACATATATTCAAATGTGGGTACGTATGGTATTTTTATTACCCCACTGCGCCACAAGCAGGTTTATTGTAGCTATGCTTTAAGAGATCTGTAGTCCCTGGAAATAATGTGTAAAATAAAAGTCCACATCAAGTAAATGTAAAATATACACAACATATTTTTATTTCATCCATAGAACCAGAAAAACATGAAGAAATCAAAGAAGATACAAGTACAGAGCAAAACACAACTTTAAATACTGAAGTTGCAAACGAAACTACCCAGATATCCATAGAGACTACCCTGAATGACACAATAGCATCTGAGCCAGCCACTGGCGATACAGAGAACCATTCCTAACGGGCACTCCCGCACAGGACTCAAGATATACTACACTTGTGTGGATATAGGGCCCTGCTTTATACTGTTCTAGTGTGAGGATTGTGGTGTGTGCAGTTGATTTTACTCAGATTTTTTATGTGAACAAAATAGCACCAAGCAGAGAATAACTAAAAATAATTACCATACTTTCATATTTAAAAAATCTTTTAAAATTAACTAATTAAATGTATGTTTACTGTGTTAAGATTATGGTATATTGTGTGCATATTAAGTTCTCAAACATTAAGTAGGCAAACATGTCGATATTCCATATAATTGCGATAAATATAACCTGAAACACCAAAGTTGTTAACTGTTCTAAATAGATAAATTAAGTGCCCGACCATGTAATACATTGTAGAGTGCAAAATAACCTGACCCATAGCCACCCTATGTATAACTATAGCACATTGGTTTGTTTAAGGTTGATCGTCTCTCCTTGGGCACCAAATTGAAATTGATTTTGGTTCTTCTCAAATTATATGTCTCTATCACATTCTGGATTCAATGTTAATTGACAATTTTAGCTGAGTCCTCTATTTTACAAAAAAAAAACCATTTGGAAAGAAGCCAAGTGCATATGCCCCAGGAGAGAGGATCCGCCTTAACTTTCAGTTTAAATACTAAAGAAAAATTAAAAAATAACTAATTGCAAGGCGATGACAACGCGTCAATCTAGGTGAATGCTAAGTGAAGTACCTTGGTAATAAGAAGTATATTTGTCGCGTGCTTTGTGGTTTACCCAACATTTTGTGAGTATTGTTGTTAGTAAAATAATTACAAATAATATTTTTCATTTCCAACAGTAATAAAAAATATAGACATGAAATAAAACAATGGGTTTGTTAAAAAAGTTTATAATTATAAACTATATAATTTAGAAAACATCACAGTTTTATTTATTTTGTGTTATATTATAGAAGCATTTGGAATGAAAATATTTTTACATAATTAGAGCTTAAAAGAAACAACACAGCAAGAGAGCTGAAATAACTAGATATTGTTGTCTATTAAGTCAAAGTAAGTATGTTAAATCACATTGCAAATTAAAAAAGATTAGGCTGATTAAATCATTAAAAGTATGTTGCATCACCACAGAATAAGACAACATTCCCAGTGCTCCAGAGCCACACCATACTCAAAGGATATTCACTCAATCAGGCAAGAGATCAAAATTTATATTTGTTATTATTAGATCCAATAATTTATAAATTCCTCTGCAAGTAGGACTACAATCTTATACACTGTTCATATTGCTTCTCTTGTTTCATCCATGCTGCTTAAACAGCATGCATGCAAATGCTAGTCGAGGGTAAAGATCCTAGAGGCGATGTCATCAAGCATCCAGTCTATGCCTTCAAGAAGGTTCTCTCCCGTCACAGCAGAACAGCGCACAATGCGCCAATGGTGAGTCTTAATATTATCCAGATCCAATGCCTAGGGATATAAAAGCAATATAGATGTAAATTACAAAAGTTTATATTCTTACATAAATTTACATAGCCACAGCCCTCTAAGCATAAACTTCACTTTCAATGTACTGTATTGTAATATGTAGATAATATAGATACAATAAAGATTCCATTATTAATAGCTGCCTATGCTGTGCTTCAGTTCAAGCGCATTCATGTTGATCTCACAGTGACTTGAGAAAACGGTATTTTAAAGATGACATCTTTGTAATTTTAATCTACGACCTACCTCCCTAATCTCCTGTGATGTGAGTGCCCCAGGTAGATCAGACTTGTTGGCTAGCACTAAAAGAGTGGCTCCAGCCAGTCTTTCTTCTCGTAGCAGTGAGTGTAGCTCTTGAGCGCAGTTCCAAAGGCGGCGCGCGTCTGCACTATCTACTACCCATGCCACACCATCAGTGCTCTCGAAGTAGTTTTTCCAGTATGACCTGGAAAACAATAACAAAATCTTACCAACAGAAATTGATGAACTGAACACTATTTTAATCAATACTACTATTGTGTGGAATCTAGAGATTATTTTATTATTCGCAAAGAAGTAAGAACAACCTTACCTCAAAGATTTCTGTCCTCCAACATCCCAAATATTGAGTTTATATCCGCGATGTTCCAAAGTCTTTATGTTGAACCCTAGTGTTGGGGAAATGGTGTCGATTGGCTCACCATTGAACCGTTTTAGTATCGTCGTCTTACCAGCGTTATCTAAACCTCTGGCAAATTAACGTTAAGGAAATCGAACAATTAATTTGAAAAACAAATAAGGTTATGGATTTCTATTAAACTTTGCAAAGGATACAACATAAGTATTCTCATCTCCTTCTCCTTCTGCCGCAACTTCTTCAGAATTGTAAGGAAACCCATTGTTTACTATATTATTTACAGGAAAACGATGTGTATTTATTTCATTATCTAAAATGCTGCAATAAATTTTAGATTGACTGAATTCTGAAAAATAATTTAAATACACACTACACAGTCAGCTAGACAACCACCGACGTCGTCCGTCAAAATTTATTCCATTCATTTGTCAAATCTGAATTCTGAATGTCATTGTCATGATTCAATGGTGACATCATGGACACGTTCCACTTGGCGATCACAACGATCAAAACGCTCCTCTAGCCGGTCCACATGGCGACCACGGTCGTTCAAGTCGTTATGGTAAGCGCCACTTCTTCACTCATGATGTCATGACTTACGCCCACGACGACCCATCTAAAAAGGTGGGTCTAAGTGATCGTTGAGAAAATCCTAAACTCCGTTCCACAGTAACGCTCACAAGCAAGTAGAACGGGAAAAACTGCAGTTGTGAGCGTGATCGTTGGGATCGCCAAGGACGCGTTCCACTTAGCGACCACAACGTCGCCATGTGGAACGGCTAAAGGAGCGTTTTGATCGTTGTGGTCGCCAAGTGGAACGCGTCCCATGACAAATGTTATGTGACATCTATGGAGTGTAGAAAGAAAGGAGGACCATCTCAGTGTATTAACCTGTTAATCGTAGTTTCAATTTACGTCAAAAAGGTAAAAGTGTAGATGGCGCACGCGCCGAAATCCTGCGAGTGCTCTGCGTTCACTAAAACTGCGATAACTCAGAAATTAAACATCGCATCTATACAAGCCCTATATCATTGAAATCGTTATGAAATAAGCTATCTGATTGTATGGGGTACAGTTTTACATTGTAATATATTGTAAATTCGAAGTTGTTGAAAGTGTCCATTGAAAGGGAGCAAATTAAGGTGGCGCTGTAGTAGCAAGTGGAAGAATTTTAAAAAGAGCACCACAAATTATTAGAGTAGGTTACTAAATTAAAAAAGGAAAGAAAAACTTCCGCTTTGTTTATATTTTTTTATTTATATTTTTAACGAAAAAACATATTTTATTTTATTTTAATAACTAGCAGTACGTTCACGAAAGTAATTTGGCGTTGTTACAAAATTGTTATAGTTAACTTCTGTATCTTTAAATAGTTAATAAAAATTGATTATACATACTGTTGGTCGAAAAAAAACCTAGGTTGATACGTATCAATTCCTTTACTTTTCAATTTTCGTCCACTTGGACAACTTTACACTGAACAAAGTTTTCCCATTGCGTCTATATTTGTTCTTTTTGTATTAACAACAATAAAATCATTAAAATAACAAAAATGTATCAACGAAATTGCATAAAAAACAAATCACTATGCACGTTATTTCAGGAGTTTCATATGTTATTATTTACTAAATTACAGTTGACTACGTAAATAGATTGAGATTTTAAATACTGCATATTTCTTAACTACAGAAGTCAAGAGAAATGTTAAATTTTTCAACTCAGCACACTTCACTCTGCTGCTACATTCATATCATTTCCACTTGCTACACTAGCGCTAGTTCGGTGAGTTTTCGAACCATAATTTGCTGTATACAAGTGGACACTTTTTCGACTAATCCCCCATACAAGACGGTCCTCCTTTCTTTCTACACTCCATAGTGACATCTTAAAAAGTTGCATAATTTTATTGATCGTTGACAGAGGTCCTCAGATTATGAACAAAAACTTTTTGTCAATGCTTCAAGCAATGATCATGGAACGGAATTCAATGTCTGACTCAGTGGGATTGATATGGATACTGGGATACTTGATCTGAAATTGACCATTTTTTAATGCGGTAACTCAATGTATGTAACGCAACAAATGCAATAACTCGGTAACGAGCAGGCGACCCACCTGATGGTAAGTAGACATTGCCGCCCATGGACATGCTATACATGTATGCTATGCATGCTGCAATACCAAAGGAGTTGCAGATGCGTTGCCGAGCCTATTTATGGAAAAGGCAGGGGAAGGAGAGATAAGGAGAAGGGAGGAATTGGTACTCCACACTCACCTTACGAAAGGCAACAGTATGCATACTGCTACTTTACGTCGATATTCTATGCGAGTGTAGTACTTCCCCGGTCATGTCGACACGCCAGCGATACACTACTACTACTACCATAGGGGCGTAGCTACCGCCGTATCTGACGTATCAACGACACGGGACCCCCAACATGTGTAGCAAAATCGCATTTTGCTCACTGATTTCAGGCAGCAAAACCTATATGTTTCAGCTACTGAAGTGAAAAATAAATTAATATGTTTAAGCGTTTTGAAGATTTCATTGTGTTCAGCAACTTTCATTGCTGACTGTACAGTCGTATAGAAAAGTATAACAGTTCCTGTTCCTTATTTTCTTTTCGTTTTCAGCTACCTGTCCTAGGCAGATTACAATCTGTACCTGCCTGTAGCCTCGTAGCCTGTGGTAGAACCATATTTACTGAACTGTGTAGCACAATATATTGTAAATTTTAATCTTTATTTATTGTAATAAGACGTAGGGTAAGACTTACTAGAATTACTATTATACTCTCGTCTATTTACGTTCCTACCAAAATTCCTAACATAAGCAGGTTTTCAATTCATTTGCATTAAGTAGGTATCTTATTATTTTATCACATAAAATCATTGCCAAATCGACCTGATTTAATCCGAGATTACAATATATAATTATAGGGTTATATTATGTATTAAAATTTTATATAGATAAAGGTCATAATTTTGCTTTGTCTGTATCAAACCATAGCCAAATCCCATAATATTCTTCAGGAAATCGAAATTGGAATCCATTAGTATTTAGTAACCATAGAGTAAAATATCCATCCATGGCCGATTTCGTCGCTGTCAAGTCTTATATTTAATTTCTGTTTCTAGTATGAAGCACCTTCAATGATTTTAAGTGGGTTTATAGTGTGGAAGTGATCGTGTGGCGGCACGGTCTCGGTGACACTGCTCGTTGGCCGGCAGCACCATGTTCAGTGGCACGGTGCGAGTACGGGTCTGTGAGGCGACGGGTCTCAGGCCGACCGACTTTCAGAAACGGCATAACATGACCTTCGGGAAGCCAGGTGAGCCTCATCTAACGGCTCGGTTGCCTCCCTAACATATCCTTGACAATGATTGCACAAAGATTTTTATTGTGAAAGAAAGAAGTAGTTGTAACATTGTGTTTAAAGTAGTTACCGTGTTTACCGAGATGGGTGTTGGTGTTATATGTAAATACGCGGTATCGTTGCAGACGACCAGCCGATAGATCCGTACGTGTCGATAGACGCCGACGAGCACCATCTAGACCGTTCCAGCACAAAGCCCAAAACATTTGACCCAGTATGGAATGAAACCTTCATTCACGAAGTCCATAATGTTGGCAGGTATGATAACATTTCCATTGATTATCTTTTTGACATGTTATTCTTATTTGAATCTCGATTACGAATTGGGTCAAGTGATTATATTTTAGACTGTAATTATTAATAAATTCATCTCAATATTATTGTTAGGATAAAAAGTGTGAGATTATAATAAAATATTAGCTTAATGTTTTCTGCAATTGCAAATTGTCATGAGCTGGACTTGTCAAACATGGCCCAAATATTTATTATTGCAATCTTAAATCTCCTAACAATGACATAATGTAATGACTCACGCGGGAATCAAACCCAATACATATATGTACTACACATATATATTACACACATGGATCCTCATTATTATTTTGCTATAGTTTGGGGATCACTGTGTTCCACGATGCTGCTATACCTCCAGATGACTTTGTTGCTAACTGCACAATTCCATTTGAAGATCTTATGCACCGAGAAAAGGATGCCACAGATTTTTGGGTAAGTGGTCATTTTTTGTAAATTAACTGTATTACATAAAGATTGTGTTGAAATAATATGTTAATCTTTGAGTACCTAATAAAAATAACATCACTTGAAAAGTAAAATCCCACAATTATGAAACACTAGGGTTATGTATTTTAGTCAAAATAACACAAGTCACCAACACCAAAAAAAGCAATCACATTTTGCAGAAGTATTTCACCAAAACAAGTGAAAACCCTGCTCTAATAAAAATGTACTGCAAGACTGATTAAGATACTTGGATCAGTGGATGTTTATCTTTAGTAATCCACAGATAAGATACAAGGCCTCCCATTTGTCTTGAAAGTCTGTTATCAACCATCAACATGTTTGTTTTTATTGATAAGTAAGCCAATTTTGTGACACTGCAGACACTTAGTATGTCCAGGTGTCTCTTAGGCCATTAGTGTATCGTAATGAATAATTTTAGGAGACGGTTTTCATGTCCAGACCCTAGATACGTTCAGTTGGAGGAAGAGGTGCATTTTATGTTTAAATGATATATATAGATATGTGAATCATGCTTTTCCTTTAGTTTTCCTGTTTCATTGGTATAGTAGTTGTCATAGTATTTCTAATATGTGCTGCTATTTTCAATATGTTTCAGATATGAGATATGATTCACTACAATTGTTTTGGATATGTGTCAACACTGACATTGTTGTTGTTTATATAAGTAGGTATATTTTGATGTTGTGAGAATTTCAGATTAAAGCTGTCATGAAATTCTGAATTTCAAAATAAATTATAATCAACAATGATATTACATATTAGTACCTAACATTATTACATTATCTTAGTTTAAAAAAATATTATTTATATTTTCCTCCATCAGTTAACCTTCACAACTACAATAGCAAACCAATTCCTATTGTTATTGTTTTCTTTATAAAATCAAGGATTCATGTGGAAGAAACCAGGATATTATTAAGCATTTAAGCCTTCCAAAAATGCTAGATGATAAATATTTTTTTCCATTCCATCTTCGTTTCATTCTTAGGGTTGATTAAAAATATGATTAATTGGACGATTCTTTGGATTGTTTCAATTTATTTTTTTCATCAATGAACATAATATTATTTCATTTAAATTGTTACACAGGTAACTTTTTTTGGTAGTATCTTCCTACCCTCTCCAAATAATAATGCATAGAGTAAGAATATGATACAATAATAGTAGCTGTTATGTCATTGTTAACATAAAGTTACTTTTACACAGGTGAGTAAAGTTGTACAGTTAAATTCTACTATCAATGTAATGGAGCAAACATTTCTGGGCAATATGTAATTTTTTTATAGATTATGAACTTTTTAAAAATTAATCCAGATTGATAAATTAAATTTAATCCAATATTTTTGATTATGTGTGATGCTTAAACATGTCTTAGAAATAAGTTTTCCATCAATGTGCTTCTATTTCAGGTGGACCTAGAACCTCAGGGGAAACTGCATCTCAAGATAGATCTGAAATGGAATTCTCAAGGTCAGTGCAGATTTTTTAACTGACAAACCATAACTTATAGAGGTTGTGCAATGATAATAAGTTGATGCATATATCTTCATGATTTTGTGCACATTGTAAATCACTTATTAGTGCAAGTGAGTGTACAGGTCAATGGTAAGACATTCAGATTTAGGAACTAAAATGATAATTTTG